>OZ029915.1:30835658-31200658 GCA_964023275.1 Norana najaformis
AGTTCTTTCATATATCGAATTAAATGTGGAACACACTCAACAGACTCTCCGTGAAAGAGAGAACAAAGTTCAAGATTCTTCTCCAGAGGCGGGCCTCGTTGGTCGGCACCTCACCGACATGCGTAAAGGAGTTCGATATTCTAGTCTGGAGTCAACCAGGTCGGCAATCGTTGCGCTCTTATGCTCGTGGCCCCTAATGTCTTGGACCTTCCTCTTGGAACAGCCTTCCGCTGCACATACGTTCTGCTGCATTTTAATCTTTTCAGCAAACTTTATCAAACTGTCCTAAAACGCTTTTGTTTAGATCAGTTAGATAGTCATGCGTGCGTGCAACGCTTTTGTGAGGCACTCAAAGGGCGCTATATCAAGTGTTCTGATGTATACATACATACATACATACATACATACATGCTTACATGCATACATACATGCATACATACATACACACATACATTTCCCCATTGCAACCAATCGCATCGTGGATGATGAAAGCTAATATATCTAAGAAAAGTTTCAATAAATAGAGGCTAAATTCTTAAAACATCGCTAATGTCATAAGCTATACTCACCACACTGAAAGCCCAGCATGAAGCGCACGGACCCTAACAAGAACAAAAGCAGAGAACTGTTATTTAGCAATAATTATACGTTAACAGTTTTTTGAACGAGTGCTAATTTAACTGGCTTGGACACGAGCGTGTCTTAATACATGAGAAATAATAATGTTTGACATATTATGTCAAATGGTTTAGGCGTTCGTTTTTAGTACCGGCAATTTGACCATTTTCTTTTTTTACGCAATTGTAATATGCAAGTTGAACGCACTTGGCAGCCGAATAGCCAGCTTTTTGCTGAAGTACTCAAATTTAAGGCTTTGCATGGTAACGGTGTGGCTCTGTGGATAAGACGCTTTCAAGGAAGATGGAGTTAAGCATTGCCAAATGCGGTCAGTGAATGGATTAGAAACGGTCAACAGAATGCCAGGCAATCTGAACCAATTCAACCCAACATTCCTTTGATATCGATAAAGGCTGTTCTGTCGTTTAACTGGTGAGGCGCGTTTTAGCCGTAAGGTCCTAAGCGTCGTAAAACCCAGAAACTACGCTTCTGAAGCTAATTACCTTTACTCTACCGTTTACCTTTATACTGACAAATTGCAAACCGAATACCTCTAAGTCACAGTGTAAAAACTATCTCTGCGAACGAACCGGTGAACAACTACAATTATCACAATACCTGATCCTTGACAGGTGTGACGTAACCTTGAACTCTCCAGTCAACCGTGGATGGAAGTGGAATAGAAGTGCTTGTCTGTGTGTATACAGTTGAACCTCTGGCCCCAGTTAGAGTATTTTGCTTGAGACCATTCATCTTCTTCGAATACTCTTCCAGTGACTGTGCAAACATAGAATATTCTAATATTATCAAATATAACGATACGTTATAAAGCATAGGCAACATAATTGATATTTTTTACTAACAAAATCAAATTTAGTTGCGTTACATTACATGCCTAAGCTTAGATCTATAACTTATGTGATCACTGACGTTTGTTATCTGAGAGTAATTTTAAAGCTAAGATATTTAAATACTCCTGTAGCTTGTGTAATATAACCATCTGTTTTCATTTAAAAGATACAGCGAATGTCATTTTAGCAATGAGGCAATGCTACATTAACTATTAGATTTAAAATCCAGTATCTTGATCTCACCATGTCTGTGAACTGATTAACTCCCATCTTAAAGCTAGCGAGTCCTTTGTCATACTTGTCGTTATGAGCACGGATCGTTGCCAAGTTGATTTTAAAATTCGTCTCTCTAGTCTTCTCCTCTGCTGGAGACTTGTATTCCTTGTCTAAAATATCGGCAAAGGTTCGGATATAGAAAACTATGCAGGTCGGATGAATTAAATTGCGCAGGAAAATGAATCGAATTGATAGAGTTAGGTAACTTCTTCAGGCACAAGGAAACAGCATTAACTTCGGCCCGCCTAAAGAATGGACATATGCACGCGTGCATTGTTTTACCAAAGTGCGCATAATGGCAATTTGATGCATACTTACGCCTTAATTCGTTGCGACTCATTTGCACGAAATGCGTGCATTGCAGACGCGTGAATGATTATTTGTATTAACAGGGTGTGAGTTGAAGGCGGAAAGAATAATAACTGCCTCATATTACTATACCCAATGAGATGTTTTCCCATTCATTACAGGCTTTTGCCAAGAGGTCTTTCCCCAATGCTTCCAACCACAACAACATCACACATTCAGTATTAATAGGCCCTTACGCTATAATTATGCATTATTGTATTTGATAAAGCTGTGTATAGAGATTATAGATTACGAATGCATGGTTGGGATCTTTGAATGCACTGCAAATAGCTATTTTACACTCAGACATATAGATGCAACTATAAGAAATGTGATTCTCATATCTTTCTTACTGTATTTCTGTTTGTATGTTCGCCACAATTCTGGTGTTTCTAGGTCTGGTTCTTCGGTCACAGCATTCGCCTGAAGCTCATCGTTTGAGCTTTCTGTCACAACGTCATGAGTTGCATCTAAGCAGAGAGATTCGTAATATGTCAGAAGGAGACTAATCTTGCGTATTTGTAAGCTTGACCGATTAACTAGATGTACTGACCGGATTATATTATTGAGACAGTAAGTAAACAGAATGATCCATATGTAGTGTAAAATCGAAGCTTGATTAATCAGGTAATATTGCCCAATAATATTGCTTTGTAGGGAGCAAAACATGTACGAAGTATGATAACTTCCATGAGCTTCAACTTTTATGCGAAGGAGGTTGAACGAGGTCCAATAAGGAAGGATTTAAGAAAGGAATTCTATCAATTTTAATTACTTGCATATATTGTAATACAGTTGCTTTAAAATTTAGTTTAATAAGCTCAAGTTAGAAAGTATCGTTTAAAAGCACAGGCGTTAGCAAGTACAAGTCCGACTAGTAGACAGAGGGCATATTTTGTGCTTTTCAGGACATGCAGTATATTTATTAAAGTTCTTTGAGTACATTTAATAAAATTTATTTCAGCAATTGGTTAAAGGCTGCTGAAGGAACCTGCACCACGCAATGAATAGATATAAGGCTTGAGAACCGCATTTTACTATCTGAGAGTCGACTCTGTCGTCGGTTGTCGTGGTTCTATATCTTTGGCGACGCAGTGGAGTTGGAGAAGAATACTGGATGATCCTTACCTGGGTTATTCGGCATAGGAACTGCCTCCACCGCACACAGTACGACCACAACCAGCAGATAACACGTCAACGAGAAACGCATCTTGCTCATGCGCAAAGTTCCTTACTGCAGTAAAGTGTGAAGTCTTAGCTCTGAAAATCGAATGACAGTGGCCGTCACCTTGCAATTTGATGTAAAACTATAAGAGAAAAGACAGGACAAGAAGAAATAAAGATTGTATCAGGAGGAGTAGATTGAAGTAGATGGGAAATGCAGACGTATGTATAAAGACGGAGGAGTCAATATATCGATGAACTGAATCTCTGAAGACAAGCGAAAACGAAGCAGATCGATTAAAAGCTGGCCGGAGACCATCAGATATGATCTGCAATATCTGGAGATGTTATGGAACGAAGCAAGTAACTGGCGATGGACAGGCATGAGTGGGGACGGTGCGTTGCCCGATGTGTAAACCTGCACAGGTAGAATTGATTAAGTAATGCCAGGTAAGCAACACAGAATATTCCGAATGTTCAGCATTTTATACAAGATTTAAACAAAATATGACCAGTCTCTCAAATGCTGCCAGTATTGTAGGAACTGGAACAATTTAAGTACAGCTGAAGTATTTTAAAGTTAGTAATACTTCTTCTGAGCATGACCTCCCTACTTTTGATCGTACAGGTACACATTTTTGGTGCCATTTTCCCCAGATGGCCTAAAGCGTAAGAGTTTAGCTAGAAAGAAAAGGGGTCAGATAATTCATTGACCCAAGAGAGCGAGAAGAAACTTTTTCAATAGAAGATGTGGTAGAAGGTGTGGATGAACTAATACACATTGAAAACCTTGACAAGCAAGAAAGGTAAACAAAAATTTTGGAGACTTGGAAAAAGGAAAGGATGGCAAAATTTGTGGCGACATAATTAAAAGACAAAAATCCTTTCTTGGTCCCAAACAATCCACCAACAATCTCCAGACTACTGTAAAAACCGTGCCGACATCCTAGTTCTGAATTTTATAGACCCATTACAATATAACCTAACATAAATAGAAGAATTTAGTATTACACCAAGGTAGAACAGAATAGAGTCTATTCACGACCACTGCATAATGATTAGGAAACTGTCTTACTTATTTCAAATGCTCAAGCGTTTGAAGTCTGACTCTTCTTGAACCGTCCGCCAAAATGTCGATGATTTAGAGCCACGCGAGTCCCATTTATAGGCTTCTAACGATTTGCTAAGCTACCGGGTATTAGGTAGGACCTGTTTTGCGTCCAACCACATTGCGTCACTTTTACGCTTGGCTTCTCCAGCATGGCCGAAAACGCCCAACTGCTCTTGTACAGGCTGCATAGAAGTAAAATTGTATGAGAGTATTCAACAGTTTTTAAGCGGAATGTTTGCTAGGACAGGTCTATAAATCAACATCCACTAAAGCTTTTCACTTAAATCACGATCAAGACGTCAGCGATCACAACAAGCTGTCTTCTGCGACTAACTCTTCGAAAACACGCAGTTTAATGTCAAGGCTTTTCGAGTGTGGACGCAATTGAATTCAGACTATGACGTCAGCAGTCATGCGAAGTTCGTGCTCTCTTTGGCTAGGGTCGCAAAACTTTTCAATAGTACCGCATTGTTTGGCAAATATGTATCGGTCGCCTTACTAATCCTCCCTTCACAGAAAATCAATGAATAGAAAGTGTTTTTATTACATATCTGCGAGTAGGCCTAGATATCTTGAACAGGCAATATATAAATGCTCTGACTGAATGAAGAAAGAATGAATGAGACGAACTCTTACAATGACCTCTTAAAGTAATTTTATTAAGAATAAATATATAATATAGGAATTTTACTAATAACAGTAATAACTACGCCTGTTATTACATCACATTGCTAATCATTTGCAATCATAACGATAAGTAAAATCATAATTGCAATCGTATTAATAAATTGAGTAGTAAATTAGATTATTTATCACGACATTTATATAGCGGCTTATTAAGAACATTATTAAGACGTGATGCATATGATCATAGAGAAGTAAGTATGCAAGTAATCTTAACCTGCATCCGACAAGCGATTGTGCTTTGTCTAACAATCAATGTCCACGTATGGAATCCGCTCAGTAGCAATAGTAGGCCCAATGGTAATTATGATAATAATCATAATTATAATCACAATTATTATCACGATTATTACCATCAGCAGAGCATATTGTTGGAAAAACTTGTATGAATTAACCCAAAGCTATCGAGGGATATCCGGACGCGGCCTGATCTACCGCTTATGAGGGACCGTTGGATGGTGGTGTTATCGTGTACTGGGGACACTACCACCAGTCGTCGCTCTACTCTATGGACGCAACTTGGTCGAGGAACTCTGGTCATGGTGTCATCTGTCAACTCTGGATAGGAATCCGTTGGTTGTGCTGTACGTGTGTGCGTGAGCCCCAACTGGTGACTCATCTAGTTATCTGTGCATAGTTTTGCTTGATGACGTAGTTTATGTTCTAAATTACATGTAACACCATTTAGGCCAGCGTAGGCGTGCTTTTGCGATGTAGGCCTACTTAAAGGCGCTATACTAAATGTCTAGATAACTAGCTAACCAACTAACCAACAAGGAATGATACTCGTTTGTTCAAACAAAATGGCCACGAATGAGTAGCTTACGAATTAGACCTAACTGACGTGTGCACCTAGTAGGCCACTGCTACTTTCATTGTTAGGCCTAATGCTATAGGGTCTACTAAAATCATGTTTGCCTTCCACATAGAGTGCTAAATAACACTGTTTTCACAATTCAATTTCTGTGCGGGCGAGAATTTGAACCCCCTACCCTTTAAAAGGTAAACAAAATCTTTAAAATAGCTGTTATGTTTTAAACTATAAACACCGCCGGTGAATGGAAATCTCTGAGTGCGACGCCAAGGTTCATCGACACTTGAACCCAGGCCCAACTGCAAGGCCAAAGTTCAACATTAATTTTAGTCATGGCTTAACATCTATCGAAATTATGCGACTGTTTTTAAAGATGCTGCCAAGCGGAAAGGAACAAGACAATATTTGCTCTACCTGATAGTTGTTCATCTGTTTTACAAAAACTCATCTGAGTGGTCCTACATAACTCCTCCATTATAGTCACATGGCTAATTTTCGAGAACTAAGTTGTCAACACAACGATAATATTAGACTGTAATAGCTATATAGGCTATATTAAGATTACCTTAGCTTACCTCACCACTACACTCCACTCCACCATTACAACCTTACTACCACAACCACCGTCGCCATCACCACCACCACCTCCATGAAAGATAATTATAATGGGAGATTAAATGAGCATATTGAAGGTAGATAGACTATATCTATCTGTCTGTCTTGTCTGTCTGCCTGTCTATCTGTCTTTCTGTTTATCTGTCTGTCTGTCTGTCTTGTCTGTCTGTCTTTCTTTCCCAACTGTTTATCCATCCATCCAGCCGCCAGCCAGTCATCCATCCATCCGTCCCGATTGGCTCAGATTGTGGGGTGATTGGTTATTCCAATAAGGTAGTGATGAAGGGCATGGATGTTCACTGCGCATTTAATCGTTTCCATCCACATTTTTCTGTCACGTGCTGTCAGTCAAATTGTGGGCGTTTGTATGCACCAGGTTTTGCTGAGTCATTCTACTCTATGACGGGTTTTGTTGACAATGGCGAAGTTTGAGCCGGTGTTGCCTTTCTGTTATTGTAATATGTCAGAAAAATTCTGTCGTCTATGTCTTACTGGCGAAGTATCTGCACCAATTCGTCCGATCGTCTGTTTATCCAAACTTGGGACTGGTTGCTCGTAACATTGACCAACTGTTTTCCTCATTATTGTTGAGCCTGTCCACCTTGCATAACGCCCGGTGTTAGTCTGATAGTTCTACTTGGATTAAGTATATTAAACAAACATAAAAATTGCCAACACACAACAGACCAACTAAAAAGCAACTCTATACCGTTAGTCTTCAATATATAGAATAGCCAAATAAGATAATCGCCATTTATTACACTACTGTTTCAACATTAAGATTACTTCTCGGAGGTGTCCACCGTTCGGTGTTGGGGGGTATAACGGTTGAAGAGGAAACACGACAAAGACTATTCAACAATTGACAACGTTTTCTTGCGGCTCATTTAGCTTTACGTCGAACTGTCAATTTCCCACGAACACCCATTGATTTATGAACCATAAACATAGGATGAAAGGCAAAGGCGTTAGCAATCTGTCACCATGTAAACCCATTGACTGCCATTCTTGTCACCATGCAGCATCCTCCCCCAAAACATCCAACGCACACTATAGGCAGGAAGGAATTGCATCAGATGATGTCTACGGTATGTAGGTCAGGTTCACTGGCAACCGGAAAAAATCTCAGGGACGGACAAAGCCCACAGATCGCGCCCGAAACATTGTCTTTCAATCGACTTTGGTCTTTTGGTGGAGCAGAAAGAACTTCAACGAAACTGAGTTCAAGAGACACGACGCCCACAGCTTCTTTGTCCTTCGGAGACCGTAATAACTCCATAATTATTCTGTCACTCGTTTTCGTTTATCTTTCATTTGCAAAGGCCATCGACCCCGTCTGCTGGCTGCGGCGCTCCCTTGAAATCCCCAGTCATCGATTGACTAGCAACGCTACTTGGCAAATATAGCAGCCAAGACCTTGCCTATGGTTTGACGAATAGCTAAATCTGTATAAATGACAGCACCTACATATTCATATACATGAAAACATGGGCAGCCGAAGCAATACTTATAATCGCTTCAGCTGTTGTCTTCATAATTTTCATATTGAAATGAACAGCTGCAACCAGAGATGGCCTCAGGGCCAAGATTCCGATGCCAGTGCCTAGGACAAGATGACAAAGCAGGGGCTTCACACTCAAGACCAAGTCAATACTTTTTGGAAGCACCACCGTCAACCGGATGGCTCCCAAAAGGGTGGAGATCCCCGCAGTGTAATCATCCCATCAGAATTCAAGTAATCGGCTCGGAGGTTTTAGATTTAATAGGGCGTCAAAATACGCTGTTTCCAGTACTTAAACACATGGTAATTAACAATGACTACACAACCTCTAGCCTGCAATGAATTGGTTGAGGTATCGTTGTCTTTCTCTCTATAAAATTTGGACTCTAAGGCAATGAGTCGTATTTTGATGAAGATTTTGCTGCAAAGATGAATTTTCGTTTACTTGTTATCTGAAAAATACTGTTCACCGAAATGGTGAACAATATTTTGTAACAAAAAATATAAAAAATCTCTAGGGAATGAATAGTAGAAGAATTATTTCTCACAAAGATTATTATAAAAATCACACCGGTATTTCTGAGGTTCATAAGCTTTAGGCGTTAAGCACAAAAAAATTTGAATCCTTTACATATAAATACGCTGGGCCAGCGTTCAAATAAATTTTGAATCTGAAAGCTTCAGCGAAACTGGAAAGCGGTAATGTTGACGAAGATGATTCCAGTTCCTTTAGCGACGCGTTTGCGTCAAATACGATGGGCGCCACCAATGATACTGTAGTTAAAGTCAAATAGAGTTCACAATACGTTGAATTTAAAGTGAGGGCGCTCTTAAGTAAAATTGCTTAAGATAAAATTTTAAAAAGAAGTATCCTAGATTGCCGGGAATGTAGGCCTATTTGGCATCCATTCAATGGTTGTTGTTCAAGTGGAGTCATTTCTGACGTTTCTGCTCATTAGGCGACGGTCATTAGGACGGGAAGAACCTTCTCTCTCATCGTCAATTATCAAGACCACCACAAGCCAACAGAGACCTTTGCATACCCCTGTTATTATTATTATTATTATTATTATTATTATTATTATTATTATTATTATTATTATTATTATTATTATTATTATTATTATTATTATTACTGTTAGAATTCTGACAGATTTATCATGCCACTAACGCAACTCAGTTCGAAACAGGCAAAGTTCGTGTTTATGTATTAATGAAATAAGTTACAGGAGTTTCGGTTGGCAAAAGAGTTCCAAAAGTCAGAACTTCAGACAAAAGTTACATAAATTCGAGTTACGCCGGCGAACTTCTTTTTCTAACGGTTCCTGGAAACTGAACAAGAATATCATAGACTCGGCCTGGAACGAATCTCGTAATTTCATCGTCCGGTAGAAAGCCAACTGGAAACATTGTTTGAAGTTGAGCAACCGCATCCAGAGAAAGTGGAATGTTCCAGAAATTGGCAAAAGGTGCAAGATTATACTCGACGACTTCTGAAAATGTAACAAACCACGTGTCTATCTTCGCCTGGTTTGCTCTTGGCCTATCAGAGTCATTCATTGCCTCATATCGGCGAAACACTTTCCTATAACTTTCCCATCCAAATTCACGTGCAAGTTGTGCATACATAAACAATGCAATACCAGAATCACTCTTCCACTTCTGAAAATCGGCTCCATCTTTAAGAAACTTCTTTGTTTTATTCAGGGAATTCACTAGCCACCTATGGATCCACGGTTTCAGATTACAAACAAACTCCATGGCGTAGAGAGTGAATATGTTGCAGGTCACTTCACCAGTACCATCAAACGTCCATTCACGTCGTTGCATATTGTGTCCTATTTCATGGAACGCTCCCCACTGTCCATATGTAAGCAGATGTGTGTAATTGAGGAGGAAATTTTTAGCAGTAGGATTGGCTATGTCTAAATGGCTAACTATTGGATATCCTGCGTGCATGTAGCCAACATACGGTTGTTCATCTGACACAATCCACTGACGCCGGGAGTTAGACGCGTTGGTTCCCCGAAGATCGTGGTTCAAACGGACAACGTAATCCCACGTTTTCATAACTGAAGTCAAAGCATCAAACTCTAGATTCCTCACACTTAGCGCTGGCAAAGTGATTGTTATTAATTCTCCAGCAATGTCTGCCCATAGTCCGGGTGATTGGCGACTGTTTTCCCATGCTTCCTTTCCTTTCTCGCCTTCCGAAAGTCTGAAGTACGGAGAATCGACGACGTTGTCCAGCTTTACCTTTATATTAAGTTTGGGTTTGTTAGGGCTAATTAAATAAACTAGCCCTCCAAAGGCGGTAGATAATTGAAGACTTGTATTAGTAAGTTTGACTTTCTTGGTAACTCGAGGCCATCTCCTCCAGTTATCAAAGATTAATACGTCTGTGTGACTTCCAATCAATAATTGCCAGTCGTTGTCCTTGTTTCCAGAAATCACTTCTACTCTGAGGGTCTGACCGGCTGGTAAATAGCAGCCGGTCGAATGGTAATCTTCTCGGTCGGAATGGTATTCCAACGTATGGCTTTTGAGTGGAGGATTATTCGTAAAGTCACCAGGGAATAAATTAACACCAGGCGCCTTTATATCAACTGGTTCGAGTAAATTAAAGTAAAATAGCCACAGATGCAAAAGTTCACGCTTAATCTTGTCGTTCAATGGCTTTTGAGGACTTGGAATCGCGCTCTTTTCTATTTCTACGGTACAATTTTTTACAAGCCTTTCCACGATGGTCCTTAACGGAAGAAATCCGGATTTTATTAAATTCTTTAGTGTCGTCAGCTCCTCCAACTTTTCTGTTGCACGGCCCACGTTTTTCCGAGCTTCCAATAGGAATCTTAACATATGAGCATCTTCGGCTTTGTTGTCTTTGACTAAGAACCCATTTTTAGGCACGTTCAAGAAACCGTCCGCATAAGTTAGGCCAGCCTCAGTCAGCAGATCCATATAGGGCGCATCGGAAAGAGTTTTATCCTTGTTTTGTACCAGCCATTTCCATGGTGTCAAACAGTGAAGCAATCCACCTCCATTACGAACAAAATCAGTCAGGTCAATGAGCGGTATATTACCCCGTCCTCCTTGATAAATGACTATCTTGGACAACATCAGCTTCTTCTTATTCAATCCTTCTTTCGCGTTGGTGATGACGCCGCCATTTCCAAATGTACCCCTCGTTAACCAATTCTTCAAATTGGAGTTTAATATGGACATAGTATCTTCTGTTGTCACGTTGAACTGAGATAGATTGCTACCAATGCAATCTTGAGCTATGGCAACGATGCGACCTTTATCGAGTTCTGCCGCAGCAATGAATACATCATCCTCAGTGCTTCCAGTTAGAATTGGTTCAGCATTTTCTCCAAAAACTAAAATTTTTCCTGGATTTCCATTTTTAGGTAATAAACTGATACCCTTAAGAATATTGCTTCTCCACTCCATCAAATCTGTACTGTTTCTCATTGTTTCCACATTCAGCGCTAACGGCTCCTGTTTTTTAAAAACAGTATATTATTGATGTTGCCGAAATGGTTGTGTTAAAATTTGCGTTTTTCATATGGACAAAAACATTTTCAGGTGGAACAGTTTACTTTGAAGCACGTTTTATAAAACTGCATTGTTAGATTATTTAAAATTATGTTTAAAAAGCGGTTTCAGTTTGAAATGCAAGAATCAAACTTGTTCTGAGGTAATCAATTAAAATCGCCTTAATCAGATTTGAATTTAATCTGGCTACGTTTTGCTAATGATTTATATGGCGGTGCATTAAGCATGTGATAGTTAATGAAAAAAAGATTCATCTATTATTACTACTACTGCATTTATTAAGCGCCACTATCAATGACTAAGCATCAATCGATGGCGCTGAGCAAGTGTCAGTGAAGGATTGGCTCACGGTCATTTATCAGTAACCGTCTCAAGAGATGCTCGAACCCACACTCTCTGCGTTACAAGCCGAGCGCTCTATCCAAACAGCTAGCGTGTTGCATTGTCTGCATAGGATCAGATGATGACGACATTAGCAATAGAAGCTCGTGTAAGCGATGCCTTTAACGTTTTGAAATTAAATTATCAATAGAATTTTATGGCATTCGCCACCATCTTCCATGCTGCTGCAACTGTTATTGATGATGATAACGAAACAACAACGAAGACAAGGCTGAACAAGAAAAGTTCGATGATAACTACGAAGATCGTGATTATTTTGGAACCTGTGGTAGCTGAATGCTGTGTCCAGCAAGTGAACTGGACCCTCGATCTTGCGGCGTTTTTGTTCCTTCCTCATGACTGGGTATGTGATTCTGATCTGTTCGACTGTCTAGTCTACCTGAAGCGAAAGAAAGCACAAGAAAAATGCATCGCAAAAATTCATTTAGGTTTGTCGCAACTCAACTGATTCATCTGGGATTGCGAGTTAAATAAAACACAGTGATGGCATCAACAAATAGCAACCATTAACAATATACCGACGTTAAGTGGACTATTAGGCAAGTAACTTTCCTGATCGGACCAACAAGCGAATGTAAGACGTGAGAATTAGGGCCCAACCTAATTCACGATTACACGGAAATCACACGGATCTCGCAATTGTCACCCTTCCTTGTAATTGGCAAAATTCCATGAAATCTTGTGAAATGCCGTGATTTTGGCGTTTTATTGTGATTTTTCTGTTTATCGTTTTCATAAAGTTTAAGCACGTTCTTTGGTTTTCTACACAAGAAGCTTATGAAACTGTGCTGTAGCTGACAAAGATATTTGATCATCATGACGCCACTTGCTTCTGTATATTGTTATCTGCGTTTGAAAACCTTAATGTCAAGGCAGAGTCCGTTGGCTACAAGGCTGCTTCTGTTTAAGTGTCCAGTTAAACCTCACTGATAGGGTTTGGTCTGCATGTCGTGATAGGTTTCCAGCATTATGTTCTACTGCTTTGCAATAGGCCTACCTGTCGGTGCCAAGTAACAGCGTTGACGCTGAAATCAGTGAGAACCTATTATACCAATGCTAACGAATAGCGCCTCGTGACAGTAACTGGGCTAATCAGGTGCTCATTGCTAAGAAGTCAAAGGCTATGCAACAGACTGCTTGTTGTTGCCGAGTGACTGATGATTTATGACATTGTGCCCGTCACTAAGTGCTAACTGAAAAACAAGTCAGGCGGCTGCGTGATCGGAATGGTGAAATTATGCATAAGCTGAGGTAATGCATATTGACGTGACTACCCCTGCTTCATTTTTCATGTGTGCGATGCATTAAAAGTTGTGACAAATGTGGTTCTTTTAAGTCTCTTCCCTAAAATATCCGTAAAATTTGAAGGTTTTTAGGGGAAAAAACGACCGTGAAGTGCAAATTTTCCCCAAATTAGGTTGGCCCTAGTGATTATACAGTAGCAGCACTAGCTACGGAGATAAAGCCCCAGTCCCATAATTTCTGTTCAGCCCTCTGTCGAATCAATCCTACAATTATGAGCCATAAACATACTGATTGCATTACGCTGAGTAAGATGGCATTGATGATAGTATTTAGCACTGTCGGTGTTTTAGCATCTTTTTAAAGAGTTTTCCTTTATGGCGCGGTTCAGTGTTCTGGAAGTTCATCCACTGCGTGTTTTCGAATGTTCTGGTTAGATGTAATTTTTTGTTGCGACAAAATTGTGCTGTACATTATTCGAATAAATCATAAATCAGTCAAAAATTGATGCTACAATTCATTAACGTTGACGAGGATAAAACGAGGTGACATTAACGACGCTGATGACTACGAAGAAGATGAGGACGCGCAAAGAACTACTGTGAACTATTTTGGATGACATAGGCTCTTAACTGTAATGCACTTACGACTTTTCACATTGGAAGGCATTGTTGTTGGTGATGGAATAGGGCTGATGTCAGCTGCCTCCTTGTCCAAGAGCAGCGAAGCAGCGATGCACAGACACATCACCCGTAAGGTTGGCATGTTTAAGAAACATATAGATATACCTGTATCTGTATCAGACGGTTAAGAAACATGCGAAGAGGTGGTTATATCTTTGATGTGGCTTTTTACGCTGAATATAACTACGACATAATGATTTAGACTATTATTATTATTATTATTATTATTATTATTATTATTATTATTATTATTATTATTATTATTTCTGCATTTATTAGGCGCTACAATCTAATGACTTAGCATCAATCGATGGCGAAGAGCAATTTTGAGCTAAGGACTTGCTTAAGGTCCCTACACAGTAACCGTCTCGGAGGAGGCTCGAACCCGTACTCTCCGCGTTACAAGCCGAGCGCTTTATCCAATATGCTACCGTGCCCCACTATAATATTCTACAAGCTATATTTTCTAAACTAATAGCTGAGCAGTGAACTTTGAATATTGCTGGCCTTTATTATGTTTTGTAAACAGGCTACAGTCATTGATCTGCTTCCGCTAAGCTTATTTTCTTTCATTTTTGCAACTGATCCTTTTTTATAGATAAGCCTATAATTGGTTTTTTCACATCGAGTATAGATTGCGAATCTTGTATTGGGTAAAGCAATCTTTTATTTCAAGTTCAATACATTTTATTCTTTTGCTCTAATAGATTATAGAAATGAAAAAATAAGAATGAAAACAAACTGAATATAAATATCCAATTTTACTTATTTTATTCAAGTAATCAGTCCTAAAATTGGTTCCCTGTTTATGTTACTTTATTTTATTAAGAGTTTATTTGTAAATTTACAAGTGTAGCTTTCCAAGTGTAGGCGACCTTATAGAGTTGTCAATCGATCGGACTTCAAACCGTAAACTCGCCCGGTTTGTAGCGTAGCATTAACTCCAGAAAAAAACATACATTCTTTGATTTTCTGACGCAAGATCAATTAAACGAACAGTTCAATCACAACAGTAGCCTACTCATTTTAACGACACACAAGTTATTTGCACGCAACGACATGTCTATCAACTAGACATAAAATCTGTTTTTAGATAGGCTATCGTTACAACATGTCTAACTCAAGCCATCAACTAGACATAAAATCTGTACTAGACAGACTATCGCTATAAAATCATGCTTTCCTCAGCAATAGTAGTTTCCAATGTTTAACGACATCTTATGGTTGCCAGGGCCGTTGACGTTGATCTTACCTTACGTTCGCATTTACAATTTACAACCCCTATAGGTTTTTCCGCCGCATCAGCTTACAAACCGTTACCTAAGTCAATGCGCGCAAACGCCCACCCAATCAGAAGCGTATATTTAAAGAACTTCAACAACCAGATAACCTGTAGACTTTACACCACAGAAAATTTCGCCTTAACGCGAGACGCCGGCCAGCCAAACACAAACAAGTCAACAACCCGATGACTTCTCGATGTGCCGTCAGGAAATTTTGGGTGTGAACGCGGGCTCAAAACCTGGTGAATCATTAGCGAAAATTACATTCACTCGGTGAATGAGTGTCTGAGTGTGCGCATGAAGACAGAAGATAGTTCAATATAGGTAAATATGAAATTATTCGTGCCTAAGTAAAATGCTACCAAGTTGAACGTGGACGTTAAACTGAGGTTACAGATCGAATATATAAATGCACTTCTGAAAATCTGCAGTAAAATTTACAAACTGTTTTTTAAACTCATGATATGAAAAGCATAAATACTACCTTTGGTAATATGCAGGCCTACTAAAATTCTGGAAAGCGAGCATTTATATAGACGGGTTTGCCTTATAGTTGAGAGTTTAAACAGCAGATGTTTATTTCAGAATCTCCTGGGGTCTTGGAATTTTTATGCCTAGGAATTTTCAAAATATTTGTGCAAACATTCCGGTACTATCGATTTATCAATCTGCAATGCAAATTTGTTGTTTTAGCAAAGCCACAAATATTTTTGGCATTTATTAGTTATGATATCTCCTCATTTTAACATATCGTAGGCCATATGATTTTTTACATGCGTAATTTAGGCTATATATCATGTTTTTCACATCGCCTCGTCCTTCAAGTTCATTCTGATCATTAATCATGACATGCCAGCTTATTTATTAAGATCCTATTGTTAAGATTCAGTAAAATGCGGCTTAAATGGATTAGGCGATCCATAAACGACAGCATGCTGGCTATTTCAGAAGTCACTTTCTAAAGAGTAGTCAGCGAGCAACTGCACTAATTTGCAGGTAACAGGTAGGCCTACTATAATCAGTCAAAGATCAGCTCATTCGGTCATTTTCAAGAGCATGTGGACTCAGTAGTCAAAGTCTTACGGCGTCCAGTTGTGACCAACAGCTATATGCAATTCCGCTTTCGAAATTGTGAAACAAGTAGCCACTTTATTACAACTTCGCTTTTAATTAATACCCCTATACAGTATAGACGCTTTATCTTTATTTTGTAATAGCTATTAGTGCTCTAGAACTTGCCGAACATAATCATTCTGCAGAGTCGATGTGACATGTATAGTTGGGCTTTCGCCTGTTCTTAATGTTAGCGCGATGCTGATTTTTTTGGGGCCAAGATCTTCATGTAACTTCAGTACTTTGAGATTGGATGTAATTGTTAAAAATGTATGAGCGGACTGACTATAAATGTGCTTTTTTCTAGGCTTATAAAATTCATCTTTAGATTTATTTCTTTCTGCTTGGGTTACCTTCTAGACTCCACTAGCAAACGTCACAGTTCTATCACATCTCATGGAGAGAGACATCATAAACATTCCACTTTCTAGTTTATAAATCATATTTCATCACTCTTCCCAGTCACAGCCAACTCTCTACATTCCTCTCTGACAATAGAATATACCTTCCTACTCTGCTTTTTCCTTGGTCGCCGGATGGCCAACGTACTGAGGAAGGATGTTTCTCAGAACAGGGCTCGTGCAATAGTCATTCCTTTCTTGTGTGCCTTTCTTTGTATGTATGTATGTATGTATGTATGTTTGTATGTAGGAACTTGGTATAGCGCCTTTTAAGTGCCTCACAAAGGCGCTTCCTGCGCTAACTTAAATGATGTTAAGTGTCATTAAGAACAAAAATTCCGTCATTTAGCAAGCAGTGTTCAGATAACTAGAAATGTCACCAGCTGCGGACTCGCGCACACACGCTGAACCCAACCAACTGGCTTCCATCCCGAGTTGACTGATGACCACGTGTTCAAAGTTCGTGAACCGAGTAGTTTCAGAATCGTAGAATGACGACGGGCGATGGCGTCCACAGTACACGAGAGCCCCGCCGCCCAACGCCGTCCCTAGCAGGTGGTAGATGTGACGTCCTGGCATAACTCGAGCACCAGGTTGATTCGCGACGGACAGCCTTTAATACGGACTTTCTCTTCACCATCATTCTACGTCTCGTGACGTCGGAACTAACCCCTTGTCTGAGACACCAGTCGTTCTTTTAGTTGTTGGGACAATGAAGTTCTATTACAAAAAACTCTGGGTGTCTTTTCGCCCTAGGCACATGTCTATTGCGAAATGCGTCTTCCAATTATCACACATCGCTTCCTCCATTTAAGGTGTAGGACTCCCAGCCTTATATGCTTATTTGTCATACACCACAACTTGCAGAGTAAGTTCTCGTACCCGGATTCTGTGTGGGTCGTTTTCGACCGACACAGTTAACGAACTCTGCTTCGAAAGATTCGGTAGGATCTCTATGGAACTCTGACAGTGAAGATCCTAACTCTGTAACCCTCGCTGTTCACACGCCGACCTCAGTCACGACGACTAACGCAGCGAAGGTGCCCGTCCTCGTACTTCAGTCATTTCTCTGGGCTGTATATAAAGGTATATATGTATATAGAGGTATATATGTATATATGTATATATAGTATATATGTATATATAAGTATATATGTATATCTAGGTATATATGTATATTTAGGTATACATGTATATAGAGGTATATATGTATATAGAGGTATATATGTATATATAGGCGTAATTATATGGAATCTGTATCGGCCGTTATGACTCATTCTGATCTGCCACATGAGCAACTCGCTACACGGACTCTTGTCGTATCAATTATTATTTTTGTCTGTCTTAATCTCTCTTTCATCGAAATCGTAAACTCAAAATTTCCAAAGCGCTACTTAAAAGCTATGCACAGCTTATTCACGAGCGCTGCCATGTCAAGAACCAAGTCCGGTTGTCAGGAGTGCTGTTTTCGAGGTAATGACGGTCTATGAATTAGACTACCTTACCCCATCCATCATTTAGCTGAAGCTCTGTTACGAAGACAGCAAGCCTTTTGAAATTAACTTGCATTTCGTCCATGCAATACCAAGCCATCTGCAGAAGCTCACCTCTCTACAGCTCTGGATTCGGCAAATGGGTCCTAACGCATATTGAAATAGTTGTGGTGTTGTTGAATTTCAGTGATCTTGCTTGCGCTTAAGCCGAAATATTCTTCACCTCTGAACCAGGTTCCTGATGCCCTTCGATACACAGAATCGTACATGGATAGAATGATGCTCTATGGCCCAAATTCGTGATCACTTCAGTTTTGCCATTTCATTCTCATAGCTATTAATACAGATAACTACGTGCAATGGGCAGATTGATTTGCATAGAAAACCATTTTTTTGGTTATGCGCACAGTTCAAGAGCGAAGGTCAAGCTTACTACGACCGTTTGAGGTTTGCAAACAAACAAAAAATGAAATGGCAATATCTTGTTGAGCGCATAATTGAAGAAAACCGGTTGTGAAAGCGGAGACGTTGCTAATGCTTACAGGTAGAAATTCTAAGTCTCACTGTTTCCTGCACTAAATGGTCGCAAGTATATCGTGTTACTCGGTCTGCAGTGTAAGTAATCCTTTTAAAGTCACTGATCAGCATCACATTGCATTGTCGACTGAAAATTCTAATAATAATTTGTGCAAACAATAGTATGTCTTGCTTCTTAAAGATTATTTTTGCATAAATTCATGATGTATTGACTGCATTTACTCTGCACGTGTATAATGTACGTTAAATTTCATGTTCATTTAGGCTACAGGTGATATTTCAAGTGAAGTGATAGTAGGTCGTTATTCGTTGGCGATGTTGTCGGTGATCCAGTTGAGGAAGCGGTTGACGCGCGTGTATACCCCTGGATAACCGGAAGCACAACCGTTGCCAAAAGAGGTGATTCCAACGACTGAGAAGACCCCGTTGCTGTCCTTGACCGTCAGAGGTCCTCCAGAGTCACCCTGCGGTCAGGAAACATATTTAAAATGTATCAGATAATGAGCATCCAATCACTAGTTATGTAATTTTTATTAAATGTCACTGATGACTGTTAAGATCATTTGCGATTGATATTATGAACTTTGATTTATAATTTGGAATGAAACCATCCAACTTCATGAAGTTTGATTTTATTTATGGCTTTTTCATGAATTGGTTCTCGCAACCTCACTGCGCTAAATAAGTGCAGAGTTTACGATGGCATAGTTAACAATTAAATTAGGCTTTGCTTGACTTTATAAGCTCTTAGCTTCATCTGCGTAAAGTCTATGCAGCAAAGAAACGAAGCCCCAATGCTAGCTCGTTAGTGCTGTACATTATTTCGAATTTTTACATGACCAAATGTTACCGTTTAAATACGATTGTTTACATATGTTTTGCGCATAAAGATTGTAAACGTTTGTAGAAAGTGCATACGAAAGCAATTGACGAACCTCGCATGCGTCTGTGTCATAGCCACTTCTGTTGTCACTAGCACACATCATGTTTTCAGTGATAGTTTCGGTAGGATAACGCTTTTGGCAGAATTCGTTAGTCGTGATGTTCAGTGAAGTGTACATCAAGACCCGTGAGACATCCTTTCCTGATTTGCAGTTAGTTGAAACAAAATAAGCATTAACATACTGAGGACATTCCAAACAAGTGTATGCGAACATGTGCCGCTAAGTAATGGTCCATGCCTATTCAGTGTTAAGCATAATAGGCGAAGTCATCATTTCTGTGGCTGGAGGCTAAATACGTCGTGCTTTGATGAATATGATTCCTAGGCGCAGTCTACAGTAGTTAAGCGATCAGCTAGTAAGCGGTCAACTCGATCGTCAACATCTGTTAAGAGATAACGCGCCAAAGGAATGTACGAGCCACCGCCATGATCGGCGCGCCATCACGAGCCGAAGTCGACAGTGAGCTAATGCTACATGGTACAAATTGTAAGTGCCTAAATGTCTCGCACTGTCAACTCTGCGTCTATCTTTGTGAGTGAATCTTCTACTGGATTTGCTAAATGTCTCGCTTGCAACCGGCAAACATCATATATGAGAAAAACATGTGCTAGTTTGAAGGCCTTTTGTTCTTAGCTAATCTACAGAATGTAATTTTTTCCGCTATTACACACTATTATACAGTGTAAGCCTAGCTATTACACGCTGTATTATGAAGGCATAACTTTTATTGCGCACTGCTGTGTAGGCCTGCATGTCTGATTAGGTAGTGGGTATTGTAATGCAACATGATGTAACAAAACATTCATACGCCACCTTTACCTTCAAAAGCGCCGAAGACACGGCTACCCAACTGATCTAAGCAGGTGCTATTTACGAGAATTTATGTTGAGCTGAATCGTGTGAAACAGTACTTATATTTAAAGGAACATTGTTCCGAGAAGCAGGCCGTATGCATGAGGAGGAGACTGTGATTTGCATTTAATAACCGATGTCTAGAAAACGTATAGTCACTTACACATTTCTCAGGTGATACTATAAAAACATACAAAAACTGGCTCAACTGTCTCGCAGCATCCTGTCTGCGTAAACCTTTGTGTATCGATTTGTGTCTACGTTTATAGGCTGTCGGTATTTTTCGTTTTGTCTCATGTTTTTTCTGTAGGTTTAAAACGGTTGGCAATCTTTTGGTTGTGTTCGCCACTGCCTTCAGTTTTCATACCTCTACCATCCCATGTTCATCCTAGCTGCGACTTTAAAGAAACCGAAGAAATACAGAACAACTGTTTTGTACCAAATGCGAGCCTGCCCCATCCTGCGACCTGGCTCTTTTGGTAGACATAAAGGTCGTCCGGTTTTGGGGTGCAGACTGGACAGACGTCAACACTGAAGTCGATGACTGGCGTCACCTTGACGAGTGCGATGTCATTGTTCGATGTTGAGAAGTTATATTCTTCATGGACAATAAATTTCTCCACTGAGTGATGCTGACGAACGCCGCTGATTGCATCGATGTCATGTTCACCGACGACAACGAAGAAGTCCGACGGTGCTTGTCTGCAAAAAGTCAGCCCATCAAAGTCAGCCCGTCATCCACACAGCGAGACTTATGTCAAAGATGATTCTTTCAGTATAGTTATGCCTTATGTTGTGCGCTCCCAGCCACTTAGACTTTCCAGTATCATACATTGAGAATGTCATAGTTTCTTTAGTGCAAGACCTTTAGGCTAAAGGAACTAAGCATTTTACTCAAAATTGTATTCAATTTCTGCTTCTGAAGATGAATAGTAATTGACTGTTATTGACTATCAATAAGAGAAATTGTTTGCATTTCTTAAGTAACAACTAAGTGCAAAAAAACCAAACTTTGTTTAAAACAAAATCTGTATAAGAATACACCAGAAGCAAAGCGGACAAGAAAGAAAAGGCATTCGGTTAATTTTACTAACTTTTAGTAATTCGTATTGGTAAACAGTAAACAGAAAAGCAGAATCCATGGTCTGCAATAAGACAGATGAGACGCTTATGGTTACAGAAATTGAGGGAAACACACTGAAGCAGGTGGAGAGGTTCAAATATCTTATGTCGTTAGCAAATGCTAAAGAAGGATGCGAACAAGATGTTAAGAGCAGGGTTAAACCAGCTTGGTAAAAATGGAAAGAATTGTCTGGAGTATTGTGTGACCCTAAGATGCTGATTCGACTCAGAAGAAAAGTGTATAAGACAACGATAAGACCGGTAATGATTTACGGAGTGGGAGCCTGGACATTGAGGAAGAAAGAGGAGGAAAGAGGAGGAACTCTTGTAGAGAACGGAGATAGGAATACTGAGATGGATACTTGGGGTGTCATTGAAAGACAGGAAGAGGAAAGAAAATATTAAGGCAGATGGTTGGAGTAGCTTGTATAACCGAAAGGTACGGGAGGCTAGACTGAGATGGTATGGACATGTGGAATATGCAGAAGAAGAAAGCTACATCAAAAGAATTATGAAGGCAGAAATTAATGGACACCGCAATCAAGGAAGACAGAGCAAGAGATGGAGGGACATGATCCAAGAAGACCTCAAACTACTCAATTTAAAGGAGGACGCTGGAAATAGAAACAAGTGGAGAGAAAGGACCCGTGTAGCTTACCCCTTCCCAAGAGGGATTAATTCCAGATAGAAATAGAGAGAGATAGAGATAGAGAGAGAGAGAGAGAGAGAGAGAGAGAGAGAGAGAGAGAGAGAGAGAGAGAGAGAGAGAGAGAGAGAGAGAAAGTTCGTATTGGCTTACATGTTGATACTAATCTGTTTGGACCGCTGCACAAAATTAATCAAGCACCGTGGATTAAAAAAGTTGACCAAGAAATTAACAAACTTCTTCACAACAGTCATTAGCTTTTATTCTTTTCAAGACAATTTCATGTTGCCCAAATTTATGATGATTGTTTTGATGACAATTGATGATAATTATGGTCATCATCAATTGTTACGATCTTTTTTTTTAGCTCAACTCAACTTTTATGACCAGTTTTTAGTTTTATTTCTAAGTTTCTCAGACGTTTTGTGACTTTCCAGGGAGTTTACAATGTTTTATTAATTCCATGGATTTTATTCCTTTTTCTAATTTATCTTTTTTATGACCTTCATTAAGTAGACAATCCTCGCTCAAACTAGTCTGGAGGTAACGCATAGCGTTTCCCAAAAAACTGAAATGGGGTGGGTGTAGGTCATGTAATGTGATCGCTTCATTATTGGTATCACTCTAGCTAGATGCTGACGGCCACTGTTTAGACGATGTCGTGTCTTATTCGCGCTTGCATTCAAGTTTGTCATTTTCGAAACATGCTCAACATTTATTACTTGTATTTTCAACTACCTATGTGTCAAGTTCGAAGTATTTTGTACGGTTTTGAAAAATTTAATTATTGAAGCCAATTGCCATTATGATTAGGTCTATCTAGAAATAAATTAATCCGTTCCTATTAGGACAGTGTCCAAGCTAGAATAACAATACGACGCCCGTGACAGGGAAATTGCGGATTCGGAGATGCCAGGGTCTGTGGAATGACACCCAACGCCCCGGCTATTGACGGCTGTTCTGTGATCTTAAGGGATCTCCGGAAACGATGAGCTCTACCATCAGCCAGTTTTATTTACTTTTCATAGCATTTGCAGTTCAATAACTCTAAACAATTCAACATCAGGTTGTTCTTCTGCTCTCCCGTCTGGATTTCCACTGGACTGATCCCGGACCACTTTTTAGCTGTCGGGCATCACGTAGCAGCGACCACGGATTTTTGTACAGTCCATATAAAACTACGGAAGTTACAGTATTACATTAGAATTTTGAAAATTACACTTACAGTTTTCTTAAGCAATGAGCGGCAGTCATAACCCAGCTTTCGGTGATGATCACTCCTCCACAAAAGTGTGTACTATCAAGTGAGTAATGAAGCGACACCTATAGGATGTTAGATGTTACAACAACCATCAATGTAGGTTTTGAAATAATAACTTAAAACTGTAGACAATGGATGGATCATGAGTTGGCGCACTGACGGTGCTGTGGTTTCAGACCTGGGAGCCAAAAGATGACAAGGGGGCTTAGAATAATAATCGCTGGGTGAAAGATGATTTTGCCATTTTAAACAAAGGTATATTGCCTTACGATTAGGGCTTACTATATATATTCAGGACTATAGATCAACTGCCCTTCATTATAAATAAAACTTTATAAAGCATAAGACCTGTTCCACGATTGACGCGTTTCATGGTCTTAAGCAACAGTGGGTGAAATGTAACTAATTATATAAATGGCCCATAATTTATTCGGGGAAGGCACTGTGGAATACAACTGTTCAACTTCCCAGACCCTCTGTAGAGCCGCCAATGACTTGTTGACTTGAAAAACTAGCTATATGAATGTCTCAAAAATTATTCCAGATTCGAGAAAATATGTCGGAAAATTATAAATCATTCATTCAAAGCCGAATTAAATAATGTTTTAAACGTGCAAGGAACTTCATCCTTCGTCTGGTCTCACGCCGTCTGTAGAAAGGAAATAAATCTGTTGTTATCTTGTTACCCTGCGGATGGAATCACTTTTCTCTTTGAGGTATTTTGTATCAATTTTATAGCACGTGGCATCTTATTACACAGTAGTTCAGTCATGTTATGAATATTTCACTGAGGAGCCACATAATTCTGAGTAAAATGGTGATATATATATATATAACCACCATGATGTCATGGGTAGCGCCCAAGGATCAGCGCATCGCTTCTAAAGGAACGAATTCACTGGTTATCTTTCTTGCTGGATTCAGAGCACGACCTACTATTCCCAGATATCTTGGGGTTTGACCCTACGACGCAGCTTTGCAACATTTGTGATTGTTTACCATGTTTTATAACCTGAAATAATTTTATCAGTAAACTGAAAGTGTGTTTCCTTGAGTTATATTTACCTGCCAAGGAAACTCATGAGGTCTGGCTTCGATTCCTCCGACGATCTGAGCTTCCGGTGGCAGGACAAGTTCCCCGGCATCCGGATACTTGCTTTTTCCACAGTCTTCGTCTTTAGTCAGAGTAATCGCCAGTCATAAAATGATGATGATGACAAATATATATCAGACTATATAAAGGCCTATTTCTAATACTGCATTAATCATTATATTATCAGTATTACTGCGTAACTGTATGTGCTTTATAATTCATAGCTACATTTATAAAATTGGAAATATAAAAGCAGTAGAAGTTATTGACTAAATGCATTTGTGACTACAGCAATAATAATGAAAAAATATCTACTGTGCTTTTAATTCTAGCTGTTGTGTGCGATCAGTCAGATCACGATACGAGCAGGCTCGCAAAAATCGATTGGAAACATGTCCTCGACAATACATGTGTTGCCTACTCACCGCAAGTGACACATGGAAGCGTTAAGAACAGGCAGAAGAACGAAATACATTTCGTCATCGTGTGCAACAGGCTTCTCTGCCAAGACATAGAATTCGAGGAAATCTTTTCAACGATTTTGTACCCAAATTTATATTTATAACTATTTACTTGTACTTTGAATTATTTTATAATCTTAGGTCTCTACGGTGAGAAATGAGAGTGGATTCAAAATCCCCAGGAGGACAGTCAGTACCTTTGCTGATAATGCTATATATATAAAATGTTAGCTATAGATAATACGACATGAATATTACTTTGGATGCAGCTGGCGAGTTGATTGAAGTTTTTTGCGGTGAAAAAAGATTTAAATTTTTTAAAATAATGTTGCATCGTTCACTGCAAAAACGTCTTGGTAAGGGAGGCATATGCAATTTGCGCAGATAGCGGCTAACCCATACGAGCAAGCGCTTTAAGCTGGAAAATGTGAGTTAAATCGGAAAAGACAGAGAACGTTCAGTCAATCGCGGATTAAGAAAATTTTCTATTTGTAATTTTATATTTTACCCGTTCAAAACAGAACACGAGGGAATACATGACTTTGATTTATATAAATATATAGACTGTGCGTACTTGCGTACATACGTACAGTACATACATGCATAGACCTTTACATATTGTATGTAGGGCATAATTAGACCAACACCCGGCTCCTTAAAATTGATTCCTGCCGACAAAATCGCTTACAGTAATTAATGCTTTTGGCGGAAATGTATTAATTTAAATCATCATATTGCCATCAGTCTTAAAACCTAAAAATGAGCTGATCATTTATGCATTTTTACCATTAATACAGTATCTTCATTCTATATTCACGCGTAAATCTTACTATTTTCCGAGTTCATACGATCGTTTAACCTGACTGTACCAAACACTTGGAAGGCGTTTGGTGGACGTTCGTTTTCCCCTGGAGTCTGGAACTCGACTCGGGAGCATATTCTCTCTGCAAAGTTTTGTTTGCATTTATACCACGACTAAGCGGTTTTCCAGATCGCATTTACCCCGTATAGACTCTTTTCAGTGTCCTTGCAGATTGATACTCAGTTTCGACCGGACACACTACTGATTTCGTCAAATACATCCACTGAACATAATAGTGACGATTTATAGGTTCTGAGCATTAATAGCCAACAATGGCGCTACATAAGTTTTCAGATTAGATCAACTGTCAAGATATTTAAGTCAAGGTACTGTGGTTCTGCACTGCTATATAAATATTTTCTTTCCACGTATCTCAAGTAGAAATAACCTCTTCAGCATGGATGCCGAAGATGGAAAGACTTAGTCTACCTAACAACCGGACAAACATGATAAGGTGAAACATGACTAGTCAGGAAGTGACTCCAACTTGTTTGCAGTTTTGACACAAAAACCAAAAATTTAGACGACACAGTCTGCAAAATTGTCTGAATGCTTTGAAATACGCTCATCCCTGCACGTCCGAAATCTGTCATATGCCTAATTGCTGCAAATCAAAATGCAATAGGGTAAGTTTCTGTCCAATTTGGAATAAAAAAGAACAAAGGATGAATGCTGATCATAATGATAAAACAAGGTAGGCCTATTCCTACAGGTTTATCTGTACCATCAAGTTAATCCACCTCTTTTGGCGTAATTTTCTCTTGAAGTCCGTTACTTCTCATAACTCTTGTCACAAGTCGACCAACACCTTCCTACGTTATCTACTGATGTCTTTTCTCAAGGCATACATGGGCCTAACTTTGGCTCTTATTACCCTCTGCTTCCAGTTTCAAACACATCTGTCTAGCTTTCTGGTCTTTTAGAATTTGACCTGGGTTTTAGGCCTGACCTCTACAAATTGGGAGTTTACGATTATGATTAGAGGCGCGCAGTTGTCCGTTTTCATAGCCTACTCCTTAAACTGCATGTCAAACCTGAAGATTTGGGGTTACCTAGTTGTAGTTGTAATTGTAATCTGACATTTATAAAGCGCCACTTCAAGAATAGACTCATCAGAGGCGCTCCAGGCCTGAATCAGTGAGATCACTGTCAAATAACAGACTTCAGGCGCTTGCGAAACTGCGGAAGGGACAAACTGAGCAATTCAAGCCGCAGCTTTCGGGAAAGGCGATTCCATCTATAAGATCCAACATAGGCAAAGCTTCTAGACTGAGCTGTAGCAGTGCGCATACGAGGGACAGTCAGGAGTCCAACGGAGGCCGACCGGAGAGTGCTACGGCCTGGAACCAAGGAGAACGAAATGCAGAAGTCCCTAAGGTATGATGGAGCAGAGCCAACGAGACAATTACGCATAAGAGTTAGGAACTTGAACTGGATATGCTGCTGAATGGGAAGCCAATGCAAAGTGTCCCGCATAAAGGAAGTTATGTGGCCATAATTGGGAACGCCTCCAATAAGACGGGCAGCAGATTTGAGAACAGACTGAAGCTTGGAAATGTTGGCAAGTGAGAGTCCAGCAAAGATAGCGTTACCAAAGTCCACCCTAGTGCAGATAAGGGCGTGAATTAGAGTAGTAACGGCATGAAAGGAGAGGGAGCGGCGGATGGTACGAAGCTGACGAAGGTGGTAAAAGCATGAGCAGGAGACATAAAGATTACCTAAGGAGAGCTAAGTCATCCAGTTAGTTTGTGCCAGACAAACGTATCGTGATTAATTGATGGCATAAATATCCTCTGTGAAGAGAGGCAAAAATTCCATTTTATATGAGAAATATACAATGCACTATTCATATGCATCTGCTAGCCTATCAAAAAGACATTTCTGCCTTAGGCTACGTCTCAGTTGCCATATGTCACAGTGTATTGAACTCCATTGTAGTATTTTTTTCTTGCCTTCAGAACCTAATGTCAGGAACGTCCAAAAGCCTCAGGGATGAAACATGCTGAAAAATTCACACTTTATTACTATATTCAGTATCGTCGGCGCTGAAAGGTCAAGACTCCATAGGCTAACGATACATCCCACATGCTAATGTTACTATGCCTACAAAAGCCTATCTAAGACCCTTGAACATTTGCGCCATATCTATAATATTTACCCAATCATGGTGCCATTATTTTTCACCTGAGTCTCAGGAGTTGATTCTTTGACCTCATGATTTCCTTCACAAACTAACTAAACATCAGACTGTGGCCAAATTATACATTATGTATATGAAAAGTTTTACCTACGATCTTCTTCACTCGGTGACGTCATTTCAATGGTTGCATTGCGTCCGTTTTACCTACTCACGCGAATAAATTCTAAACTTAATTCCAGCGCAACTTCCTTCAATTCCAAAATCGTCATGCAAGCCAAATTTCAGGGAAGTCCGGTCGAAAGCCATAATGGGAATCCGAGGAGATATGGAAACAGCCTATGGAGGAAATGAGTCCCGGAAGAGATGAGTTTTTAGCCGAGATCTAAAGGCCAAAACAGACTTGTCAGAGCGATTGGTTGCCGGAAGAGAATCTCAGAGTCTAGGGTCAGCGGCAAAAAGTCACGCCTGCTTAGAGATGTGCTTGTCCACTAGCTAGATTAAGACAGTTAGAAGACCTGGTGAAGTAGAGAAAAGTCTTTTCATTTAGTACTGAATGAAGATAGTGAGGTTGGCTGAAATATAGAGTCTTGTATACGATTAGCTTAGTCTTGAAAATTAATTTGCTTTTCTATGGGCTGCCAGTGCTATGTTTTCAGGATCTGTGATATGTGTTCATATTTTGGCGTTCTGGTGATAGCTCTTGACAATGTATTTTGGACTCTGAAGATTCGTCAAAATCGCTTTTGAAGTGCCAGTAAGAAACGAGTTGCAGTAGTCAAGACGGCTGAAGGCCAGGGCATTAGTCAAACAAAGATAGATATCTTAGATAGGCCTACATGTGTTTTAAGTACCAAGTATGTGAAGTTCCAAGTAAGTAGTTCTTTTTCAGTTAGAAGACTGTGCATGCATATTTGATGGTTGCTGTTACTATGTAATATAAAATAATAAGATTTTATTGACTGCTATTCTTGTCACCTGGCAGCATCCTCCCCAAACACCCAACGCAGACAGAAGACAGGAAGGAATTGCATCAGATGATGTCTACGGAATATAGGTCAGGTCCACTGGCTCCCGGAAAAAATCTCAGAGACGGACAAAGCCCACAGATCGCGTCCGAAGCATTGTCTTTTAATCGACTTTGGTCTTTTGGTGGAGCAGAAAGGACTTCAGCGAAACTGAGTTGAAGAGACACGACGCCTGCAGCTTCTTTGTCCCTCTACGACCGTAACGCCATAATTATTCTGTCACTCGTATTCGTTTATCGTTTCGTTTATCCGAAGCTTCATTTGCAAAGGCCATCGTTCCCGTCTGCTGGCTGCGGCGCTCCCACGAAATCCCCAGTTTCGATTGACTGCTATCAACGCTACTTGATGGTAAGATTCATGCCCTGACGCATGATATCCAACATTGTATGTCCTGCAATCGTCTTTGCCTTAATCCTGCTAAGACTCAGTTGATCTGGTTTGGTCTTAGATACCGTCTTCCTCAGTTTGACAACTCTTGCTTATCCGAAGCTTCCCCTCTTTTATGTTTGCGTCTAGTGTTCGTAATCTGGGGGTTATACTTGACGGTAACCTTACCTTCGTTAACCATGTCTACAGTTTGACTCGGTCTTGTTACTACCAATTAAGGCGCTTAAGAGTTGTTCGTCGTTCTGCTTCTTCCTCTGTCTTTACTAATATGATTCATGCCATAAGCTGTAGCATTGATTACTGCAACTCTGTACTTGCTGGTTTGCCTAAGTATCGGCTGTCTTCCCTTCAATCAGTACTAAATTCTGCGGCCAGGCTAATATCACGTCATTCTCGTTTCTCTCATGTCTCTGATTACATCAGTCAGCAACTTCATTGGCTTTCTATCCAATCTCGTATTCAGTTTAAACTATTGTCACTAGTAATTAGAGATCGCATGGGCCAGGCTCCAAAATATCTTTGTAATCTTATTCGGCCTCCACACTCTAGTACCTCATCCCGTCCTTTACGTTCTCTAGATCTCCTGGATTTATTTGTTCCTCGTCTTAAGTCCTCCTTTGCTCAGCAGAGGGCTTTTGCTGTTGTTGGCCCAACTCTATGGAATGAACTTCAGCTATCGTTTTGTGCAAGGGTCACTGTTGGTGATAAAGCTCAGGCAGCTCGTTGTTCTTATTTCCCAGGGGCTCTCATACTGGAAGCGCCTCTGAGTAGTTTGTTCTGTAAGAAGGGCAATATAAGTTATAAAATACAATACAATACTTGGCAGCATGCGAGACCTTGCTTATGGTTTGAAGAATAGTTAAATCTGTTTAAATGACAGCACCTACATATTCATGTGCATGAAAACATGGACAGCCGAGGCTATACTTATAATCGTTGCAGCTGTTGTCATTATAATAATCAAATTGAAATTAACAGCTGCAAACAGAGATGGCCTCAGATTCTGATGCCAGTGCCTAGGACAAGATGACAAAGCAGGGACTTCACACTAAAGACCAAGTCAATACTTGCTGGAAACACCACCGACAACCGGATGGCTCCCAAAAGGGTGGATATCTCCGCAGTGTAATCATCCCATCAAAATTCAAATAATCGGCTCAGAGGTTTTAGATTTAATAGGACGTCAAAATACGCTGTTTCCAATACTTAGGCACATGGTAATTAACACTGAGTACACAATCTTTAGCCTGCAATGAATTGGTTGAGGTTTCGTTGTCTTCTTCTCTATAAAATTTGGACTGTTAAGCAAAGAGTCGACTTTTAAAGAAGATTTTTGCTGCAAAAATGAGCTTTGCGTTTACTTGTTATCTGCAAACCAGTTCACCGTTTCGGTGAACAATATTTTGCAAAAAAATTAAACAAAAAATCTGTAGGAAATGAATAGTAGAAGAATTATTTCTCACAAAAATTAATATAAAAATCACCAAAGTATTACTGAGCTTCATAAGCCTTAGACGCTAAAGCACAAGAAAACTCAATTCCTTTACATACAAATGCGCTGGGCCAGCGTTTAAATCAGTTTTGAATCTAAAAGCTTCAGCGAAACTGGAAAGCGGTAATGTTGACGGCGATGATTCCAGTTCCTTTAGCGACGCGTTTGTGTCAAATACGATGGCGTCACCAGTGATGTTGTAGTTAACGTCAAATAGAGTTCTCATTAATTTGAATTTAAAGTGAAGGCGGCCTTAATTCAAATTGCTTAAGATAAAATTGGGAGAAAGTAACCTCGATTGCCGGGAATATAGACCTATTTGGCATCCTGCCATTGGTTGTTGTTCGGCTGGAGTCTTTCTGAAGTTACCTTCATTAGGCGACTGCCACTAGGATCTAAAGAACCTTCTCTGTCATAACCATCAAGGCCATCACAAGACAACAGAGACCTTTGCACTACTGTTTTATTGTTATTATTACTGTTAGAAATGAGACAGTTTTATCATGCCACTGACGCAAATCAGTTTGAAACAGGCGGAGTTCGTATTCGTGTATTAATGAAGTAAGTTACAGGAGATTTTGTTGGTAAAAGAGTTCCAAAAGCCACAAATTCAAAAAAAAAACGTTATTAAAATTGGAGTTAAGCCGGGGAACTTCTTTTTCTAACGGTTCCTGGAAACTGAACAAGAATATCATAGACTCGGCCTGGAACGAATCTCGTAATTTCATCGTCCGGTAGAAAGCCAACTGGAAACATTGTCTGAAGTTGAGCAACCGTATCCAGAGAAAGTGGAATGTTCCAGAAATTGGCAAAAGGTGCAAGATTATACTCGACCACTTCTGAAAATGTAACAAACCACGTGTCTATCTTCGCCTGGTTTGCTCTTGGCCTATCAGACTCATTCATTGCCTCATATCGGCGAAACACTTTCCTATAACTTTCCCATCCAAATTCACGTGCAAGTTGTGCATACATAAACAATGCAATACCAGAATCACTCTTCCACTTTTGAAAATTGGCTCCATCTTTAAGAAACTTCTCTGTTTCATATAGATGATCCATTAGCCAACTGTGAATCCATGGTTTCAGATTAGAAACAAACTGCATGGTGTGGAGAGTGAATATGTTGCATGTCACTTCTTCAGTACCATCAAACGTCCATTCATCTAGTTGCATATTGTGTCCTATTTCATGGAACGCTCCCCACTGTCCATATGTAAGCAGATGTGTGTAATTGAGGAGGAAATTTTCATCAGTAGAATTGCTTATGTCTAAATGGCTAACAATTGGATATCCTGCGTGCATGTAGCCAGCATCTGGCTGTTCGTCTGACACAATCCACTGACGCCGGGAATTACATGCTTTGGTTCCCCGAAGATCGTGGTTCAAACGGACAACGTGATCCCATGTTTTCATAACTGAAGTCAAAGCATCAAACTCTAGATTCCTCACACTTAGCGCTGGCAAAGTGATTGTTATTAATTCTCCAGCAATGTCTGCCCATAGTCCGGGTGATTGGCGACTGTTTTCCCACGCTTCCTTTCCTTTCTCGCCTTCCGAAAGTCTGAAGTACGGAGAATCGACGACGTTGTCCAGCTTTACCTTTATATTAAGTTTGGGTTCGTTAGGGCTAATTAAATAAATTAGCCCTCCAAAGGCGGTAGATAATTGAAGACTTGTATTGATTAGTTTGACTGTCTTGGAAACTTGAGGCCATCTCCTCCAGTTATCATTTGAGTTTAATACGTCTGTGTGACTTCCAATTAATAATTGCCAGTTGTTGTCCTTGTTTCCAGAAATCACTTCTACTCTGAGGGTCTGACCGGCTGGTAAATAGCAGCCGGTCGAATGGTAATCTTCTCTGTCGGAATGGTATTCCAACGTATGGCTTTTGAGTGGAGGATTATTCGTAAAATCACCAGGGAATAAATTAACACCAGGTGCCTTTATATCAACTGGTTCGAGTAAATTAAAGTAAAATAGCCACAGATTCAAAAGTTCACGCTCTATCGTGTCGTTCAATGGCTTTTGAGGACTTGGAACCGCGCTCTTTTCTATTTCTACGGTACAATTTTTTACAAGCCTTTCCACGATGGTCCTTAACGGAAGAAATCCGGATTTTATTAAATTCTTTAGTGTCGTCAGTTCCTCCAACTTTTCTGTTGCACGGCCCACGTTTTTCCGAGCTTCCAATAGGAATCTTAACATATGAGCATTTTCGGCTTTGTTGTCTTTGACTAAGAACCCATTTTCTGGTACGTTCAAGAAACCGTCCACATAAGTTAGGCCAGCCTCAGTCAGCAGATCCATATAGGGCGCATCGGAAAGAGTTTTATCCTTGTTTTGTACCAGCCATTTCCATGGTGTCAAACAGTGAAGCAATCCACCTCCATTACGAACAAAATCAGTCAGGTCAATGAGCGGTATATTACCCCGTCCTCCTTGATAAATGACTATCTTGGACAACATCAGCTTCTTCTTCTTCAATCTTTCTTTCGCGTTGGTGATGACGCTGCCATTTCCAAATGTACCCCTCGTTAACCAATTCTTCAAATTGGAGTTTAATATGGACATAGTATCTTCTGTTGTCACGTTGAACTGGGATAGATTGCTACCAAAGCAATCTTGAGCTATGGCAACGATGCGACCTTTCTCGAATTCTGCCGCAGCAATGAATACATCATCCTCAGTGCTTCCAGTTAGAATTGGTTCAGCATTTTCTCCAAAAACTAAAATTTTTCCTGGATCTCCATTCTGAGGCAAAAATTCGATGCTCTTAAGAATGTTGCTTCTCCACTCCATCAAATCTGTACTGTTTCTCATTGTTTCCACATTCAACGATAATGGCTGCTGTTTTATAAAAATAAAAACAGAATGTTAAAATTTGCGTTTTTCATATGGACAAAAACATTTTCAGGTGGAACAGTTTACTTTGAAGCACGTTTTTATAAAACTGCATTGTTAGATTATTAAAAATTATATGTAAGATGCAGCTTCAGTTTGAAATGCAAGAACCAAACTTGTTCTGAGTTAATTGATTAAGATCGCCTTAACCAAATTTGAATTTAATCTGACTACGTTTGGCTAATGATTTATATGGCGATGTATTAAGCATGTGATAGTTTGCGAAGAAATGTTCATCTATTATTATTATTTCTGCATTTATTAAACGCTATTATATAATGACTAAGCATCAATCGATGGCGCTGAGCAAGTGTGAATGAAGTACTTGCTCAAGATCATTTCGCAGTAACCGTCTCAAAGGATGCTCGAACCCATACTCTCTGCGTTACAAGCCGAGCGCTCTATCCAAACAGCTAGCGTGTTGCATTGTCTGCATAGGATCAGATGATGACTACATTAGCAATAGAAGCTCGTGTAAGCGATGCCTTTAACGTTTTGAAATTAAATTATCAATAAAATTTTATGGCATCCGCCACCGTCTCCCATGCTGTTGCAACTGTTAATGGTGATGATAACGAAACAACGATGACAACGCTGAACAAGATGATTAAGATGATAACTATGAAGATCGCGATTATTTTGGAACCTGTGGTAGCTGAATGTTGTGTCCAGCAAGTGAACTGGACCTTCTATCTTGCCACGGTCTTGTTCCTTCTTTATAACTGGGTATGTGATTCTGATCTGTTGGATTGTCTAGTCTACCTAAAGCGAAAGAATGCATCAACAAATAGCAACCATTAACAATATACCGACGGTAAGTGGAGTATTCGGCAAGTCATTTTCGTGATTGGAACAACAAGCAACAAGCAAATGTAAGACTTGAGAATTAGGGCCCAATCTAATTCACGATTACACGGACGTCTAGCACTGATTTTGCAATAGTCACCCTTCCATGTAATAGGCAAAAATCCGTGAAATGTCGTGAAATGTCATGATTTTGGCATTTTATAATGTTTCTGTCGTTTTTCATAAATTTTTATCATATATATCATATTTTTTCAGAAATTCTTTAGTTTTTCACACAAAAAGCTTGTGAAATTGTGCTTTAGTTGACAAAGAAATTTGATCATCATGATGCCAGTTGCTTCTGCATACAGTGAACTGGGTTTAAAGATCTTAATGTCAAGGCAGATTCCATTGGATGCTTCTAATTAAGTGTACAGTGAAACCTCACTGCTAGGGTTGTGGTCTGCATGTCGTGATAGGTTTCCAGCATTATGTTCTACTCCTTTGCAATACTTGTCGGTGCCAACAAACAGCGTTGACGCTGAACGCAGTTTGAGCCTATTATGTGAATGCTAATGAATCGCACCGCCTGATAGTAACTAGGCTAATCATTTGCTCATTGCTAAGAAGTCAAAGGCTATGCAGTAGAATGCTTGTTGTTGCCGAGTGACTGATGATTTATGACATTGCGCCTGTCACTGAGTGCTAACTGAAAAAATAGTCAGGCGGCTTCGTGATCGGAATGGTGAAAATATACATAAGCTCGTTATAGTAATTGTAATCGCAAAATTTGTAAGGCGCCGCTTCAAGGTAACTTCGCCCTCCCGGCCTATCCCAGAACAAAGGAATAATACGGTCTTCAAGCGCCTACGGTAGACGGAGGGGACGAGAGAAAGGAGCGCCCGTCGAAGGTCGGTAGGTAAGTCATTCCAGCAAGCAGGACCAGCAAAAGCAAAGCTACGGCGATGAACGGTGTTCGTGCTAGAGGGACGGCGAGGTAACCCTGAACCGACGAACGCAGTAGTCTGCGGCCAGGAATAGAAGAAAGGTGGATGCAGGGCTCCCTTAGATATACTGTAAGCTGGTGTAATGCAGATTTACTTGACTACTTTGATTCAGATTTATGATGCACCAAAAATTGTGGAAAATGCGGGTCGTTTAAGACTCTTGCGTAAAATGTTTGTGAAATTTGAGTTTTTTTTAAAAGAGAGAACGTAAAATCCACATTTTCCTATGAATTAGGTTGTACCCTAGTGACTAGGCCTATACAGAAGCGGCACTAGTTAAGAAGATAAAGCCCCAGTCCCAAAATTTAGGTTCAGCCCTATAATTATGAACCATAAACACTCTGAGTGAGTTAATCTGAGTTGCATGGCACTGTTGATTGTATTTAGCACTATTGGTGTTCTAGCATCTTTTTTAGATTTTTCTTTTATGGAGCGGATCAGTGTTCTGAATTTTCATCCATTGCGTGTGTTGGAATGTACTGGTTGCATGTAGGCCTAATATCTTTTGTTGCGACATAATTGTGCTGTGCCTTATTCCAATAAATCATAAATCAGTCAAAAATTGATAGTGCACTTCGTTAGCGTTGACGACGACAAAACGAAGATGGCATTAACTCCGCTTCTTCCTGTTATCCATCTTTCCGCTTCAATCCCAAACATCACCCACCGTAGCTGCCACGCTGTCTCTCTACCTGACTCTTGGATCTTGACCTGGAACCGAACACGGTTGACTATCGATTTTGTTTTGACTCAGCACCTGTGAATAAGCTGGTCCCCGTGACGTGGATTTCGTTGGGCGCTGTAGAAATCTCGAGATTACCATTAAGATAACGACAATGATGATTTTAAAGAAGATGAGGATGCAAAGAACTACTGTGAACTATTTTGGATGACATAGGCTCTTAATTGTAAAGCACTTACGACTTTTCACAGTGGAAGGCATTGTTGTTGGTGGTGGAAAAGGGCTGATGTCAGCTGCCTCCTTGTCCAAGAGCAGCGAAGCAGCGATGCACAGACACATCATCCGTAAGGTTGGCATGTTTAAGAAACATACAGATATACCTGTACCTGTATCAAACGGTTACGAAACATGCGAAGAGGTGGTTATATTTTTTATGTGGCTTTTTACGCTGAATATAACTACGGCACAATGATTTAGACTATAATATTCTACAAAACATATTTTCTAAACTAATTACTGAGCATTGAAGTTTGAGTGTTGCTGGCCTCTATTATGTTTTTTAAACAGGCTACAGTCACTGATCTGCTTCCGCTAAGCTTTTGTTCATTTTTGCAACTGATCCGTTTTTATAGATAAGCCTATAATTGGTTTTTGTCGCATCGAGTAAAGATTACGAATCCTGTATTGAACTGAAAGCAATCTTTTATTTCAAGTTCAATACATTTTATTCTTTTGCTCTAATAGATTATAGAAATAAAAAAATAAGAATGAAAACAAACTGAATATAAATATCAAATTTCACTTGTTTTATTCATGTAATCAGTCCAAAATTTGGTTCCCTGTTTTGCCATTTTATTTTATTAAGAGTTTATTTGTAAATTTACAAGTGTAGCTTTCCAAGTGTAGGCGACCTTATAGAGTTGTCAATGGATCGGACTTCAAACCGTAAACTCGCCCGGTTTGTAGCGTAGCATTAACTCCAGAAAAATGCATTCTTTGATTCTCTGACGCAAAATCAGTTAAACGAACAGTTCAATCACAACAGCAGCCTCTTAAATTAGCGACATACAAGTTCTCAGCACGCAACGACATGTTTAATTCAAGCTAAGAACTAGACAGAAAATCTGTACTAGACAGAATATCGCTATAAAATCATGCTGTCCTCAACAATAGTAGTTTCCAATGTTTCACAACTTCTTATGGTTGCCACGGCCGTTGACATCGATCTTATCTTACTTTCGCATTTACAAGTCACAACCCATATATAGGCTTTTTTCGCCGCATCAGCTTTCAAACCGTTTATGTAAGTCAATGCGCGCGAACGCCAACCCAGTCAGAGGCGCATATTTAACCCTGGAATTACCACTGGGGTCAAAAACGACCCCAGAGGTTGTTTCCATTAGTGCTGCTTAGCCTCCATAAGTGGTATCTAAACGAAATTTTCTGACTTTATAGGTATTCCTGTTTTATACAAAATTCCGCGTTTTAATCTGCATTTTCTCTCAGCAGATGGCGCAGGTATTGCATTTATACACTGAGTACCAATGGGGTCGTTTTTGACCCCAATGTAAACTGTATGATTATGGCATATGTTAATATAATAAAATACATTTTTATTGAAATGAAATTCATTTTTGAAAGTATATTTACAAAGATAACTATTATAATTGATTATTTAGTGTTTTTGTATTATACACAATCAAAGCATTTTGTTTAGATCATACTCTCTCTCTCAATTGGTTCTGTTGTACCTGCGCATTTATTTCTCTATGAACGAAACAAAGATGGCTGGACGTAAATATTCAGCACAAGAATTAAGGAATATTCTTTTACAAGATTTTGACAGGGATCAATCTGAAGCTTCAGTAGACTATTCGGACGAAGGTGAAGATGATTATCAGCCATCGTCTGCAAGTACTGATTTTTCTTAAGTCGAAGGCAGTGATCAAAGCGAGCCTGAATATCTAGTAGCCGTGGAACATGTGGTGTATAGTGCTTCAAATGGAAGAGGAAGAGGTAGAGGATGAGGCATTTCCCATGGTCGTCCTGGGAGTAGAGGACACAGGCCGCTGCCTGACGTTCACAGCCCTTCTGCTGTGACAACAGAAAACAGAACTTCAGGGGGTCACCAGAGTAAATCTTGGCATTCAAAAGATGGAAAAACTTCATGGCAGAAAGCAGCCGTCAAGCAAGCCTCAGGATGACAGAAAGCCTGCACAGTGCTGCGGGTACTCCAACCAGATTTGCACAGTGCTTCGGGTACTCCAACCAGATTGTCACAGTAACTGTTGATGAACAATTGCTGAAATATCGTGGGCGAGTACCATTCAAACAATATATCCCAAGTAAGCCTGGCGCGTATGGGATCAAGCTCTGGATGCTTTGTGACAGCATTACCTCCTATGTTTATCGCCTGCAGGCGTACACCGGAAGACAGAAAGGTCAGGAGAGGGAACAAAATCAAGGAGAACTTGTTGTCCTTGACCTGACCAGCAACATGCAAGGTTCTGATAGAAATATCACAGCTGGCAACTTTTTCACCAGTCTTAGTCTAGCGCAGAAGCTGTCCAAAACAGCTGACTCTGCTTGGCACCATCCCGAAAACCAGAAAGGAACTTCCTCCAGAGTTCATAAACTCAAAGGGTCGCGAAGCACTGTCTTCCATCTTTGCATTCCGAGATGATACCACACTTGTTTCATACTGTCCAAAGAGAGGTAAAGTTGTTCTCCTCGGCAGCCTGCACGACCAAGCCGAAATTGATAACAACCACCCTGGAAAAACCACTAATGATCCTGGACTATAATGTGTCCAAAGGTGGTGTTGACACAGCAGATCAGATGCTTCGTATGTACACTACAAGACGAATAACAAGGCGTTGGCCCATGGCAATGTTCTATAACATGTTGGACATTAGTGCCCTTAAAGGATTTGTTGTCTGGATTGCACTAAATCCACATTGGCATGATCAAGCAAAGCACAGGAGACGCCACTTTCTATTACAGCTAGGTAAAGAGCTAATTGGACAAAATACTTTTGCTGAACAGCCCATGCCTATGTCATCAGGTAAACCTGCCAAGAAACGGGCTCGCTGTGACTACTGCCCAAGGGAAAAAGACAAAAAGACAAACATTTGTTGTGCTGAATGCGGGCGTACTGCTTGCAAAGAACATTCAAAGAACATTTGCACCAGCTGCAAGCCGTGACTCTGAGCTGTTTAAACAATCTGACTTTTATATTTTTGTTATTTCACTAACAATTCTTGACAAATTTATTGGTTCCAAATATAATAATATCAGTGAATAAATTATACATTTTAAATTTAAACTATTCTTATTAACTAGTTACTGAATTGAAACCAAAACTGCCCAAGTTTACATTGCGGTCGTTTTTGACCCCAGTGGTATTCAGTGGTTGTAAAAATTTCTGGTAATTCGAGGGTTAAAGAAATTCAACAACCAGATAACTTATAGACTTTACATCACAGAAAATTTCGCCTTAACGCGAGACGCCGGCCAGCCAAACACAAACAAGTCAACAACTCGATGACTTCTAGATATGCCCTCAGGAATTTTTCGATGTGAACGCGGGCTCAAAACCTGGTGAATCATTAGCAGAAATTACATTCACTCGGTGATTGACTGAGTGTGCGCATGAAGACAAAAGATAATTCAATATAGGTAACTATGAAAATATTGGTGCCCAAGTAAAATGCTACCAATTTGAATGTGGACGTTAAACTGAGGCTACAAATCGAATATATAAATGCACTTCTGAAAATCTGCAGTAAAATTTACAAACTGTTTTTTAAACTCATATGATATGAAAAGCATAAACAATACCTGTAGTAATATGCAGGCCTGCTAAAATTCTGGAAAGCGGGCATTTATATAGCCGGGTTTGCCTTACACTTAAGAATTTTAACAGCAGATGTTTATTTCAGAATCTCCTGGGGTCTTGGAATTTTTATGCCTAAGAATTTTCAAAATATTTTTGCAAACATTCCGGTACTCTAGATTGATCGATCATCATTGCAGATTTTTTTGTTTTAGTAAAGCCACTTATATTTTTGACATTTATTAGTTATGGTATATCCTCATTTCAACAAATCGTAGGCCATGTGATATTTGACATGCGTATTTTTAGGCTGTATATCATGTTTTTCACATTGCACATGCTGAACGTTTCTTCAAGTTCATCCTGATCACATTTCACGAGATGCCAGCTTATTTATTAAGATCCTGTTGTCAGTAAAATGCGGCTTAAATGAGCAAACGCTTTTAGCTGGAAAACGTGAGTGTCATTGCCAAATTAGAAAAGACAGAATACGTTCAGTTAAACACGGATTAAGAAAATTTTCTATTTGTAATTTTATATTTTACCCGTTCAAAACAGAACACGAGGGAATACATGACTTTGATTTATATAAATATATAGACTGTGCGTACTTGCGTACATACGTACAGTACATACATGCATAGACCTTTACATATTGTATGTAGGGCATAATTAGACCAACACCCGGCTCCTTAAAATTGATTCCTGCCGACAAAATCGCTTACAGTAATTAATGCTTTTGGCGGAAATGTATTAATTTAAATCATCATATTGCCATCAGTCTTAAAACCTAAAAATGAGCTGATCATTTATGCATTTTTACCATTAATACAGTATCTTCATTCTATATTCACGCGTAAATCTTACTATTTTCCGAGTTCATACGATCGTTTAACCTGACTGTACCAAACACTTGGAAGGCGTTTGGTGGACGTTCGTTTTCCCCTGGAGTCTGGAACTCGACTCTGGAGCATATTCTCTCTGCAAAGTTTTGTTTGCATTTATACCACGACTAAGCGGTTTTCCAGATCGCATTTACCCCGTATAGACTCTTTTCAGTGTCCTTGCAGATTGATGCTCAGTTTCGACCGGACACACTACTGATTTCGTCAAATACATCCACTGAACATGCATAGTAGTGAAGATTTATAGGTTCTGAGCATTAATAGCCAACAATGGCGCTACATAAGTTTTCAGATTAGATCAACTGTCAAGATATTTAAGTCAAGGTACTGTGGTTCTGCACTACTATATAAATATTTTCTTTCCACGTATCTCAAGTAGAAATAACCTCTTCAGCACGGATGCCGAAGATGGAAAGACTTAGTCTACCTAACAACCGGACAAACATGATAAGGTGAAACATGACTAGTCAGGAAGTGACTCCAACTTGTTTGCAGTTTTGACACAAAAACCAAAAATTTAGACGACACAGTCTGCAAAATTGTCTGAATGCTTTGAAATACGCTCATCCCTGCACGTCCGAAATCTGTCATATGCCTAATTGCTGCAAATCAAAATGCAATAGGGTAAGTTTCTGTCCAATTTGGAATAAAAAAGAACAAAGGATGAATGCTGATCATAATGATTAAACAAGGTAGGCCTATTCCTACAGGTTTATCTGTACCATCAAGTTAATCCACCTCTTTTGGCGTAATTTTCTCTTGAAGTCCGTTACTTCTCATAACTCTTGTCACAAGTCGACCAACACCTTCCTACGTTATCTACTGATGTCTTTTCTCAAGGCATACATGGGCCTAACTTTGGCTCTTATTACCCTCTGCTTCCAGTTTCAAACACATCTGTCTAGCTTTCTGGTCTTTTAGAATTTGACCTGGGTTTTAGGCCTGAACTTAAAACCTCTACAAATTGGGAGTTTACGATTATGATTAGAGGCGCGCAGTTGTCCGTTTTCATAGCCTACTCCTTAAACTGCATGTCAAACCTGAAGATTTGGGGTTACCTAGTTGTAGTTGTAATTGTAATCTGACATTTATAAAGCGCCACTTCAAGAATAGACTCATCAGAGGCGCTCCAGACCTGAATCAGTGAGATCACTGTCAAATAACAGACTTCAGGCGCTTGCGAAACTGCGGAAGGGACAAACTGAGCAATTCAAGCCGCAGCTTTCGGGAAAGGCGATTCCATCTATAAGATCCAACATAGGCAAAGCTTCTAGACTGAGCTGTAGCAGTGCGCATACGAGGGACAGTCAGGAGTCCAACGGAGGCCGACCGGAGAGTGCTACGGCCTGGAACCAAGGAGAACGAAATGCAGAAGTCCCTAAGGTATGATGGAGCAGAGCCAACGAGACAATTACGCATAAGAGTTAGGAACTTGAACTGGATATGCTGCTGAATGGGAAGCCAATGCAAAGTGTCCCGCATAAAGGAAGTTATGTGGCCATAATTGGGAACGCCTCCAATAAGACGGGCAGCAGATTTGAGAACAGACTGAAGCTTGGAAATGTTGGCAAGTGAGAGTCCAGCAAAGATAGCGTTACCAAAGTCCACCCTAGTGCAGATAAGGGCGTGAATTAGAGTAGTAACGGCATGAAAGGAGAGGGAGCGGCGGATGGTACGAAGCTGACGAAGGTGGTAAAAGCATGAGCAGGAGACACAAAGATTACCTAAGGAGAGCTAAGTCATCCAGTTAGTTTGTGCCAGACAAACGTATCGTGATTAATTGATGGCATAAATATCCTCTGTGAAGAGAGGCAAAAATTCCATTTTATATGAGAAATATACAATGCACTATTCATATGCATCTGCTAGCCTATCAAAAAGACATTTCTGCCTTAGGCTACGTCTCAGTTGCCATATGTCACAGTGTATTGAACTCCACTGTAGAATTTTTGCCTTCAGAACCTGATGTCAGAAACGTCCAAAAGCCTCAGGGATGAAACATGCTGAAAAATTCACACTTTATTATTATAATCAGTATCGTCGGCGCTGAAAGGTCAAGACTCTACGTGTTAACGCGGGACGAACGACCCATCCCACATGCTAATGTTACTATGCCTACAAAAGCCTATCTAAGACCCTTGAACATTTGCGCCATATCTATAATATTTGCCCAATTATGGTGCCATTATTTTTCATCTGAGTCTCAGGAGCTGATTCTTTGACCTCATGATTTCCTTCACAAACTAGCTAATCATCAGACTGTGGCCAAATTATACATTATGTATACGAAAGGTTGTACCTACGATCTTCTTCACTCGGTGACGTCATATCAATGGTTGCAATGCGTCCGTTTTACTCACTCACGCGAATAAATTCTAAACTTAATTCCAGCGCAACTTCCTTCAATTCCAAAATCGTCGTGCAAGCCAAATTTCAGGGAAGTCCGGTCGAAAGCCAAAAAGGGAATCCGAGGAGATATGGAAACAGCCTATGGAGGACATGAGTCCCAGAAGAGATGAGTTTTTAGCCGAGATTTAAAGGCCAAAACAGACTTGTCAGAGCGATTGGTTGCCGGAAGAGAATCTCAGAGTCTAGGGTCAGCGGCAAAACGTCACGCCTTCTTAGAGATGTGCTTGTCCACTAGCTAGATTAAGACAGTTAGAAGACCTGGTGAAGTAGAGAAAAGTCTTTTCATTTAGTACTGAATGAAGATAGTGAGGTTGGCTGAAATATAGAGTCTTGTATACGATTAGCTTAGTCTTGAAAATTAATTTGCTTTTCTATGGGCTGCCAGTGCTATGTTTTCAGGATCTGTGATATGTGTTCATATTTTGGCGTTCTGGTGATAGCTCTTGACAATGTATTTTGGACTCTGAAGATTCGTCAAAATCGCTTTTGAAGTGCCAGTAAGAAACGAGTTGCAGTAGTCAAAACGGCTGACGGCCAGGGCATTAGCCAAACAAAGATAGATGTCTTTGATGGACCTACGTGTGTTTGAAGTAGCAAGTATGTTAAGTACCAAGTAAGTTCATCTTTTTTAGTTAGAAGACTACTTGCATATTTGATGGTTGCTGTTAGTATGAAATTAAACTAAGAAGAAGATTTTATTTTGAGATTAAACAAATAAAATGGCAGGATTCGGTTCAGGTTATTCAGCCATCAGTGTAGGCACGGGGTCAGATGTGGATCAGTTGTTAATGACGTTTTTCGGATTCATTTTCCACGTTAAAATGCGAGCTTATGGAGCGCCACTTGCTGTTGAGACTTAAAGGAAGAATTTATTGACCGCCACTTGCTCTTGAGAGAAGAATTTATGGAATGCTAATCTTTCCTACAAGATCAAGTTACAGAGTGCCCATCGGCCCTGCAGGAGCAACTTACTAAGCACATAATCAAGAAGGAAAGCATCTTAGCCGTAATGGCCCGATCGGTAGGTCAAAGTGGAAGACGAAAAGTCTGCCGCGGGTGTACAAACAAACCCAGGTCTGCTCATAGGGGCGGCAACTCCCAGCTAGGGAGTCACGGACGCTTTAGAAGCTGGTTGGCCACCTAGTGAAGATTTAATCGGGTTCCCTCTTCCGCAAGAACCTCCCGCTTTGTGACGTAGCTCGAAACTGTGCTGCAGGGCTTCCTTGTGTTATGGTGAGGAAGGTTTCTAGAGTCGGATGCAGGGCCAGCCGACCGGAATTCGAACACCGGCCAGAGGAAGGGAAAATGGGTTCTTCCGACCTCCAAGACCCCCAGACAGCACGACGTTCCCCGAGGCAGGGGAGAACGCGTCGTTACAACAGTAACAAAACATCAACAACAGCAATAATAATAATATACAGTAAGTGCGTATATTCTTTATTAACCAATAGCTAATCGCACAACGGTTTACAAGTATTTAAGAACACAAGAAAAACTTAACATACTAATAATTAATAAAAGATTTACGCATTAAACTGTCAGCGGGAGGAATAATACAGTCATGGGTGTGAGTCCGTAGTGAATAAGTGAGAGTTTTAACTGGCGGGAGTAGCTGTTGTAAGACGTGGTTTGGATTGTTCAAGATTGCTTTAAAGAGACGAGCATCGCCCATGCCACAGAGTTCATTGAACGTTGAGAGTCCTCAAGAAGATAGTGGAGACGCGCAAGTCTTCGCATCAAAGCCTGGAGCCGAGCCCCAACCTGTGCCCCAGCATAGCCCCACCACGCGGGGGAGGCGTGTAGCTTCCTGACTAGTGTTGTAGCTCGGACAACGTCGTAGAGCCGAGGGCCAGTGAGGTCATGTGCTACAAGAATTCGTATGGCGTACAAAGACTGGAGCGCCTGACTATGAATCCGATCAATATGAGAATCAAAATTTAACATACTTGATAAGGTAACACCCAATATTGTCATCTCTTGTACCCCGGTTAAACCGGGAATAACATTAGGTAAAATTATTTGCTGATTTCTCATTCTTGGCCGGTGAATTATCATTTCACATGTCTTTTATGATTAAGTTTTGGACCATCAAGCTATTGCAGTATGGTATAATAAGATAACTGTCATCAGCGTATTCAATTAACCTATTTTTGGGTGCTAAAGGCTTAAACTTGGATATGGCAATTAGGAAGTTAATTTTATTCAGTAAAGTTAAAGGAATGATAATAATAATGAGCTATAACTGATTAAAATCTCCTATTGTGCCCGAATTGTCTCTTGTGCGGCACAAGAATCGAGTCCTGGTAAAGTGTACTCCTCTGAATGAAACCCTAAGAGACGCTATGCAGATGTTTAGTTAGTTTTTCTATTAAAATATAGGCCTACATGTAGGTCCCGTGTAGATGTAACAATGACACACAGATATCATGAATTGCTGGTTTAAAATAAGACTGATTCTAGTTTGTGATTTGCTGGAATTTATTCGGAGTTATGGCGGTACTGAATTAATTTATTTCGCAAGAAAACAGTTGATTTGTTATTTTAAACAGATCTATAATAAGTCTTCGATCGTTGGCCGGCTTCGGAATGAATTGGCTGCTTTGTTCGGCAAAAACAATTAGTTGTTGGTGATGATGTTTGTTATCCAGTCGGTGAAATGACTGACTTTGGCGAAGACTCCTGGTTTACCAGATGCGCAATCGAGGCTCCACGAGACGATTCCGACGACTGAGAAGACCCCGTCGTCACCCTTGACCGTCAGAGGACCTCCAGAGTCGCCCTGCCGTCAAAACAACCCAATGTGAAATCAACGCAATCACTAAAACATCTATAACGATAACGTGTTGCAATCAATCTTTATTTGTCGGCATAAAAATGAACATGTAAACGCCACTTGTAAAGTCGATGGACACATGGCATGCTAACAAATGCATTACTTACTACAAACTTACTTGTAAATACTTGCACATATCCATAATTGTTATAGTCAAACGTGTATATAGACGATGTGTGTCTGTCTGCACGAGTTTTATTAGCAAATAGTTTCTAGCTGCCTTGTTGTTCATCAATACCTGTGTATGATAGCATTAGCTACGTGTGATAAAATCTTTACATTGCCTCCCAGTGGAGCATAGAAATAATTTCAATGTTGGTGCTGCTGTCTATAGGACAATGCACTCTGGCCAACTGCAGGATGCATGAAAAAATGCTTGCTGCTCCGACACATCATTAGGCTACGAGGTCCTCCAATATTCATGTCGGCCGAGAAACGACTAAACTCTCTTTTAGGCAATAGCGTTTATTCGTTGGCTGTGTTAACGACGAAGACTCTAAGGAAAACAAGATGACGAAGACGGCGATGACGATAACGATGACGATGACGACGACGTCACGTTGATCTAGTTGCAAATAAAAAATTATGGAATTTAACCATGGTCTTTCTCCAGACATCTGCACCATGTGGCTGTATGTATCGTAGTACTCAGTACCTTGCATGAAGCTGTCACACTGCTGCCTCTGTTGTCGGTGGCACATATCATGTCTACGGTGACTGGATTCTTCGGGTACTGCCCTCGACAGAATTCTTTCGTCGTAATATTGAGTGTGGTGTATTGCAGAATCTGCGGGAAGTCGGCCTCGTCTATACAATGGACAGAATACAGCTCGAACTTCGGCGTTGCAAAGTCAAGCCTTTTGGGCCGCATTTCTGGGATGGCCTACCTCTCGATCATCGTGTCCTTCTGGCTAGTGACGCTACATGCACCTCTCATGAACACTTGAAACTGTTCTATTTCGCCTGGACTGAGCTGAGAGCACATTCATTTGACATCTTGAAGGGGCGCTATACAAATGCGCTATATAAATGTTCTGAATGAATGAATCAATATATCAATCAATGAACAAAATGCAACAGAACCGAAGTGAATCTATTTTTAAATTTAAAAAACGCTAAGTACTCATGTGGGGCCATTATGGCGCATTTTAATAGGCCTAGTGGTTAGCTAACCTGTTAGTACAGAGAGAAAGAGTTTTAAATTCGGCTACAAAGATAAAACACGAATCAAAATATATACGTTGTATACCATTTCTTAATGATATAAAAGGTGCTGTTTTTGGAGTATTTGGATGGGTAGCAGCTTGGCGCTGTGAATATACGTCGGTCGTTGATGCGGTAAAGCTAAGTATAGTTAATGGTTAAGTAATGCTAATGGCTCGGTTAGTACTTGGATGGGTGACCGTCAGTGTAATACTACGCCCTGGTGCTAACTCAACCATTCATTCTTTTTAGGCCCCTACTTGAGTACCCATGCATTTAAAAGTGCGCCCTATGGTTGGGTTGCTGTGGTCGTCTTTGCACCTCAGGTCATCACAACATCGAATGAGTTCTATGGGAGCGTGTAAGACAAGTGTACTTTACGATTAACTTTATGTATTTATTCTGTGCCGCCAAAACTATCTACCTATTCGTCTGTTCATTTTTATATTTGTTTGTCTGCCCGTCCTGCGGCGTATTATCAAATGTAATCTTGAAAATTATACTGTACCGTTATCGTACTAAAGAAGGCATCAATCGGTGGTTGCATCTAAATACATTGTAAAGCAGAATTGCATAAGTCTAATCTCGTGGTACCTGATGTGATAGTGCCCCAGCCAGAGCACTGGCTCTTCTCGTTGGTGTAGAGGTCGAATGGCTTTGGGGCGCAGACGGGAGTGACATTGACATTGATATCTATGGCAGTTTTCAGCTTGATTAGTGAGATGTCGTTTTCCAGCCACAGGTTGTTGTAGGCTTCGTGAACGAAGACAAATTCCACATCATGATACTGACGAATGTCACTTTTGGCTGCTTTGTCATGCTCACCGACAACTACCGATATCGATGACGGGGTGCTATAAAGACAAACTAATCAATAACCATGCTAACTAATCGATTGGCTGTCAACTTTGTTCATAATTTGCCCAAATGAACGACCATTGCCAATCAGATCAACTGTTCACACAACTGGCGCATCTACCCTTTAAATTGGGGAACATCAAGGATGATCGGAAGATATAGGACAATCCATACAAATTCACACTGAGGCTTACAGTGCTTCTTCAGCTGTACTATACTGCATGTGCATGCTTTTCGAAAGAGTAGATTCGTTTATTAATACAGTAGTGTTCTGTTTGGCGGTGCCACGTCACGCCTGAGCACCAGTCAGTTCTCAATGCCACTGCACACTGATCACCCAAAAGCGAAAATTTCCACTTGATGAACACCACTGGCCCACAATCGGGGCCTGAATTCTAATTTACCTAATCTAAAGAGTTCTAGAGCGCCGTTATCATAGTCAATGGTCGCTTCATGTGAAATCGCAATCAAAAACATAATCCGTTGCAGAAGTCAGGTCGAATTTAAAATATTTAGCCTAGGCCTCAGGCACTTAAAGTTTACTGGAATATTACCTAGAAAAACACTCAAATTGAAATAAAGCTTAGTTTTTCCTCATTCTTTAAAAGTAAATGACTGAATCTGTTTTCATCGATGGCTTTTTGCTAAATAATTATAGTCTATATATAGGCCTAGGCATTGAAAATGATTAAAATGTGGGTTACAACAAAGAAATGTAAATTTTCTGACAATTTTAAAGGCGCAGAATTTAATGAGCAGGCCACAGAAGAAAAGAAAATAGGAGGAATGCTTGCTGGAAATGGAGCGGCAAAGAAATTGATGACATCTTTGTAAAAACGTTTTGCTACTCAGGATATGAGAAGATTCTACTGACGTTCCTTCAACGCAGTGAGCGGCTGATAAGATCCATCTCTCGTTGATGATTATTCCAGCACAGAAATGAAAATCAGATGACGTTTTCCGAAAAGACGCCTACAGACACCATAATTTTTAGACACCGTCGCGTGGATGTTGCAAACCTAAATTACACTACGCAAATTCGATTTAATAGGCTACTAACTTCAGCGAAAACACATTAAATGTGAATCTACCCATTAGTCGATCTCATGCAAAGTTAATTATAAGCTACGCTTTGCTCTTAAGTAGTGCATTAAATTGTGGAGTTCATGATTTTACGATTCAAATGTTAATATACAGATACATGCTTTTCTACAGTGACCATAAGGCCTCCACCCTGCTCATTTTTCAATGAATTTATAGGGTGAGATCCTTCACCACCGCTGCCCGTTTGAATGGGCGCCATGCCATTTGAGGTCCCCGTGTATGGACTGTGCCAGCCTGAGATTCAAATCTTTGAAACATACAGTAGCCACTATAGGTATGGCAACCGGCATCCTCACGCACAGAGGTGCCTTGATGTAGGCCTAGGCTTTAACTATTGTAGCCTACCAGGCCATTCACAGTGGAGGCGTCGATAACATAAGAAAATTAGACTTTAACAAAACAAACGGAAAGGGATGATAATCATTTTAACGCGAGGGTTAGTTCAGAAGTAGCGCGCAAAGACCTCGTCGTGCTTATTGATTATATTCGCTGGTCGGGAGTAAGCCAGAGTTACTCTGGAACTTCCGAACTAGCAGTTACGCCGTCAGCCATTAAAGCGTGTAGGAAATGTGACTGTTATGGTTAAACTGTTCATTCTTTTCTCTGACATACATCGAAAATCAAAGACTGTGTGTCTTTTCTCGATTCAGCGTTATACTACAAATCAGGCACGTTGATGGTTCGAAGCCCGATCGATTTACACTTTGAAAGATCGTCGACGGCAGGCTCATCTGGAACTAATATTCTTCGTCCCCTATGAAGTCTGCAGATGCATCGTTGAATTGAACCTGTCACGTGCATAAGAGGTTGTCTGACTACCGGCTAATATATTTGCATTCTGCTGTAGTTGTCAGTGTTTATGTAATCGTAATTCCGAGATTTCTACAGCGCCCAACGAAAGCCACGCCGCGGGGACCAACTTATTCAGAGGCGCTCAGTCAAAACAAAATCGATAGGCAAAAGGGTTCGGTTCCATGTCTACTTCCGTTCATCTTTTTCTCAGTTTGTCCGTCGGTGTTTCTCGCTATGCGTCATTGAAACCAAGTTCACTAAATTGCTGCGTGCGCCATATAATTTTACCTGCCATGGAAACTCATAAGGTCTGGCGTCGATTCCTCCGATAATCTGAGCACCTGGCGGCAGGTAATGTTCTCCAGCATCCAAATACTTGCTTATTCCGCAGGTTCCATCTGTAATTCAAAGTCAAAATATCACCTAGCGTCAGACAGTTATACAAAGACACACTAGTATGCAATATATATATATATATATATATATATATATATATATATATATATATATATATATATATATATATATATATATATATATATATATATATATATATATATATATATATATATAATTATGTAGCATATCAAGACAACACAGTAGAGCTATAGTAGACATACATACAACGTTCTGATTTATTACAATCTAATGACTTCTATAGCGCCGTTATCATAATGCCCAAGGCATGATGATAGACAGTGCATAAACTCAAACAGGATGACAAAAATTGTTCAAAAACTAGAGAATACGAGATAAACAGAGAAACCCAGCCACTGACAGCAAATCAGAGAGAGAGAAAGACACGGACAATCTGAAAATAGGCGGAAACTTACTGAACCAAATCGGTGGAACCGCTGGAAAGAAATCAAAAACAGATATTGTGAAAGAACCAGTCAGGCATTAGGGCCAAGTATCAACAATAGTAGCAGCAGCATCGTCATCGTCGTTGTCATCATCATCATCATCATTATCACGTTCATTATTAATATGGTAGACAACACCATGTCATCATTATTGCGACGAATAGGCCTACTACTAGGCCTATCTTTACTTTGTCTTATCAACGGTATATTTACTACAGTAAGCGTACATAGGCCTATAGGTTGATGTCGTTCCACCATTTTCTTGGTCGTCATCTTCACAATTCTATTCTTTGTGACTTTCATCTTATTTCGGAGTTTTAATTTTAGTACAGTTGTATGTAACCTATAAAATAATCAACTTCATCGGCGTCGTATTCGTCACTGTCCTCACTCTCCACAAATGTATGACGTACATGTAGGCCTATGTATGCCCGATCGGGTCACTTAAGATTAGGGCCTAAGAATGTATTTTTGGACAGGTTTAGGTTCCACTGAAGCAGTAGGTTAAGCTGATGATTATGACTACGGTGACGATGCTAATGATCACGAAAATAAATATGTTGAGTAAGGTGGACGATTAAGAGGATGATGAAGACGACTGCAAGAACAACAGCAGAACGTAGGATAATGATTATGATTGCGATTATGCGATTATGGTAATCGTAGTCTCTACTGTAGGCTTACTTACAGTCCGAGCGCTCAAAGTCTATTGCTTCAGCCGATGATGCGATCAGTCTTTCAGAAATTGCCTCCAAGTCACTGAACCATAAAGCAGTAATGAGCAGACAAGTCACTGAGACACGCGTCATCCTCGTGTGCATCTCAAACTATCTTCTACAAAAAAATTATCCCAAAATTTAAAGCAAGTTCTTACTGAAAAAATTTCAAATCAAACAGTAGGCTTAATGGTTAGTAACAGGACTTGATGTTTGCCTTAATGTCGCAGCGTTAGCCTAGGCTACCTATTTAATTTCAGCTAAAATATTAGAAGTGACATACTTGATAGGAAGGCATCGATAAACAGGTCTAAGCAAACGCCAGCGTCATCAACATTACCGCTACTTTCAAAGAAGATTTCTGACAAAAGGCCTACTTGAACTGGGGTCGATTTTCATAGTCATTTTCAGTTTTTTCGATGCCTAGCCTCTATGTGACTACAGATGATGAATCACAGAAACAGCCGGTAATTTCAAAATAATTTTTCGCTGACAGAAATGCCTCTTCAATTATTTTATTCCTCCGCCTGCTAGCGAACGGTTTTTGTGAACACGCGGCAGCTGTTTCTTTGCAGATATCGGCCCACGAAGACATCTTTAAAAAATAAAAAAATAAACATCGCGGTTCGTTGACGTAAGGCCAACTTCATAGATGGTTGATCGATCGTTCAGCCTACCTAGCCCTACCTCCAACAGCAACGTCATATGTTAAAATACTTGCAACAATTCTGCACTTGTGGCTCAGTGCAAAACATTATAGAGCACTCTTAGTTTTCAGCAGCAAATCCATGCATCTAGCTAGCCCCATCTTCAGGTCGCTGGCCCTCTGTCACCTCCCCTCTAGGTTTGGAAAAACTAGATCTGCCACTGCTGATTTGGCGATCTGCATTGCCTCATTCTCAAGACTTCTAAAATTCATGTATTTTTCATGAATGCACATCTTCGTTAAGACTGACTGATTAAACTCACAAGTATGTCAAAGGTACATAAACTGCAAAGTAGTTAAGGAGAATTTTTTTTCACACAATATTCAGTAGGGTATAATCTGATTAGGCCTACATTAAGCTGTTATTTAATAAAGATTAGATAAAGTATAATAACGAAACAACTTCAGGTTAGCCTAAACAATGCTTCATTGACAAAATAATGAAATCTCATTAATGGTAGGAGGCGTACATACTTTTAAACTTAACTACGCCACTTAAAGTAGGCCTACTTCTGAATTTTAACGAAAAACGGCAATTTAAGGAATTTAGAGAAATGTCATGAGCTGAACATTAACACTGGCCAACAGAAAATTTTTTTTTTCTTGTTGCCTTCGTTTTTAGACCTGTTCTTGGGGTAATTTTGGGCGCTGATTCAGAAAATGTCATTGGATTGAGTGCATCAGGTCTAGTTTCTGAGATATCGTCGATTTTGTAAAGAAAACCCAGTCCACTCTTTAAACGATGTCTTTGGCAAAACTAAAATGTCATAATAAGCTTTATTTATGGCTAATTATAATTCTTGCTGATTCATATAATGCCTACATCCTTATAATGTAAAATCAGCATATCTTGCCGCGTGCTGAGATATTGTTGATTCAGCGAAATAACTATTCCGTAGCCAACAGCTTACTCAGCACTAAATTCATGGCCTCATTTAGAATTTATTTGTGCTTATACAGCGTTTCATGGTTTCGAACTATGTAAATAGATTATGCTGAAGTCAGCATTTATAGCCTATATAAACCGCCTCCTGAAAGCTAGAGCAGCCGCAGTCGTCTTAGGGCATATTAAGAGTTGGTCGCAAGAACAATCTGTGAATGTGAGCATTAAATAACTACATGTTCTTACTATTTTTTAGGTTAGTCATTTAATTCCTCAGATGCGAACATCCTTAAGGTTATGGCTACTTCCAGACGGAGCTGCATTAACCATCCAGACATATTCTGCTACATTTGTGGGGAATACACACTAAAAGCAAACAGGAAACCGATTTATGAGTTTGTAAAAAGAGCATATGTAGGTTATTTTGGTGTCAAACTTGGAGATCAAGATAAGCAATGGGCTCCTCATACAGTATGCAAAACTTGTATTGAACAATTGCGCCACTGGACAATTGGAAAGAGAAGCTGCCTGAAATTTGGTGTACCGATGGTTTGGAGGGAACAGATAAACCACTTCGACGACTGTTACTTTTGTATGGTTAATATCATAGGCATCAATCGAAATAATCGTCACAAGTTGTCTTACCCTGATATACCTTCAGCCAGGAGACCTGTTCCGCATTCGGATATTGTACCAGTTCCACCTTTTCGCGAACTACCTCAGCTCTCAGACGATGAGACTTGCATGTCCAATATCGGACAAGATGACGAAAGTGAAGAAAGTGGGGGCAGTGACAGTGATTTCCAATCAACTTCACACAGTGAACGTTTTGACCAAAAAGAGTTGAGTGATCTGATCAGGGACTTAAATCTTTCCAAAGAGTCCTCTGAATTGCTTGCGCCCAGACTAAAGGAAAAGAATGCACTTCAGCCTGGAACGAAAATTACAATTTATAGAAACAGAGAAAAGGATTTGCTGCCATTCTTTACCGAAGACAACAACCTAGTATTCTGTAATGACATCAGCAACTTATTGAAGAATATTGGTCTGTCGGATTGCAGCCCAGATGAGTGGCGTCTTTTTATCGACAGTTCAAAACGTAGTCTGAAATGTGTGCTTTTAAATAACGGCAACAAATTTGGTTCTATTCCAATCGGTCACTCCACCAGGATGAAAGAAGAGTACAACGGAGTACTGGAAAAGATAAAATACAAAGAACATCAATGGGTAATTTGTGTAGATTTGAAGATGGTAAATTTCCTCCTTGGTCAACAAAGTGGCTACACAAAGTATCCCAGCTTTTTGTGTCTTTGGGACACTAGAGCCAAGCATGAACATTGGACAAGAAAAGATTGGCCTTCGAGGAAAGACATGGTGGTTGGAGCTCAAAATGTAATCAAGGAATCTTTGGTGGCACGAGATAGGATCATACTGCCACCACTACATATAAAGCTAGGCCTGATGAAACAAGTTGTCAGGGCTTTGAATAAAGAAGGTTCATGCTTCGAATACATAGTACACAAGTTACCAGGAATTACAACGGAAAAATTGAAGGCTGGAATCTTCGATGGTCCACAGATCAGGCAACTTATGAATGACCCACTTTTCATACCATCAATGAATGAAATCGAATCTTGTGCCTGGTCTTCCTTTGTTCTTGTAACTAAAAATTTTCTTGGCAACAAGAAGGCAGACAATTATGCACAACTAGTAGAGGATATGCTTCTTCATTTCAACAAGCTTGGCTGCAACATGAGCATTAAAGTCCATTATCTCCACAGTCACTTAGATCGCTTTCCAGAGAATCTTGGTGACTTCAGCGAAGAGCAAGGTGAAAGATTTCACCAAGACATCAAAACAATGGAAAATCGATATCAAGGAAGATGGGATGCACACATGATGGCAGACTATTGCTGGAATATTATGCGCGATTGTTCCGGCAGATGCCACACTCGGAAATCGTACAAAAGGAGCTTCTTCGGTGTCGAATGACTTGAAATTTTTATAACAAACTTGTTCTGTTTGGTATCATATAAGTACAGTTTCAGGTACTACCATTTTCTTTTAAGTATTTGAATTATTATGTTTATTTAGTGTATCACATAATAAATTGAGCACTACATAATTATAGCTATAGCCTTATGTTTTATGGGCGAGCAGAGGCAAGGACTGGTATATGGCATAATGTTCTATATCTCGAAAACTAGACCTGCTGGGAGAAAACTGGTGCCTTTTCTGGAATCAGCAGGTCAAATATACCCAGAAACAGTTCTAACATTTGAGGCAACAAATTATGTGTTGGCCAGTGTAATCGATGACACAGTATTCCGCCACCAAAAACTCAAAACAACACTTTTCTGGTCTTGACCAAAGTCTTTAATGCATGTATTTTTGTCTTTAATGTCATGTATTCATGACTTAAGTCTTTGAGTAGGCCTACTTAGCACTTAGTCCTTCCTGTGCAGGTCTGCACATCGGGCAAAGCAGCTACTTCATTTATCTTGCAAACTCCAATCTTCCTGCCTCACGACATCTCCAAACATCCTGGGAGTTCCCTTCTTCCGTTTCCCTTCAAGAATCCAGTTAACTGACTCTCATCTTTGTCCATACGAATTATCTCTCTCTCTCTCTCTCTCTCTCTCTCTCTCTCTCTCTCTCTCTCTCTCTCTCTCTCTCCTATATCCTCTTGTCCAGCCCTTTCTTTTATTGTTTTATTCATGCCACGAAATATGCTGTTCTGAAAACTCCACCGACTGATAGAAGTGGCAATAGAAAGAACTGCAAAATTTGTTAGATTATTTTGTGACATTGTAGGCCGTTGGCCTAAATAGAATTTGATATGTTTCATTTTGCTGAAAGAACGTTCACAAGACATTGATCGTTCCCTTCTCATCGTCAGCTAAATGAGTTTTGAAGCGGATGGTTCCATGAAGTTTCGAAATGAAACAGAAATTTGGTTTAGCCATGTGCCTGTAGATATCTCGTAAGGCTTCCTGATCTGCATTCCACCATTAACTTTAGCAAGCACTTTGTCCTCTTTCTGCATAGGGGTTAAAGTGGACGTAACGTCTTGAGTGGCCCTGCTTTCTTATCTTACAGCTGCATTTTCAGGAAATTGTGGACTTAAATATTCAGATCATCACATACTTCTGGACTTAAATATTCAGACTATTACACGGACTTAAATATTCAGATCATCACATACTTCAGGACTTAAATATTCAGACCATTACACTCTTCACCCTCTAGTTGCTGACAGATGAAACTGCTGTGACACGCAGGATTCATTGTCATGCTGCAGCTGTTGCTCTTTCTCTCGCATTTTCCTAAATTGATCAACACGTAGTTTCTGTCGCTCATTTTAAATAAAGGTATGTCCAACGCTGGACTGAAGAAAAAATATTAAAATTGGATATTACACCTTATAATTATTCCAATTTATGAATCGGTGCCACTACCAATGCCGTCGCCTCACTGAACTTCCCCTTGGGCCTGCCCTGGCTGTAGGAAAAGGTCAACGAGGCGACTGTCATGGGCCTAATGCCTTATACTAGAGCCTGAAACTCAATGGATCTATTAAACATAGTGTACAGTAGGCCTCTCGAGTCTTAAGTTTTTTATTGGCACAATCTGGATTTTCTGGACATAAGCTCTCATTGCATTTTATGTATTATGGGTGCTGATGATAAAACTTTCATGTTGCTGCCCTTTTACAGTGCCACCCGGGTCGGCCAAACCACTGTCCCCTTAGCTATGTCACTGAAGTAGCTAACTTAAACCAATCAAAAATCCAGCATAAATCAAGCACCACCTAACTCCAGTCAAAAAGGAATATGCAGATTAGTTGATTATGGTGGATTTGAAGAACTACTCAGCAAATTCTTCCTTTGCCAATCATACATAGGTGTGAAAGTGACTGGCCAAACACATGCTTACTTTGGTCAAGTTTCTTTACCTTGATGCTTTGTCAATTATATAAACATAAGGAATTAACAGTCAGTCAACTAAAACCAAGACTTAGAACTATGAAGGCTTCATCCAATCAACTATCTTACCAGTCCGACAGAAATGGAGCCAATCAGTCCAAGTCACTAAAATTACAGAATTCAACAAACTGCAGATCCTTCTTGTAAAATAAACTTTATTAGGGTATTGCAAACCAACTCCAGATATAGAAAACACTAACATCATACGTGATACGGTTACAATCCTGAAATAAGGCAGAACTTGTAGAATTATCCAATAAAACACAAAAAGATTACAGCACAGAAGATAATCCCAATAAACTCTTCAGTTCTTAAAATTGTGATTAAACACATCATAATAATGACATAGATCTGCTATTAAAATTCTTGTAATTCTCCAGTTCTTAAAATTGCGAGTACACACAACATAATAATAACACAGACCTGCTATTAAAATTCTTGTAATTCTTCAGTTATCAAAACTCCACACAACATAATAACGACACAGAGTTGCTATTAGAATTCTTGTACAAAGATCAGAATCATTTCGTGAGTCAGAAAAAAATAATTGTTGCAAGTATTTTAATTCTCTAGAATCAAACAGTTGGATAGCTGGCAGCACTTGCAATACCACACTGGTTGTCCTTGTTTCGTGACATGTATATGTAACCCTCATCACCCCAAGACGTACCCCAGCTGAAAAAACAAAAACAAGCAATCTGTGTTAACACTTTAAAAAGGTAACATAACATCATGTAATCACTCATTAAAAAAAACACCTATAACAACAGTAGTTCTGCAACTTAAGTAAACAAGACTGCTGCAGACACATTTTATGGATAATGTACAAGAACAACGACTGTGAGCAGTCTGTTACCCTGGTCAAGTTATTAGCTTATAAAGTTCCATTATTATTATTGTTTGCAAATTAGAATTCCCCATTAAAATATATACCAGATACTTGCATCAAACTAAATGTAAAGCACTGAGAAACTTGTAAATCCCAGCATTTGATAACTTAAGGTACACTGCTAGAAAACTACCAGAAGGTGGTAAACTACCTGTTCTTAACAAGCCAGTAGTCCTTTCCATCTTTGGTACCGTACCCAACAGCCAGAACTCCATGGTCGAGCTGTTCTGATGAGCAGCCTGGTTCATCGTAAATGCCTATAAAAATATCAGACACACATAATTTTCCACATGACAAAGTTGACAATCTTTCAATTTACCTAAAAGAATGAAAAAGCATATGATTTCTAACCACGAATTTACTAACACTTGAAATAGAGTAAACAAGACAGTGTTAAACACTTTGAAATAAACAGTACCGCTTCTTTTAGATTATGCATTTTATCTGGCTTTTCATTTCATATTTTCCATTCTGGCTAGGATTCTTAACTACACAGATTACCACAACTGACCCTTTTTGTACAGCTGAAAGGAGGAATGGCCGGCATCAATGGCTACAGAAACTGGTCCAATTGTGGCAACAGCTTCCTGCAGCTTAGCCTCTTCTCCAGATGGAATATCAACAAATCCAGTATCAGTCGCTCCCTTGGTCTCTGGTTTGTATCGGCATTTGTCATCCTGTGCATTGCAACAAGCATAAAAAGGAAGGTAAGTTAGGTAATGTAAAAACATATTTCAACATACCATTGTCAACATAAGTCCTGGGGTTGGAGGATTTTAGTTCAAGTGCAAACAAGACAACAGCAATCCAAAAAATAACCTTTCCCCATGGTTTGAATGGCTCAACAACAAAAAATCACATTTGAGGCACTCAGAATGGAACTCCAAGTTCTAAGGTGAAATGCATACACACACAACTACTCTGCAACAACTTATAATCTACATAAACATTTATTTTAAAAATTATATTAACTTACAAACTGCTCTGGCAATTGATTCACAATTTACTAACATTTTGGTTTGATAACTAACCATGATTTGACTACTAGGAGGCAGTCAACTGCTTCCTCACACATAGTATACCAAAGAATGCATCATTTTACTGCATCATAACAGAAATGTTAACAGACCAATATCTCAAACAGCAGAGCGAAAGTCCAAAGGGAAAGTCGTAAGGAAACTGATGTCACCACAAAAGGGTCAACCATTTCAGAAGTTTTTATGTAGCAGTCATCATGATTGGCTACAATGTATTATTACATAAAAAAACTATACTATACATGAACATGAATGTAACATTCTTATAAACTCCCAAAATGAATCATAAAATTACACTGTGCATATATTTAGAGCAATGAAAAAGTCAAAACAAACAAAAGCAAGAAAAATTTATAATAAATGTAATGAAGTACAATAATTAAGTGGAAAAACTCAAAAATTTAACTAACTCGGCCTTCGTATGGGTAGGACTCCTCAGTATCGATTCCATCGTTGGATTTGATGTATTTGAATGCATTGTCCATCAGACCTCCATTGCATCCTTCATTGCCAAACTTTCCGGAGCAGTCAACCAGATTCTGTTCACTCAGCGAGACAAGTTTTCCGGTCTTACGAAAGGACTGTCCTTCAAGGGAACCAGTCTGCAACAAAACGACAGACTCAAATGACAAACTAAACCAGAAAAAACTCATGTCACTGAGGCTGGTAGATTGGGAGTGCTGCTGAATGGATAACAGAAAAGATGATACATAAATTTACTTCACGAATGCATGAAAACAAGGTGAAAACTCGACGCTCATGTTCGATACTGGTTATTAAGAATCATAACAAGTTGATCACAAGTAATTTTACATTTAAGAAAAATAACAGAAAGGTCCAAATCAACAATGGAGATGCATCAGTAACTTTGTCTACAAAGATTTTCCCCATACACGTATTTATTTTATTAAAGTAATGAACATCTGTTTCTTGCCCTAATTTCAGTAATTCAAAGCAAATTAATTATTGAAGCTTAACCTGACTTCTGTAACTTGTGTTAGCATAAGGTAAACCAGTAAACAATCCCAGTGTCTGCCCTGGGCCTCTAAGAAGTACATCATTTATAATACTGAAACATGACAATGATCAAAGAACGTACTGTGCTGAAGGCCCAGCATGAACCACAATTTTTCTGAAAGAAATGAAACAGAACTTTATTATTCATGCTTCATCACTGACAACACCCATCATCATCATCATCATCATCATCATCATCACACCATAATATTTCTGAAGAAACAAAACAAAACTTTACATCAGCAATATTATGTCAACATCATGATCCATCATCATCATGATCCATTATCATGATTCATGATCATCATCATCTTCACATTCGTTTTTGAAGTATTTTATTGTACCCCGTGTGCTCTAGTACAGTTGTTTTTTATTTAACTAGCCTGGCAACCCTTTTATTTATGTCCCCTATTGTCATCCATTCTTAAATCCCGCCAGCTTGTTTACTTTCCTAAACTCCATATCATACAGCGAGCCCCTCCTTCTCTTTAGTAAAATTCTAACATAGGTCCACAACTAATGTAAGCTTGGCACTTTCACTGCATTGAGCTTAAGGGTAAGCATATAAGCTGAAGATTCTTGACTTGTCTCCTTTAGACAATAGGCTCTGTCTTTCATATTTGCTGTATGTTTCACATTTTCAGACTGGCCATTTTGTGCTCATCGTTCAAGCCATCTGCAAGTTGTTGCCACTAAAGAGTAAAAACCAGCATCATGCTACACACATCATTTGCTGTGATTCTCATCATTACCATCATTAATTTCTTCTGGTTACTTTCACAAATACATCTTTAGCAATCGCCTCATGTTGCTGTTGGAACTAACAAAATAATAAAACTCCATTTTATTTCACCACGTGTTTGAAACCCATTCCCTTTACCTTATCCAAACCACTATATCTAATGTACTAGCAAGCTTTTTTCTGTCTCTGCAAGTTAGTTCACCATGCTCCTATTTCTCCAATTCTAAACTCTGGGTCAAAAGCACACCAACTCTGGTCCTCACTGTCTTGAAACCATTAACTTCTGCCACCTTAATATCCCTTCTATCACGAATAAGTCCCCCTCCCCTCTCTTCAAAATTACATCTCGGATAATCAGGTAGATATTCTTGCTCTCAACAAAACTTGGCTCCATCAGTCTGACACCTTCCTTCATTTCATACACGATTCAACCTTCTTTGTCCCGCTTATTGAAACTCAGATGAATAGACTTGGTGGAGGAGTTGCCTTTCTTCACAAATCACACCTGAAACTAGTTCTTATCCCCTTCACCTATTCAACTCCAACTCATTTGAAAGCCTAATTGCTATCCTGAACTCAGGAAATTGGCGCCTCATTTTTGTTAATACTTATTGTCTGCCGTCTCTTCACTTTCCGACTTTTTCCTGAATTATAATTGCCGCTTGAATGCCTGGTTTCTTCTCCTTCTGAATTTATAATAACAGGCAACTTTAATATACACACAGATAATCCCCTGATAAGCATGATCCTCTGAATCATGCTTCATAAAAACTCCTTTCTACTCAAGGCATGGGCCATCCATTTAATCTTCCTTTAAACCTGGTCCAGCTGTCTGCTTTTAAGAATATCTCTCCTGAGTCATGTTTGTCTGACAATAGGGCCATTACTGTTCAGGTTTATTCCACTATAAGCTGCCTCCGAGTTACTTTTATATCAATTGCCATTTGCAGAAAATGATCAGCATTTTAATCTTCAAAGCTAACAACCTTGCCTTCCCTCTGTTGTTGTGCCCAGCACAGATGTCTACCGAGCTTGCTGCCCAACTAAATTTGACTTCATCTGAAATCCTGTATAAGCTAAATTTGTTTTGAGGGTTGCAGCACGTCCTACCCAGCCCTGGTAATACTCAGCCATTACCAACGATAGGAAGGTTTGAGTTGGCTTGAGAGGTGGTGGTAATGTTTCCCTTTGCCCTCTCATCTCCTTAAATTAAGCTACCAGTGTTGTAATGTCTGCAAAACTTGTCTCAGCTATGAAATCCACCTACTTTTCTCATTTGGTCTCTGAATGCTCCTCTTCTCCTAGATTGTTATGGCAGATGATAAATAGCATCCCACACTGTGACAAATGCAATATATTACCTAGCTCTTTATCGTGCTTTTCACTTTCTGACAGGTTCTTGTGTTTATTTTCTTGCCAAATCTTGGCCATAAGACTCAACTTTTCCAACGAACACTGACTTTTGTTGTGCCTCATATCAAGCCAGTACTGGGTTCTCAAGCATTTTTGGTTGCTGGTCCACTGCTTAGGTTCGCTGCCAAGTTCTATTCAATCAGTCAGTTCATCTTCAGTGGGTCTAAACTTAAGATTCATCTCTTTCAACTTACTTACCCACCACAGCCCAACTTCTAGTTCTCTAACCCATCAGAATTCGACCTGGCTTCTGCAGTAGATTATAATTTTGATTACACTAGAAATGACCATCGACTGAAGTCTTGGGCATTATAATGGCACTTACAGAAGTCCTTAGATGAGACTTAGATTCTTCTTCTTATTCTTTGGCATTCTTCTTCATCTTCTTCTTCTTTTCCTCCTTCTTCTACTGCAGTAACATAGGCCTTTAACTTCTGTGCAATACCTTAACTTTTTGCAATACAAATATTTTCTTCTAATCTCATTTGGACAAAATGAATAAAACTTTGATTAAATGGACATTAAAGCAATTGAGCTGCTGCAATCATCAAAGATACCAAAGAAAGAATCCGTCAGTCATCACAGACCTGATCCTTGACTGGAGTGACGTAGCCTTTGTCACGCCAATCAACCGTATCTGGCAGATCGATTTTAATATTTGGAGACAGGTAAGTGCTTCCACCAGCGCTATTGTTGATTTTCTTCCAGCCGTTCATCATGTTGACAAACTCTTTGTGACTCTGCAAATCATTTGCAAATTGTGGTTTATAATCAGCTTTAATCAATCATAATCTGATCTACTGGTAAAAGTAAACCAAAAATCACTGGCAACAATACCAGAATAAAAAGTCAAATAAATAGTACTATATAGAAAGGTTTCCGACAGGGGTGCATCCTGTCACCAATCTTGTTTAATATGGTATTGGACTATATCATGAGACGTCTGGAAAGAACTCATAATTTGGGAGCACAATCTCAACCAAGAAATGCAGAGGATGTCGAATATGCAGATGATGCATGTATGATTGCAGAATGCCTAACAAGAGTAATGGAGTTGTTGGAGGCATTAGCAGAGGAAAGTGGAAAACTTGGACTGAAAATTAACTATAACAAAACTAAAATAATGCCAATAACAAAAAAGGAATACAACGGGCCAATAGTTAAGCTTAAGGGACAGGAAATTGAGGTAATAAATAAGTTTGTCTATCTGGGAAGTAAAATGAAAGCAGAGGGAGGATCAGAAACAGAAATCAAAAGGAGAATAGCGCTTGCAGGGTCAACCTTTAACAGGTTACAAAAGGTCTTCAAACGACATGATATAAAATTGGCGATAAAGCTAAAAATCCTCAACACATGCGTGATCCCAGTACTAATCTATGGATGTGAGTCATGGAGTATTACAAGAGCAATGGAGAAGAAACTGAATGCAGCAGAAAACAAATGGCTCAGAAGAATACTAAGAGTTAGCTATAAGGACCATGTAACGAGTGAAAGTATTAGACAACGAACACAGCAACCATTGATAAGTAATGTGATCAAGAAAAGAAGGATGAAGTGGGCAGGACATGTCCTGAGGATGGAGGAGAACCGCAATCCAAAGAAAATCTTTAAATACAAACCGGACGGAAAGAGAGCAGTGGGAAGACCGAAAAGAAGATGGATAGATTGCCTTGAAGAGGATCTGAAAGGTGCCGGAGTTACTATCTATGGGAAAACGGAGGGCAGACGGAGAATGACCCTTGAGGAGATGGCCGGGAAACGAGATTTGTGGAGGGGTGTCATAGAGAAATCAACGACTGGATCCAGTCCAGAGATGATTACATGACATGACATGACATATAGAAATTCAGAAGAGGTGAAGAAGTCACCACCTTAATGGCATTACTCAAATAAGTTCTCTAGGTTCTACCCTACAAGGAATTAATCTTGGAGTAAGCCTTCATTCTGGTACAAGCTTCTGTGGGTCTCTGGGCCCTAAGTTATTCTGCTGTACAAGGTGTGAAATAACATGTTTGGTAACAATTACAAGGGCATTATAATTCAGAAGTTTCAAAAACCTATGCAATCCAAGTCACTTACTAAAGACAAACCAGTCAGTATGGAAATGCAAGTAGACTTTTTGAGGATTCTCATTCAGTTATGCTAATATCTTCCTCCCCCCATCATCAGAGAACAAGTGAAGATGTACATTTAGTGTAAAACAGGATATGTTATGGTCCTAGTTCCAGTCTACAACACAATGATCATGGCACTCACGTGTTTGAAAACATTGAACAGGATCTTACCAGGTCACAGTACTTGTTGACACCCATCGTGTAGGACTTGAGTCCCTTGGAGTACAAGTAATTATGCATGTTGATTGTTTTCAAGTGCTCAGTAAATATCTCCTTTCGCAGCATCTCCTCAGCTTCAGACTCGTATATCTTTCCTATTCAACAAAACACCAGTGCACTGATAGCTGAAAAACTACTGGAATGTTCCAGCACTGATGCCCAACTGATAGGACTACTTAAAGACAAGCAAAATTTTTAAAACCAAAACTCTTAACACCTGAAAATAATTCTGTTTGGTTGCAGTGATGACTTTGGACTGGCATTCCAGCTAATATTGTTAAAGCAAACTCGCCCAGAAAAGTACATGTCCTTATTTACATTCATTCTTCACACCAAAAAAATAGATCTTAATTCTTTTGAGAATAATATTGTCAAGTATGCTTACTTCCCGATCTCAGAACTTATTTTACAAAAATGAAATTCCTGCACAGTACAATTATTTTAAGGGTCTAGCAGTACATTTTATGAGCCACAGCATACATTTTACATGATTTACATAACTGTGGTTTCACCATACCATGGTCTAATTTGAACGAAGCGAATGCAGCATCCACGGCTTCTGGAGACAGATGCCAGTTGTGAAGCCCCTCAACAGCAGGTTCCAGGTGAGTCCACCTAAGTGCCTCCTGAGGAGCACCTGAGCAGACGGCAACGACTACTGCAAGGCACAGAACTGCTGTGCATGACATTGTGACTGAGAATTCTTCAAAGTATTTAATTCAGAATCTAGAAAAAGCAAACATATATTTTACACATAGAAACAACAAAGCCATGTTAAATTTAACTAGATCAGCTACCAAAATTAAGCAGACAACACAAGAACTTGTTAACAAGACATTTACTTTAAAATGCCAAGGAAAGAAAGTGAGCTGATAGAATTAAAGCACCAATACTAAGCACTCGTCAAAAACACGAAGAAAGCAAACACAAACTGTTCCAAGAGCCCAACACTGTTCGGAACAGGGCACAACAAGAGTCTACTGATCGAACGCAATAGTTGTTAGTATGAGGGGGTAAGCATGAAGCGTAGGCTGGCCAATTCAAATGTAGTACTTCGTGAAATACAGGAGACTCTGAAATGGATTCTTTGCTTAAAGGGCAGCCAGCGCAATGAACGTAATATTGGCTTAATATGCTGTTATTTAGGTTATTTAGATATGACTGATGGTCACATGTTATGCCATCTCAACATCCTATTAGTGGTCTGAGAATTTAGCAGCTGCAAGATAACAGCACAATTTATGAATCATTCTAATTACACCATGCACATAACAGGCATAAACATAATTACTGTGCATGCCAGTCTAATTAAACAGAAATGTAATCATACTTTTAAGTGCAAAGATGTGTATCAGTATTTGGGCCCTATCCCAAAAGCCCCCAACTGATTAGGTTCTCCTAAATTCTCCTAAACAAATTCAGGATTACAATTATAATTACAAAATCTTGCTATTACATTACATTACCAAACAGAACAAAAGCAACCTGGACTATTAAAGAACTGATACTGTAACATGACTATCAACATATATCAATAAGTATATATTTTCAAAATATGTGATCCGACATGAAATTTTATTCATTGTTTTGGCTAATCAGATAGCTGAAATTGGATATTTTAAAGCAAACATATCATGTAACCGCAATAAATTAACTGCAACAGAATGTGTCATAATACAATATTTTAATCTATTTGTTTACTAAACAATACAATACAGTACAACTAAAATTTGTTAATGCCCTCGTTATAAAGTTCAAATGTGCACTTGAAGCTGGGTTATGTGAAGTATTAAGAACCATAAGCAGACTGAAGTTTTAAGGTTAGGGTGAAAGACAGCCTCAGTAAGAGAGTCGTGAAAATAAGGAGGTAGAGAGTTGCAGATGGAGGGAAAAGCAACTGTGAATGAATGCCCGCCAAAGACAAGATGTGTACTATGGCAAGAAGACAGTATATTTGATACAATCACTAGGAAAAGGTAGTCAGGCTGAATCTAAAATAACTACAACAGAATGACAGATGTCAATGTACATCAAAGATATGAAGATATATGAAAATGATTTTTTAAAATTATTTGCCACTGCTTCAAAAATTGACAGAAAAGAATGACTCATTACTTAGTTTTATTGTTACTAAAGTAACAGCCTGACAAACAGGAATATGTCAAAAATAAATTATACACCTGGCAATAATGCAACAAATACATATCATGTAGAAAACTGAAGCTAGAATTAACTACCACAAAGGGACAAAATCATAACTAACACGACCATCATTATTACAGCATCACTATCGCAAGGCAGATTTAACTAAAATACATGTAAAAAATACATAATGACTATGCAAGTGAAATGATAAGTGCTAGTAAATAATAACAGAGAAGCAATCAATTATACAACAGTTCTCAATAGTCGATACATCTTCTTAAACTGCAAATAAACTGAATCCAATGTGATAACAAATTGAAACCTGTATAAACGCAGTTTCAACGTATTCTCCTTAATAACGAAAAGTAACGACTGCACTTACTTAATTTTAGAAGCACTCGCTTGTTCTGTGCCTACGAAAACGGCTTTCATGCACAGCAACGCCTTTATAAACCAAACTTCATATGATCGTACCGTTGGGTCATATGATCTCTTTTTACGTACCTTGTCCTAGATCTATTCGATGACTCAATTCAGTGTGATGGCCAGCCACAAGGACAGGCCCAGCAACCAAACACCTGCGTACGACGTACAAAGGGGCGATAGCGCAGAGGCACGATCGTGACAAGGCAGTAAAGTTACTGAAAGATATCAGCCCAAGGTAGAATAAATCTTTATTAAATTAACAGAACTGCAACCGCAAATAGACAGACTTAACTATTATCGTTCAGCACGCCGGAATTTACCATAAAACCGGCTTATGCAACATCATCAGCGCTTACCATATCATAAGCGCTTATCGATTGTGTTTTCCAAATACCGTTCCCTTGCTTACAAGCTCTGCTATGGCTCAGCGCTTCTACAAGCAAATTAGTAAAAAAGAAAACCACACGCTATACTGCAAGTATAGAAATTAAAGCCATTTAAGGTTATAATTTTGCGAATTCAGTTGCATACTAATTTATATGAAAGGATTGATAGTCAGTCATGCCAGTAAAGGTTACTGTTGCTTTAATTTTTCTTTTCTTTACACGAATCGCTGAGATATAAATTACACCAGATGCGGTGTAGTTACCCAAATGCAGTTTAGTTACCAGACGTTAGACTATATTTTCCCGAGGTCTGAAAAAGTTTTTCTGCGAGCTAGGGTTCCCTTGTTACAATCTGTGGGCTTAGTGTGTATCATGATACTACAGCGGAGTGTTAACGGCGAAATATCATAAGCATAGGAAACGGGTAGTAGTGCTGGGTCGGTTTAACAGAAGCCGAATCCATAACGCGAAATTTTGAAAACCTAAGCAATACCGAAGTCGGTGTTCGGAAAACCGAAAAACTCAAAACTGACAAAAACTAAAAATCTGTATACATTCACATAATTTATATCAAAACAGTAGTTTCCTTCTCAGATATCATATTTTGTTCACTGAAGTTTCTTAACATTGCTGAAAGTTTTGATACTGGCCTACTTTATGTCAAGGCCATTGGGAAAAAACAGCGATCATATTCGTACTCGAAAACTCGAGCTTTCTACAGCGCACAAAGAGGGCTAGGAAGTTACTCGCAGACGCTCAGCCAAAACAAAATCGTTAGACAGAGGGCTAAGATCCGGTCCCAGGTCAAGATCTAGGAGTTAAGCAGGCATGCAGGCAGTCAGACGGCTACAGTGGATGGTGTTTGGAATTAGAGTGGCAAGAGAGATAAGAAGAAGTGAATGGTTGGATTGCAATTAACTGATAAAGCTATAGGAGGGTTGGTAGCACTGAAGTTTGTTGTAGATAAGTGATAGGTGGAAACATAGTCCAGACTGAGCGGGTCACGTGGGCCTATAACCACGAACACGGGTTCAGTTAGACTGTTGAATTAAGCTGGTCTGGTATTATGCACTGTTAACAAATACAAAACTTTTATGGTCATCTAAGTCTTTTTCTGCGTGTTGCAATACCAAGTAAACATCGTCAAGCGTTTACATTGTTATTGCACGTATCTTTTAAAATAAACAATCAACTAACCAGGCCTATAAGAAGCAAATTTTAGCGATCTCTAATAACATAAATGTTTATTGACTATTGAATTCCAAGAGCTTCTCTGATTATAAAACTTAAACTGCCTGACTAATTCATGCCAAGTACGTTTTCTTTTAATGGTCGACTGTAAAAGGAGTCAGTCCAGAGGGCCATATATCAGCATCAGGTTGTTGTTCGAAGGGACTACCGAGCATGCATAAGGTAAGTACTGCGATGCACTGGCCCCGTGTCCAGGACCTTAGGATTCGTCCACTGCCGACTCAAGGGCCTAAAGTAACGGAAATTAGTGCCTCCCCTACGTCTTACTTGTGGGCTATGGAATACTTTACCGTGTAGGCTTATGCTAAGCCATCGCCATTGCTTCTGTTTATCTGAAGTTCTGTAAGTATGTAGACCCGTATGGTTGTCTCTGACTCCCTAATTTCTAGGCCCATCTGTGTAGGCCCTAAGTGAATTGATTTCCTTGACATTCTACCGTTGTTCTCAACTGCTTGGCCTTCAAAACAGAACTCCCTACCCCGTCATATGCGCAAATATGCATATCACTGACGAGGTCAAGCGGATCTTACAGCTTATTTAATTACCCCGTCGCATAAAAGACGATTGTGTGAAATATAAGGTCAATCGTTCAGGACTCCCTAAGTACACGACAGTCACGTGCAAGCAGCCTGCTGGGGTTTTCGATAAACAAATGTCCGGTGAATTATATATATATATATATATATATATATATATATATATATATATATATATATATCAACGAAAAACTTGTAGCTAATTCCAGCCTCATAGGCCCCTAATAAGGAGCTTTTTGAAATCTGCTTGTTACTACTGTATATTCACGAACTAGGTAAATTTTCAAACAAGTAGGTCCAAATTTATCTTGCCTATAGAGTAGGCCTTCTTGCTGGTCGAGTTAGCTACATTGGTTAAAGCATACGTCGAGGTGCTTCTGTGCGTGAGGATGCCGTTTCGCATACCTATAGTGACTATAATAACAGAGATTTTAATCTCGGGCTAGCACGTTCCCGGTCACGAGGACCACGTGGTGCCCATTCAAACCGGCAGCGAAGGGGAAGGATGTAACCCGATTAATTTATAAGTGTAGGCCTACGAGGTCATACGATCGCTGTAAAAACTTATGTACATTTACATTTAGATTTGTTGCTCTCTAATATCTTGAAATATATTCTTAGCATACTATAGCGTAGGCCTAAGTATTGGCCCACAGGGTCCTCGACTATGGGGGCCCGATCCGAAGAGTGGACCGCTCAGTATCGGTTAGAGCGTTGGGCTAGTAACACGGAAAGTACGGGTTCGAGCCTCCATTTAGGCGATTACTGTGTAGGGACCTTGAGCAAGTCCCTCACTGACAGTTGCTCAGCGCCATCGATTGATGGTTAGTCGTTATATAGTGGCGCTTAATAAATGCAGAAATAATAACACTATCCTGGTAAAGAACGAGCTTTTACCACATGAGTTATCGGCAGGAACCTACGCCACTGTGTGTTCACGAACTTTTAACGTATGCTCTTCTGGACGACATAAGTGTAGGCCTACGTGTCACAGCTTGTAGACAATGCAGACATTCAAACTGAGTTTTACGGGACTGTTACAACAGTTGCCGGTTTCCCTCTTGAAACATACTACGTACCGTAACCTTAAGCATTGATCTGGCAATTTCTGGTAATACGCAGAGGCCGAAACCGAACCAAGCGATGGCAGATTAAGACCAGACAAATCTGCTAGGTGAAGGCAAATGCCAGACCGTCGAGGTGGTGTCCAAAGACTTATGCCTAAACATCAAGAAACAGGGTCGTCTAAATTTGATTGTGAGTGCTCGAGACAGAGAAACTGTCGTAGAGGATTCCATTCATGAAGTCCTAACCCATGCACAATCCATGTCAAAATGCCTCTGCTGAATATGTGTCACGTTCCCTAATTCTTCACTGTGTGGGGAAGTCTGGAGGGTTTGAACTCGTAGGATCTCCTTTCCTCTTTCCCTTCAACTCATTCAAATATTGCTGGGGTCAGCAGGCAGCCCCTAGCTTTTACACGAAGTACGCAGTTCGGAGGCTGACCAATCAAATACATAAAGTGAATTACTTTTTACATATCTACATCGTGTACGACTCGGAACAGGGAACTGTTGTACAGAATTAGAACTATAACAACAGACCAGATATTTTATAAGATTTAACCAAATTCTACGATTTTTGTTTCCTTTTCCAGTCACGAATTGCAGAGGAATTGGGTCTACTTCAACAGTACTTTCGCTTTGTCTGCAGCATATTAACAAATAGTTTCGTACCCAAATAGGACTCACGCTTTTACATTTTGACCACCGTACACCGTAAAATTTTCAACACGCAGCCCAAGTCTTTTCGAAAGTATCGGCCTACAACACAGCTGAACTCTTTCCGCAATAGCAATAAAATACTAAATGCTCCCTCTTGTCTGAATTCACCATTTCTATAGAATACCTAAAACTCTGCTCAGCATATTTTATAGAGCAAATAAAGACACGTAAAGATTTGTTAACTATGAGGCGTTTCTAATGTCCAGTGTTATGGTCATTTCGTCCACTCCTAGGGCATTCTGGATGTTCTGAGTGACCAGACGCTTCTCTAGTTCCTCCCTTAGAGAGCCACCACTATGGGAGCACTGCAACGATACGAGCTTCGACCTCGGCACTGTCATTTCAAACACGAGATTTGCACCAGAAGTCTTGTCTTCTAGAGGGCGACGGATCTTGCACGAGAACTTGTCCTTCATGTGGTTCCTCATGCTGGACAGCACGAGATCGTAGTCGTTGAGCACGAGCTGGTTAAATTCCATGACGGCGCGGACATAGGCGAACTTTTGATCGTCTGCTGGTGCGTCGCTATGACTCAACGAAATCGTCTCTAGCGAGATGTCCAGCAAAATAGTAGCTGCACACAATTTAAATCAAAAGCAAGATTTGGATTATTTGTTTATTGCTTAGCTGGGGCTCTTGTGGAAGTATCATGTTCATGCTGTTTGTAAGAATATAATTAGGCCTATATCGTTGTAGTTGTATGCAGTGTATAATTATGTAATACATGTGTATTTATATACAAGAATATCAATAAACCTACACTGCTTTCCTACGACTTTATAGTATATCTTCTATGCTATATAATTTGGAAGTTAAGTGTGTTAACACTAGCTGAGATAGCTGACCCCCACCTCTTACAAATGAAGAGGTTATTACTAATGATGTAAATTCACCAGTAAAATATTTTGTGGTAAAAATCCAGATTTTTTCCCCGGTTGGAATGGTAAAATATGGTAAAAATGATAAAAGTTATTTAAGTGACAATCCCTTGGTTACCTTTCACACACCAGTTTTTAAGTTACAGTAATATACTGAGATAAACAGTAACACTGTCCTAGTATTGACTTGCTAACCAGAATTTTTTTCACGTAATACGTTCTTATTTCAAAATCTGTGTTCGTCTACTGTCACAAATTGTAATTAATGTTTATTCTAAGCAATTCATTAAGCACAGAAGTGGACTTAAACAATGAGATATCGGAAAGTGTATTGCATTAGACTGAATCAGCGGGTGTTTTACTGAAATGGTGCAAAATCAATTTAATGGACAGAGGCAGCAAAACAAAAATACCGGACCATTTTAAACATCAGTTAACAAGTTTTTCATAACAATCGTCATACACAAATACTATAACAAAAGCCTTTTGCACAGTGACACTGATAGCATTGCTATTATTTTTACTACAATCATTATTGCAATGAGCTACCATACAGATTAGGCTAAGTAATTTACAACCTTTGTGAATACAGTGAGCTGACATGCATACAGATTAGACCGTCATCAATCTGATCACCAGTCGGTGTGTTTCATTAGGCCTAATCAGCTGCATAAATGAACTCATAAACTCGTCTGGAGTGAGCACTAAATAAAGATTTCAATGAATAACTTAGTAACTAGGTGACAGATTAATTCAGTGAACAAAACAGACACTGAGTGAATATTGTTACATTGAATATTCTATACTTTTATAGCGCCGTTATTGTAATACACGAGGCATCAATTGATAGTTGCTTCTAAGCAAAACCACCTTATATCTGTAACATAACAATGACTCCTTGAGAAGGGGGTTAGAATAAAAAAACTAAAATTGTTTCTTTGATCCCCCAACTCCTCCGAAAAAATGGTAATGTGGCCCTTCATCCCAAAAGATTGGACACTCGTGAGCTGAAGAAAAGCAACCTTCAGCAATGGGAGAGGTATACAATAGAAAGAATGACATGGCCCAAAACATCAAGGCAATCTTTAAGAAGAAAAGTTAGCATCAGGTCCAGAGCACACACACTGAATTTGCTAATTTCAGACAGAGTTCATGATTTGAAGAAGGAGGTTATTGACAGTACTAACAATAACTAGTCTGAGAAATGATAAGTGCAAAGAAAGACAACTTGGAGCATGTAAACATTTCTACCATTTTTACCATATTTCACCATGGTATAAGATAAAGCTGATTTTTTACCGGAAAAAATTCGGATATTTTATCGGCAAAAAATCATTCCACATCACTGGTTGTTACTTTAGCAACGGTAATAATTAGCAACTTCTAATGCGCCGGTGTCTAATGCATAAGGCATTAACCGATGGCCGTGGGACGGCAGACCCACAATATGAAAAGGCAAGGCTAATTAATTACACATGTTAATTAATTACTGGTGATTACATAGTCACTCATGCCAACACAGTTTCACTTGTCGGTGATCGTTGCTCTGTTGTTTGCTTGGCCGTCATAAAAATTGTTAAACGCAAGCGTTCAGTAATATGGGACTTATTAATTGCAATGGACCTACAACGATAGCTAATTATTCTCTACCATATAGATAAATTTGGGCTAATGCATACAAAACGACATGTCCACACATGCCTGTGACTAAAGTAGAAGCAGCCTAGCAAGATTATGGTGTAGGCCTATCGGCCCACATTGGCGACATATGTTATAAAGGCAAACACTTTTGTAAGCATTATGTGTTTGATGTGTTTAAAGATCATAAGACTATTAACTATCGATGTCAGTGACCCCGGTATCATTGTGCATTTCATGTGATAGATAACTTCGGGAATAGTCTTACATATAATCAGCCAGCATGGAATGTAAATGTAAATGGAATGTAATTAGTCTGTAACTAGAACTCAAAGCATAATTAACAATGACACAAGTAAGCCTAAATATCATATCCCTATATTAATGAAGGCAACTTCACGTGATGGTTTAATCATGATTTTTTGATAGCTAAACGATAGGAATGACACAAAAGGCCTACAGAACAGCAACAATTAATCACCAAAACTTTCCAAACCAAACTGCTGGTCACATGCTCCTCAATATCACATGACATGAGCCTAATTCGTGCAGTCTGCATTTCCTCACACGAGCAGGGGTTAAGTTGCCGGATCTAGGCTATTCACTAAGCACTTTGGGTCACGTTCTTTCCCTAGTCAGAATGCAAAGGTCAGACTGAGGCTAGGTGGATGGTGTCTGGAATTAGGGTCACGAAAAAGTTAAGAAGAAGACGAGGAGGGGGAGGAGTCGAAGTATGATGGTTTTGCAGTCTTGTCATCAAGACTTTGAGCAAAAGACCTCAGAAGAAATTGTCAATTGGAGCAGATTGGTGAACTGGCAGCAATGATCATAGTTCTGAGGGAAATATTCTTCCAAAGAGGTTGAATAGACACACCAGGCTTTGAACTCCTATCATTCTGTGTATATTAGACCCTCAGACCAAGATGACGACTACCCGATGTTTCGCATGGTTCGACACTGCGACCTAGGCCTATGTCTGTTTCACATAGATACCGGACAGTGGATTCGAATCCAGCTAGCAGAGGTGATATACCGACTCTTTAACCTCTCAGGTACACTATGGCACCTCATAATGGCCAGCAATATTCCACCAAATCGCCTGTATATGCAGGTATACGTGGGTAATATGCATACACATATACACGGATATAATATGCTGGAGCATGCATACCTGCATGGATTGAATTGCGCCATTGATACCAAAGGACCGTAAGAACTTAGGTGTAAACCGGTATTGATTATGTAGTCGCATATGTGAGAAACTGTCAAAAACATAAATACGTTTCTGTAGAACGCCACGCAATCCCAGCATGCATAATGAAAGTTTCTGCCCCTATATTAGATACTGTAGGCTATACTCAATTCTGAAGTAGAGAGCCGGCACGCACACACACACACACACACACACACACACACACACACACACACACACACACACACACACACACACACACACACAGTAAGCTGAAGCAATTATTGGGGTCTCGAGCATAGCTGCCTTGTGGAAGTCTGAACCAGTGTTGACCGTTTTCTAACCCCTTGATCAGTGGCTAATTAATTATGGTATGATTGATGTTTGGTTGCTCTAACTGCAAACATTTTATGGGTGATCAATGTGGACTATGTGTAACCGTACGTGAGACACTCCTCACAAAGTCGGAAGAGTATATTTGCAAGCCACGCGATCAGAAGGCAAGTAGGCATAAACTGGGTCAAAATCAGTTCTTTGCATTTTCATATTCCTTGTTATGTCGTGCTATCAAACTATAAGTCCTTACTTGGAGTTTCGCCGTTTAAATTTGCTTATTTTCAATTTTATTTTGATGCCCTGCAACTAAACCTAATTCAACAGGTCCGTTGGTGCCCCAACTTGAAGTCGTGTACATCGATAAATACACAAATGAACAAGTCATGGAAATATTTTTCTTAACCAGGTTTTATGGAAATTTTTACTGATGACAGTCCCAGAGTCGTATGAATACGCTCATTAGGCTACCAAGGATGTCTCAGAACATGGTGGGGTAGACCGATCTTCGTCGACCTGCAGAAAACAAGCTTTACACAGAAGATATAGTTACCTTCTTCGTCTCCTTTTCCTGCATCTTTCACTCTGTTCTGATTCATTTCGTTCCGGATATCAATCAAGTAGATGCAGCCTTTGACAGGACTTGCCGAATCAGGTCGGCACACAACTCTATGTTCTCAGATTCACCTTCAGGCTTAGTCTACGGATTATTTCTATTGATTAATAATTACTGTCCTCCGGTTGCTATTCGATTCCATAAATGTCATAACCAGTTGTGGAAGCAGATCCGGGCTTAACCTGCATGGAAAAGATACAAACACAGTTCAGCGCACACACGTCATGCATCAGTGAATCTGATATCCAGACTACGATGTGCATGTCATAATAAATTACCTTACTTCCATATATTGAACTGCAGATGCTTTACTGAACAACAACAACATTTGAACAGTTACAGTCACTGAACATCATCGCTTTATGTCCTTTACTCGGACGAATATAAAAGCTGTTCCTACACGGTCCCAAAGATAGAGGCGTACAATTCCAATGCATAGACTCTGAAGGCACTGGAATTTCAAATAAACGGCATTTAATTTACAATTTTGGTGTGATTGATGCAATGGCTATAAAGTGCAAGTGGTCGAAATTTGACCGAGGAAGTCGTATGAATAGAGTCAAAAATGCACAAAAGTTTATGCATACAGAAAAAGTTCTGCAAAACACAGCGCGTGACTGTGAATGCACGCAGGGTCGTATAATATTCTAAATCTTGTAACATACATGTTTTACTATAACACATGAATTATTTATTTCAATATAATTGGCAAACTATAAATAATATAGGCATATATAGGCCCTATCATGCCTGCTTCTCTTTCTAAAACAGACCAACACAAACCGCAGAAATTAAATTAAGCAAGAGTCCCATATAGTAGGCCTATCTGCATATGCATAGGTGTATTATTTTATTGTAGGCACACAGGTGTCTTCTAGTCTATAAATACAGATAACGAGTCAAAGTGACCTTAATATGGCGTCCTGTTCAATCCTTAAAATGTATGCGCAGGCCCAGAAATCTTCCTTAACTCTGGATCCTAATCATGAATCACTTGCAGTCATAAATATATTAAGTCTCAGCCAAGTAGCAGTCCTCCATATAGCACGACTAGAATAGTCTATACAACAGCCAGGCCTGTAGATACGTGAGACTTCTGTTATCAAGACAACTCACTGACTACACCTTCCTTACTACACCTATGAAATTAGCAGTTACATGTGCATGTAGGCCTATTATGATAAATTTTGCACACTATTTCGACTGCAGACATGTGCAATCTTGTCCGTCTTCAGTCGTCAATATTTCCACTGCGTTGCTATAGTGGGCAAGCTACAATCTATAGAGATAATTTACATGAGATTTGTGTCACGGCATATGCATATGTATTGCGCATATGGATGCCTCATGTGTGCCTATTCAATCAGCTGTAAGTATATAGAGTAAATATGACTTTCTAATAAGCATATAAATCGGTGACTAAGTACAGGCGCGTGGCTCTTTCTGCCTTGAATCTCGAGCGTTAATTTCTTGGCGACACATGCACTTAGACATATAATTGGCACTGATCAAGTAATTGGGCAACATCAACTGGAGCAATTAGTGTAATCTTAGTATATATATTATATATATAATATATAATATATATATAAGGGTGTTCCCATCTCTAATGAAGAATTTTCAGTTTATTTTTCTTCCTCAAATCTACTAATTGGAGACACGTCGTATAGGCCTAGTGACTGTAGCCAAAATATTTTGAAAATAAAATATTTAGGATTTCTCCAACGCAGGTGAAAAGTTGTTAAAATCGTTTTTTATTTCTTTCCAATTATATTTAAAGCAAGGATTCTGATATTATTCATTGATTACACTTAGGCTACCATAATCAAAATCGCTTTCTAGTTCTTTGGCCATCTTGTCAACAGAAATCATTGTGATAATATTAAGAGATTTCGTCAGACCATTAACAGAAAGATTGGCCCTACTGGAGTCAGAACCCGCTAAATGAAAATGTTTACTTTACTTTACGTATCAAAGGAATGCGAAGGTTGTTCTGTCGTGAAAGAAAGTCAACGACTTTGCTGAGCAAGGAGTCGGTTTAGCACTACAACACAAGAGTTCAACAGTTGTCTGACACGGAATGACGACCAAGAGCAGTAGACCTACTTGCTAGAAATTGTTAAGGATCACATGCAGGAGCAAGTGTTCTCCGCATCAACGCGAAATGTGGAGAACTGAATAAAGTGATCGAGAACAGCTGTCACTAGTCAGATATTTGACGCATTTGTCTGAGTGAACCAATCTCAGTGAACTTTAATTTTAGTTGAATAAACTATGCAATGAAACGCAATACCTGTACAGTAAACATTGTCTAAATTACTGTACTAATTGTACTGTATTATGTATGTATGATTGTTCACTGGAAGACATCGAGAGTTCGGGGAATAAATTTTTAGACTCCAAAAACGATTTTTGGGCCTAGATATTATAATATCCTGTTCATATTTTTACCGGAACCTCTTTACGGCCGAAAAATCTTCAGTTTTCGGAACACCCTAATACACCGCGTAAGCATTCAATATTTCATGTGCTCACATCGTTCTGAACAACAGATATTCTTAAAATGGCTGAACAGATCAAGGGCGTTTACATTACAGCATAACCGGTTCGGAGATCAAAACAAAACTGTAGATCATTAGTTACTGAACTGCTAGAACTAATCCACCAGTAGACCTATACGTTTAATGTCTAGAGTATTGTAAAGCAATTTTAGTATAATGGCCGTTATCAATTTTCAAACAATGTGGAATAAAATGCTTTTAACTAAGCTAATGGGATTTCCTGGTATTCCGACGCTTGAGTAATACAGCAGTGAGTGCAGACTGAAATACTTACATGTAGATCTATGCACGTTGCTATAAAAACAAGACGAGGTGCTAGGTCCAGAACGTGTGCGAACGTTGTTCAGTGAACCATGACTTGTCCGTTGACCATCGTTCACCGAACTTGACCTATCGTAGCCTGGGCCCAATATGCCGCATGAAATTACCCGAGTATATATTTACACCCCGAATACTCGGAAGACCTTCACGAAAGACTCATCCATGCACATAATTCTTGTGTCTGTGTCATACTCACTCATCACCACCTTTGACATTATGAGCAAAAGGCAAATATATATTTAGGCCTGTAAAGCATAAAGCATATATATAGGCGTATATATAGGCCTACCTTGCTCGACGATCATAAATGCTTGTATACACGCTGAAAGACACGTTGCGCATGGATGCACACAGGCGTGCAATGCACGGCAGAGCATGCAAGCCTCAGTTGGCCTAGCAGCCTATAGAAAGCTTCAATTGATTGCCACGCAGTGCCTTATATTCACCTGGGTTTTATTTATAGCAACTTCGGACTTCTGTATAAACAGTGTTCGTTGGCTTGATAACCAAGGCCTGGTGCCAGCAATGCATTGATAACACAAAGACACCAATATAGTCACAGACAGTCAGACAGACAGACAGATAAGTGGACGTACGGACAGATAAACATGAATAAAATGAATGTAGGCCTATTCATGCATCACTGACGCAGCAGTGGCATTTAAGCTGTAAAACAATCACTAGGCCTATATGGCGGACCAGCATCAACAGGCCAATGAACATTACGCATTACATATAGGGTATTCACCCAGCTGCAGGCAATACATCAATAAGTCTCTCCCTTTCACTGGACTGTTTTTAAATGATGCCAGAAAGCCGCATCCCACCGTAGCTGCGCTGCGACCATTCCAAGTGTTCACAACTCAGTTTGCTAAAAATACTTTCTCTCATCCAGTCTAAATCGTTTCTTGTGAATCTCTAGCTGATGACCTGTGCACCGTCTGTGGTCAACTGAGGTGAATCTCTAGCCGCTGATGATGACCTCTGCACCGTCCGTGGTCAACTGAGAAGAACTTATCTGGAACCACGTGACCAATGCCTTTCAAAATTTCGAATGTTTCTACAATATGTCACTTCTCATCATTCTTACCTGATTGTCTTTGAGTCTCTCCTCGTACAACATGAATCCACATCCTCAATCGTCTTTGTTCTTCTTCTCTGTACCCGTTCAATTAAACGAATGTCTAAGTTAGTAAATGTGGTTCCAGGCTTGAACGCAGTACCCCAAATATTGTGCAATTTCAATATGACTTCCCTTCTCCTTGTGCAAATAGTGCGTTTAATCATTCCCAACATCATGTTTGCCTTTTCCCACCGCGACTGCACATTGTGTTCAATCTTTAAGGTCGCTGACCACCGATTGCCCCACCAGTGGACTTAAATGGCATTGTGAGTGATAAATTATTCACGCCTGACTTGCACATTGTATACTTACCACTTCTGTTTTGGCTGAGCGCCGGTGAATAAGCTATTTCCTGCAATTTAGCTTTCCTGGGCTGTGATAAACTCTTGTGTTCACGATTGTTACTATTACGACCTTAAATACGTCGTCAGTGGGAAATTATTCCCGCCATCTGGCGATTGATCAATTCAGTCAACTATCGCGCAAGGGCATACGTAGGCCTACGGTTCAATTACTCGACCTCAAATATGAACACTTATCGCGTTATGCTTCAAAGTTCACGGCCTATGTCAAAGGAGACTTTGGCCTTTGAATGCAACTCAGCTAACGTTTCATAAGACTGCAGGCCTACATTGGATCTTCCGTTTTGTAAGGCTTTGTCTTAAAAGTTGCAAATTAAAGTCTTAATCTTACATCTACCGCGTTTGATGATACCCATTTGCCGGAGAAAATGTTGGCCTGGATAGAACATGTCGTCTTCGCAGTGGTTGTTATACTTCTGGTCAAGGCATGGACCCACAAAGGCTTCGAAGGAGTTATCGCCGTAGTGGGTCATGTTCTGTTCGCGTTGCCCGGGTTTCGAACCCTGGTACGATGGTTTTTGGCCAAAGAAGTGAAGAACTTTACGTCGCAAATTAAAGCGAAAGAACAACAGTCAAAAGAACACAAACCGCCCGCTACTGTCCTACCGAAGAAAGGTTGGTTATTAGCTGCACCAATATCAAGGTAACCACTGACACTCATAGGCTCGAGTGCGTTAGGTATTGCTATGAATGCGCTCCGATTACACCGAGTGGAAGGCGTATGCTGCGATTTTGAATGACCTGAAGTACTCTACACGGTACACACTCTCCGTGTCCCTGAGTAGTTCGGAACAACCTCGGAGCGAGCAAGGAAAACGGGCATAGATTATTATTATTAATTAGAAACTCCTAGAGCGCCGATGTCTAATGCACAAGGCATCAACCGATGGCACATGAAATTAAAGCCGCATTCAGGTCAATATCCAGAAGATCAGTCCACTAAGACAGAGAGGCAGCCTACGGCAGAAAAGCCAACTGAAAAAGGCAAGTCTTAAATCAAGAACGGATGGGTACAACGCACTGACGCAGGAAGAGAATTCCAAAATTTTGGTCCAGCAACCGCAAAAGCTCGGTTACCCAGAACAATTCTAGTTTCTTGCACAACAAGAAAAAGGCATTCAAATAGACCTAATCCTCAGGGTTTTCATTTACTTCCGAAAATACTGCAGTAGGGCTGTGTGAAAAGTAGGCCTGCTTGATGGCTCTTGTACCTCGGACTTGGTCTTGAGGCTTCAAAGGTCTAGCATCGATTCACAAAACTACTTTTATAGTTTTGTGAACGATATAATTATACTGGACTATGCTTGTGTATTAGCATATTGTTAGGCTATAGCTAGACTAAACTTTGCCACGGCCGTTGCGGTCTGCCTCTTAACAAAATCGGTAGAGCATAGAGCAGTAGCCTATATGACGAAAACATGGCCAGCTTAGGCCTATTTAGGGCTAAGAAAATCCTCCTGAGAAAATCGCGCTGAGAAATCCTGCAGAAGAGCCTAACCTTTTTAGTCAGGTTACACTACTGAATCAAGCAGAAAAATTACAAATGTGCATGTACAGCGCCCTTTTTCAGCTTCGGCCGCATTACGGGACTCTATAAATCGGTTTATTGTTATTATTATTATTATTATTATTATTATTATTATTATTATTATTATTATTATTTTTAACTGAGGTAGGTATAATCCCTTAGGAGGTGAAAAAATTAGTCCGGAGACATTAATGGGCATCTGGAACTGCTACGTCTCATCCGACTCTATCATTATTATTATTATTATTATTACTACTACTACTACTACTACCACTACTACTACTACTACTACTACTACTACTACTACTACTACTACTACTACTACTACTACCACTACTACTACTACTACCACTACTATTACTACCACTACTACTACTACTACTATTACAATATGATTGGATTCAGCCGAAAGTAATGTTCTTCTACCTTGCTACGACTCTTCTAAGGACGCTTCGGCGTACTGAAAATCCATCTCGACGGCTATCGATTGTCTGTAGGCCGTGCAAGACAGTTTGTAGACCTACAGAACTGCTGTGTAGGCCCTGTTGATTGCAACAGCATCTTATGCAGCCAAACTGGGCTTCAGTCAAACAAAACAAATTATCTTATAAACTGCTATTGTAGTTGTAATAGGCTTATTCACGACAGCTGAGTCAAGTCAGAAGGGTTTTCAAGGGATAACATGAGAAGCACAAAATCCGTTTGACAGGAGACCAGAGAGAGAGAGAGAGAGAGAGAGAGAGAGAGAGAGAGAGAGAGAGGAGAGAGAGAGAGAAGGTAGAAGAGCTGTTATAGTGGGTTGTGTTTAAGATAAGAAAATGAGAAAACACCTGATCGGATGGATCAGAGCATAATTTCTTGAAGAGGTGGAAGTTTTAAATGGAAAGCCTGAGAAGTGATAGATAGAGACTTGAGACAGATGATGGCAAATGAACAAAATGCGGGGGTGAGAAACCGGATAATTTGCGAAATTCAGGATGGAGATCGTTTCAGAGTTGATGTGCAGTTTGGTTGGTATCTGAATCGGTTAGAGAACTTAAGATGAGAAGTTACTGGGGGTGGTAAGAGTGAGGTAAGAGGATCGGGTAGAGCGATGTGATTGGATGATGAAGAGTTTGCGAAGGTAAATGGGTTGGGGGTATTGCAGAGAATTATAGGCTAGGGAAGAACTTTGAAACGAATGCGTTCGGTGTTGTTTAGCCAACGGAGTGATTTGAAATAGGAGTAATACGGTAATGCTTGGTTTTCCTGGTGACAGCTCGAGCAAGTGAATTTTGGATGAGTTGAAGACTCTCTATTTCAGGCAATTCAATGCTCAGGTATAGGGAATTACATGTAGCCTAGTTTGGAGTGGACAGTAAGACAGTGTAATAAGGATCATGTGTCATCGATGATCGTCTGTGGAGGTCCAAATCCAAGATTAGGGATGTTCAGAAATGTAGAGAACAAGTGCTTCTGAGCAAAAGTGGGATCCTTGAAGAAACCTCTCCACTGAAACTTTCATGGTTAGTCTGTTTTCAGACATGATGCCCCTCTGGGTAAGGATCGAGTTAGCTATATATGGGCCAGGTTGAAAGTAGTTATTTGATGCGGGGTACTTTCACCTGCGACTCACCTGTTGGTAATCGTGGCATAACCTTCAGCCAAAATCTCTCGTTTTCAAATCATATCTCCAACTTATTGCTCACCTGCTTCATTCATATTCGTGACTTCTCCGTATTCGGTCTATGCTCGATTTTAAACTGGCTTTACCATCACTGCCTCGATTGACTGTGGTTTCATTGCGCGTGTTAAGGAATCCCGCACTCTGAGCTACTTGTGCAGATGGAAGAATTGAAAGCGATGGAGAAGAACGCTAGCGACAGTCACCTCTTCGCCTACGTCTACACGGGAGACGGAGAACACTTCGAACTCCAGAAAAAAGCTTTCGAACTTTTCTGCGGTAAGCTATAAGAAAAATCTGTATTGGCTGCAGGTATTATATAAAGCACAATTGTTACTGTCATTGTGAAGAATAATTATAAGCTAAAGATTATATATTATAATATATACTATTTCATTCTTTAATACACGCCATACAGGTCTAAGCTTATCGTATGTAGTTCTACTATTCACAGGGCTGAACGCCTGCAGAGCATTGGCGTATTATTAACATACTTTATCAGCATCCAGTCTGCTTACTCTGAATTGCATTATCTTATGAAGTTTTGATTTCTTACAGAAAGAACCGAAATGTCTTCTGAGCACGATCAGTTGGTTCTAGCCTTCCATAAGGCGTTCATGCATGAAAACGCACTCAATCCAACTGTCTTTCCTGCCTTAAGGTGATTGCTTATATTTCATCCGTGTATGCACTTAAATCTAAATTTGCTTCGTCTTTCCAGCCTAATCAAGTTCTAACGTCTAATCAGGAAGAATGTAGGCCTATAAAACTAATATTAGGCTATAATATAATCTAGCATTGTTCAGTTTGAAGTTTAAAATGGGTCCTGTTGTTGGATGCATAGCCTATGTGGTCGTGTTTGCACTTCAGCCGAAAATCCTATATCCCTAGAACCAAGTTTCTATGAAATCTGGGTAAAGGAACTTGTTATCATTACTGTGGTTATCTCTACGTATATAATGCCATCAAATCGAATTGTTAACAATCCTTCGTCGGATGTTACATATGCGCAGACGTTTCGAGACTGAAGTAGTCAGCATGACAGCTTCAATGCTTCACGGAGACAGTCAAGTGGTTGGGAGTTTGACGTCTGGTGGAACAGAGAGTCTGCTGATGGCAGTCAAGACATACAGGGACCGAGCTAGAGATCTCTTCCCCCACATCAAACATCCCGAAATGGTAAGACTTTTCATCCTCCACTCCATTAATTTGGCGACACATCAAATAATCAAGTATATTCTTTATTAACCAACATCTAATAGCACATTGGTGTACAGGTATACTATCTCCTTACCTGTCCTCTCTTGTAATGTCCTATTGTGTCCCCTCCCCCTTTCTTCTTACTCGGGATGATCTGTTGTTCCAGGTCGCTCCGGTAACAATTCATCCAGGTCACGAGAAAGCAGCACACTATTTCGGCGTCAGAATAGTACATGTTGCAGTTGACAATGACGGTCGACCAGATATCAAAGCCTACGAAAAAGTAAATTTAGTATTTCTGTAGCCTAAAATACTCATCTGGCTCTTTCACTTGTTCGCTGCCAGTATTATTATTATTCACTCATTCATATTTATAGTATTAATTATTTTGCCATTATTCAAATTCATGTAGGCTATTTATTCGCAATTACGTGTATGTACCTAATATTATATAGGCCCTACAACTTTGGATATAGCTTCCTCAGTTCATCGTATATTTTGAGGTCACTATAAGTTGGACCTCTTTCGATAGTTAGTTATTCATGAAGACATAATATAACGCTTTCTCAGAGGTTCAAGAAAGGCGCCATACAAATGTTTTGATGCATAAGCTACATACAAACTCTTAAATTTGCAAAATGAAAACACATACATGTGTGTTTATTACGAATAAATAAAACAGACTACAATGTACTTGTTCATGGTATACTTGACTGAAATATGCTATTGCGCAATGACGTCGAAGAAGCTGTTTGTAACTGATGTGTTTACTTATAATAATTAGCCTATCATACTGCTTTAGCGACTGCTTAAGATCCTGCAGAAACACCGCTTGTGTTAAACTTCATAAAGACAATAGCTGTGCTTTGTAGCATGCGTCCAGCTAGATTTTGCATGCAGCTATTTTGCTTTGTCTTGTATCTGTTGCAGGCGATAACATCAAACACAATAGCCTTGTTGAGTTCTGCGCCCCAATACTGCCATGGCATTGTTGACCCAATCCCTGAGATTTCTGAAATCGCAGTTCGTCGTGGTCTTCCTCTCCATGTTGATGCTTGTTTCGGCGGATTCATGCTTCCGTGGTTGGTATTTCATTAGTTAGTTAGTTAGTTAGTTACATGTGTTATAAAAACTGCGTTGTTAGATTTACAAAATATATAGGCCTACGTAATAGCTTTTAAGACTAATGCAGCGTGGTGTTTTATAGGGCAGCTTACAAGTAGGTTAAATGTAAATGAACACGGTTTTCTACAACGACCTTATGGCCTCGACCCTGCTCATATTTCAATGAAATGGTCGAGTGAGATCCTTCACCTCCGCTGCCAGTTTGAATGGGCACCATGCCATTTAAGGTTCCCGTTTACGGATCTAGCTAATAGAACTATAGTGTCATGCAATAGGCTACTAACAGGCAAATAGATACTAAGAGGCTGTTTCTGTGTCGGTTATAGGACTGCCTAATGTTGCTCAGAGGAGCATAAAGAGGGGGGGGGGGATAATGTGGATGAATCGGCAGCGAGGCTAAATGCATACGATTAATAAATAATTTTTTAAAATAATAATATTTACCATACTCGTATAATAGTTTATACTTAACTTAATATTTCTGTATTTCATTTCAACATCAATTCCCGTTGTCCAATAATTGTTTACGCTCGATCGAAGCTCGCCGACGTCGTTTTAGGTCAATAGCCTAAGTTTAGAGCGGCCTAAGAGCAATCTAACGTTTGTATAAGGGCCTAATGTTTCGTCACTTGCGAAAGGCAATAGGAAGCGATCTTTTGCACGGTGGCAATTACATCCCTATTAAGGTAGTGCGGAGATTATAAAAAGCGTTGTCCAAGCCGCACTATGAGAGGCAGATATAGCAAAAGGGTTATTGCGCCGCGCGCCGCTCTAAATGTGGAGCGGCGAATCGTGCTTTCCACATATAGACGAGTCAATAGTAAATTTGGCTTCATTTGATAAGCGATGTCAAGTGCATTCGTGTACTGGACGAACACAGCGTATACAAAACTCAAAGCCCGCATTCGAGGCAAGTTACGATATATTCGAACGACAGGGCGTCCAGAAAAGACTAATCAGTGCGCTCCCGAGTCACAGTCGAAACAAAACTGTCTGGTCAGTTGCTGGCTTAGCTGATCCGCCAGGGTTCGGGCTCACCCTGCTGTAAGATCGCGAGACGGTCAAAGTCAACAAGCACCGGTGGTGAAGGATTTCACCTGATAAACTCGTTGAAAAATGAACTGGGCCTAGGTCATGCGGTCGCTACAGAAAGACTTTCCATGTCAATTTCCCGTTTGAATTGGCGCCACATCAGTTAAGGTCTTCGTGTTTGGACCGTGCTAGCCCGAGATTCAAATATCTTAAATATGTCCGCTATCGGTATACAAACCGACATTTTCACGCACCTTTCACGCACATTTTCACGCCTTGATGTTTGATTTACTCAGTGTAGCTAACCAGGTCAGCTGCTGTGAATGATTGAATATTAAGAGATTAACGTACCAGACATAAACAAATAATTTGAATCAGAGGCACGGTCAGTCGCTCAGGAGGAGTCAGGCAGTAGCAAAAGAGGGAAACCTAGGTGATAGGTGAGTTGGCAAAATAGAAGGTTTTAAGTTGCCGCTTGAAGCATGAGACTGATGAAGCGGAGCGGATAGAGAAAGTAATGTTGTTCCAAATCACAGGCGAGGCCGAACAGAAAGCACGTTCCCCAATAACTTTGCCCAACTAAGGTCGTCGCAGCTTCAGAGGGTCACTAGATCGTGTGCTACAAACAGGAACATGAAAATCAGTTAAAGATCGGAGATAGGCAGGTTGCTGCGTATGGAGAAGTTGATAGGTGATTGTAGCTATTTTAAAATCAATGCGTCTTGAAACCGGGAGCCAGTGAAGTTGTGAGAGAATGCCAGCAGATGAAAGGTTGCAGTTAGGATGGACAAGGCGTGCTGCCAAGTTCTGTACCCGTTGTAATTTTCTGATATTATAAGACGGGGTATGGAAAAGGATAGAATTGGCATAGTCAAGTCTAGATTGGACAAGAGCAACGGCAATTGCAGCTGCCATGTCATCAATGAGAACCGAACGAATATGTCTTAAGGTTCTAAGATGGAAAACAGCGGTTTTGCATACGGCAGAAACATGTTGCTTAAAGGTAATGGTAGCATCAAGAATGACTCCAGGGGTTGTAATGTTTTCTGAAAGGCTCACATTGGTACCAGCTAAATTAATTTAGTGAATGGGAGGAAAGTGACGTAAACGTTGATGGATGCCAAGGAGAATTGTATCTGTCTTGTTGGGGTTAAGACAAAGTCCATTTTGATAGAACCAGGAATGCAGTGAAAGCATGCACTGTTCAAGCATGCTAATGCCGGTAACAAAGCTGTCAGATGAGAGGGCAATATATAATTGAGTGTCATCTGATGGGAAATGCCAAAATAAGATATAAGATGACCAACAGGAGAAATGAAAGCAGAAAAAAGAATTGGGCCAAGCACAGAGCCCTGAGGAACACCAGTGTCAAGAGGAGTAGGAGTAGAAATTGACTGGCCGATTCGAATGGTTTGAGAGCGGTCTGACAAGTAGGATGAAAGCCAACTGAGGGCAGTTCCAGAAATGCCGAAACTGCTGCTGAGCCTGAAAATGAGCATCGCATGATCAATGGTGTCAAACGCAGCACTAGGGTCAAGTGAGACCAGGAGTGTGGGTTGGCCAAGGTCTGCAGCACAGTAAATGTTATTTAAGCTGCAAAGTAAGGCAGTTTCCATTGAATGGTATGGTTGGTAGGCAGATTGAAGGGTATTGAAATTTGGTGATCCAATGATGTGTGGCTGAAGTCTGGCAAGAAATAACCGTTCACTTATTTTTGAAATGTTATTGAGGCTGGATATTTGGCGGTAGTTGGAAGGACAGTCCGGGTCAAGACCAGGTTTCTTGATAAGTGGGGCGACTGCTGCTGTTTTGAACAACGAAGGAAAGATGCCATCTCAAAAGGAGAGATTGGCCAATTTACAGATGAGTCCAAAAAAAGTAAAGGGAGATGATTTTAGCAGAGATGTAGGGATAAAATCAACAGATGATGATTTACATTGCATGGAAGTAATAATTTTGTGGACTTCTTGAAGTGTAACAGGTGGCAAAAAAGTGAGTGGGGAACCCGAGTACAGAGGATCGGGGAAAACAAATGCGGTAGCAGAGGCAGCAGTTGAGGCGACTGACCGTTTTAAGTTAACAATCTTATCCATGAAAAATTTTGAAAACAAAGAACATAGTCTTCAAGCTCCTCAGTAGTGCGATGATAAATTGTTTCCACAGAATGAAGTAATTGTTTTGAAATGGACCAACGTTCCCCAGTGTTGGATGCAGATGCCAACTGCTCACGGAAAAAATCATGACGGGACTTGTTTATCAGTCTGTTAGCCCAACGGCATGCCTGTCTGTAAGCTACGTGGTCCGATTCTTTGTGAGTGTTCCCCCAGCGACGCTATCCTGTAGTTAACGTGTTTGTGATAGGCCCATAGGCTATCCAGAAGAACTAATAAGGCAAGCCGAAACAATATTGAAGTCGAACTATATTATGCTGCACCCACACTTATGCCTATATATCTTAGGCGGCTAGAGGTCAATTAAATCATTATTTCAACAGCATTCTCATCTGTCTTGTTCATTCAACTTCCTCAGGGTCGAGAAACTTGGTTATCCTGTTCCGATCTTCGATTTCCGGCTGAAAGGTGTCACATCAATTTCTGCCGACATCCACAAGTACGGCTTCGGCTGCAAGGTTAGTCCACAGTCCAGCCCCGGATTTACCAGTAGGCCTAGGCCTATGCCAAATATGCAATTGCAGGAGCCCCCAACCGAAGTCAGAATTTTTTTCTCACAGACAAAAACTGACAGAGTTCATTATACCTTCTAGTTGGTTCATAGGAAGGAATCATTAGTTTTAATTTTAAATAAAATATTCATTATGACCATCTTGAAGAATTGAAAAAGCTAATAATGCAGACAGCTATTTGACAACTTTTCCACTGCCACACATAGAGCTATCGCCGTTAGGATTAAATGGTCCAATGAAATTCCTAGCTACCATTATTTTAACTCGAAGCAAGAATGATTTCTCAGGAATGACATGCTTTGGACTTAGTATGTAGGCTAAGTGCTTCTGAAGGCACGTCTCCCACCGGAAACGCATACCTTCAGAGCCATCTACTTAATAAGTCACTGCAGATCTATTCATTCTTCTTGACACCGTTCTCTATCTCGAAATCCAGTCACTTCCTGCCTCAAACTTTTGCAGAGGCATACTCTTCAATCTACGCTGCACTATGTCTTTAGAAAGAACTTCCAAAAGATCTTCCTAATTTCACTCATCATCCGTATTAATCTATCTGATAAATGACGTAGCTTATGTCTTGTGTGGCATAAGAAATTTTGGAGATTTACATTACATCATATATGATTAGAATAAGGCTTAAAATTACAAATTAGTTCTTATTCAGATTAATTGTTATTCGGTTAGACTTATTGCGGTTGTTGCAGGGAGCCAGTGTTCTGATGTATCGAGATGATTCAATTCGCAAGTACCAGATCTTCGCTTATTCGAGTTGGCCAGGTGGACTGTTTGGATCCCCAAGCATGGCAGGAACTAGGCCAGGTGCGCGTAACTATCGCAGGCAATGCCTGCCACGCGAAACTGAAAACACTACTCTTCCGCAGATTATATCCTCATTCATCTTTCCCCTTATCTATCCTGCAATTCCAGTTCCAAACACCACTGACTGCCCGACTCTTGGATCTTGACCTGGAACCAAACCCATTTTGCCTATCTTTTTTTGTTTTGACTGAGCGCCTGTGAATAAGCTGGTTCCGCGACTTGGCTTTCGTTCAGCGCTGTAGAAATCTCAAGATTTCGTTGCGTATAAGACGAAGTTAGTCAAACTAGATAACAGAATATTCATCCAGATTATTCATCCTGTAAAGAACGAACCTGGTCTTGCATTCCATCACAAGATAACCAATTATAAACCGGCTGATTCGGCGCGCCTTTCATCCTCCACTCCCTCCACTCCCTCCTCTATTCGTTCCTTTCTCTACTTGTTCATCTACAGCGTTCTTATTGGCCATATCGGGGGAACTGTAAAACTGAATGTGCTTGTCATTTTAGTACTTAATTCGTCATTTTAGCGCTAAATTTCAGCAAGTCCGCAGTACACCGTTTCTCCAGTTATTCCGTTACGTACATCGTGTCGGTTACCTTAACAAGCCGTACGTCTAGGCAGTACCAACCAATTTGGCTGTCTGCGGTGGCTTCACCCGACTAACTGACGTAGGAACACAACAGAACTACAGCTGTGGCCGATTATTATACAGTGATAGTCACTAAATGGCAGGCCACTAATGTTTTGTTTCTTCCTTCAAGATCTTCGTAGCTCTAAGTGATTCTTATGTCTGTACCACTTGGTTCCAGGTGGTAACATTGCAGCAGCTTGGGTGGCGTTGATGGCTATGGGAGAAGAGGGTTACATGAACATCGCCCGACAACTTATGACTGTAACAGAAACTCTGAAGAGAGGAATCAATGCTATTCAAGTTGGTAAAATGAGATCGGCAGTTTTATCATCTTTGCACTAATTTAAGAACAATTATTCTGCAGTTATATTGAAGGTTCTTAAACGCAGTTAAAATTCTACAACAACAAAACGTTTCCTCTCAAACGCAGGCCTTTGAAGGGTACTAAAAGGTACTAGCCTATATCGTTTTGATACAAGACATGCGTACATATTATTTGGCCTTGCATATACACTACGATTCCTTGCTCTGCCAATGGACACATGGTGTGTTATAAATGTCTTAGTTACTTACAAAACTGTATGCATTAACACACATACATACACACATGCAGAAATATAGATACATACATACATACATACTTGTATGTACCAGTACAGTATACTTCATATGTAGACCTATATACCCGGTATACACATCATTCTTATATAAACATTGCATTCACATTGCAATACTCTCACCTTCACAATACCTTAAAAATACAAATTGTATTAACTACTAAATACAGTTATCAGTACCTATGTTAAAACCATGTTTACATCGAATTTATTTATGCAACAGGGTCTAGGTGTGATTGGCAGTCCACATATGACGGCTTTCGCTGTCAAAGCAAATGACCCTGAGGTTGACCTCTATGCCTTGGCAGATGTCATGGAGTCAAAAGGTTGGACGCTGGAGCGGCAGCAGTGCCCTCCGTCTCTTCATTTCTCCATCATGCCTCACCACGATGAAACAGTGGCCAATAAACTCTTGGAAGACTTCAGAGACAGTGTCCGGACCGTCAAGGTACATACAAGAAGCATGAATAGCCTACATTGCTTATTCGTTCCTAGGACTGAATTTTACGCATATAAACTCAGTAACCCCAACAAGAAAACCTTGGTATAGTACATAAAAATGTACCTACACAGTAGACATTTGCCAAGCTCTGTAACAAATAAGAAAAATTAATACGTTGTCTTAAAACAAAACACTGAAGGGGAGACTGTCCCGCATTGGGTAATTTCTGCACTGGGCCAGTGGTGTAGTAGTAGCAGTTTCTGTTTAACGACGCTGTGTCGTAACAAAGATGATTAGCGTCCACTGCCATCTGTATCCAAGCTCGGGACTTGTACAACTCGAACACAGCAGTGACAGTGTTGGGTCAGTGGTCATAGCAAAGCTATATTTTACATAGTAATTCGTGTGGCACCACCTAACGAATGTAACTGATATTCAAAATCATCATGGCGCCATAAGCCGCGAGGGATGCGTTTGGCCGAAACACAAGTCTTCAATTTCAGAAAAGCTTTTTTTTTAGTCCGGGAATACCAGAACAGGCACTAGTCGTGCAATTTGCATCAAATTTTTGCAATGCTCGAATCCTTGAATCGTGATCAGCAGCAACTGTAGGTCGATTACCTGCTTTGTGCTACTCACAGACATTGTGATAGGTGCTGTGCAACAAACTCAACACCTCTGCATAAGTCTTTGTGAACTAAAGCCAAAGCAGAATCAGTTGTCACCCTTGAAGAAATCATCCATTCCCAAAAGCTGATCAAAGAACGACGACAACTTGAGGCAGAAAAAGACAAAACTCTGATTCTCACTGACATGCAGGTGAAGAGACAAACTAAACGTGAGTCACAGATTCGCAATGCAAAAAATAACCATAAAAGGCAAGTAACAAAGTCCAAGATACTTAAACAAACAAAGTCAACTAGAAAAGGAGAAAGACAAGACATAAGTAGCCAACCGATTCAGAGAATTCGAAGACAACTACAAAAACACCGCACCCAAAGAAAAGCAGGTTAAACATAATTATACACAAATACCAGGCACACCATAAATGCACTAATGGAACTGCATATTACATATACCTCAATTGCAATTAGGATGACTCCGACTGATCAGTGAACTTATCCTCACTTTTCTGTCAATCAAGTGTATGTGATTGGGCATATATGGTAGACCCATAGTTTTATCTGTTTTCAGCCGACTGAATGAACGTTTGACAGTTTTTTATAGATTTAACTAGAATATGATCTTTTAGAGTAAGTTAAATTACATTAGAACAATATTCTTTGTTTCACCAACGCTACACGTGCAGTGTCCCAATGCTCCACATGGTGGCCTGCATTGGAACATTTCTTTACCAGCATGGAAAAACTTAAATTTTCATATTTTATTCTTGTGATGATATTGCAATATACTTGGATTCCTGAAACTGCTTTTTCCTATAATAAAGATAAATTATAAGTAATACAAATAAATTCAGATTTGTGTTATAAAATCTAAAATTTGACCCAGTATCGGCTGTTCTCCCGGGAGTGGCTTTAGTGATACAAATCTGACAATGTAATGCATCACTGCCACTTCTAATACTTCATTACTATTCGCACGGAAACAAAACCCTGGATCATGTAAAAAACATCCAAGCTAGGAAAGATATTAGGTACACCTTGTAAAATTCAATTATTATTGTTGTTTCTATTGTTAGTGTGTTTACAATGTCTGGTTTCTGTTGTGTTTTCTGTTCAAGGGAGATCGGAATTTGAGTGGAAAGGGTTCGGCTGCCATGTACGGCATGATGGCCAAAATACCTGAAAAAGCTGTACTGGATGACTTCATCGTGGAGTTCTTCAGTCAACTTTACAAACCTTAAGAACGCCTAATGTATGCCAAAAAATGCATCAGTTGATGATTACTTTTAATCAACACTGCAACACTAAATTCAACAAATTTTCCTTCCCAAAAACTAAAAACACAATAAAACATGAAATTTACAACAATATTACAGCACTTACATAACAAGACTAAGACTAATTTCAGTGTCACTAATATATTTCATCTTAACTTTATAGAAAAGTAGATTGGAAAATGCCTGCATTTAATATCTTGATAATTGTCATTGCCAATCCAAAGAAAATAAGTGCCCTACTATCATCTATGACTGCTCGTCTGCATACACTTGCTTCTACTCCCAAAGTGGGCTATATAATTTGTTACAATTACATAGCCCAACTATATTGCCGTATTTATAAAATATCCACAGTGCAAAAGACGGGAACTGCAGCTCATCTCTACATTGTGCAACTGAAGTAAACTATTACAGGTAGCACTTCACTTCACAATATGCATAAGCAACAGCAACAACAATGCATAACCTTTTGAACTTAGAAGTGAAAAACTAAAGTATCTGCACATTAGCTGTCATCAAACATGCCCATACTTTGAAAGTTGCCTCATGTCAGATGCATAAAAACTCATGTTCTGAAGTTTTTTCAAGCTCCGTGTAGCACCTTGACAACAGTTTTCACTGGCAAAACTGGTAATTCAGTCAAGAAAGTCGGATTGCTCTTTCATTCTGACATTCTAAAATGCACACACACTTTTTACAGAGATTATAATCAGTATCAGTCTGTAAAATAACTTGCAATGAATACAAAAGGAGACAACACAGACAGCTAATATAAATCTCTAGTGCACACATTCCAGATGCTTGACCAAACATCTTTCTGAACAGTAGAGTAAGTAAAAGTAAGTAAGTATATTCTTTATTAACCATTATCTAATCGCACAATGGTGTACATGTATTTAAGAACACAAGAAAAGTTTTTTTTACAGGTAGTCTAGATTCAGATTTTGAGTACTGGCATCATTAGCTGACTGATTACAGTGCTCGGCTTGTAATGCGGACAGTACATTAAAGCGAGCCTCCCCTGAGACAGTACAGTAACACAAAACTCTCCTGAGACAGTACAGTAACACAGAACTCTCCTGAGACAGTACAGTAATGCAATCCTCCCCTAAGGCAGTTGCTGTGTATGGACCTTGAGTATGTTCTTCACTCGCAAATGCTTAGCACCATCGCATGATGCGTAGTCATTAGGTAATGGCGCTTTATAAATGCAGAAATAACTAGAATATCAAAATAATATTACGTCTTTTACCATGTCTTTTACTTTTTTACCACGTCATTGTTTACGTGTTTCTTCTGTTTAAGGGTTTAAGTGCTAATTACTGTAACATCAAAAACCTGCATAAAAAATGACACTTAACGACACCAGTTACTTACCCATTCTGGTAGGGGTAGAATAAAAGCATATCATGAACAGAAAGGATGACTCTGATGATCCAGATGAATAGTGGATGGACGTTCAGCTGGAAAGAACATATAATATCAAATCTAATTAACGTGCTCGCACCAACATAACGATATCAGTCACAAATGTGCACACACATGTGCAACATACTACCTAGTAAGCTTGTGGCCTAACTCGACTACAATAAGGAGTTAAAATCTGTAGTGTACACATAAACTAGACCAATACTTCATTTGAAAGTCCTTCATTATTTTTGCAAAATCATTCTGTAAATTTATAATGTGTCCCTCCAAGATATCCATTCAGAAGTGCTCCCATCCTCAGCAAAAGACAACGGTTTTCAAATCTGACAAATTGACAAATGGTGCCTCTCTTTAGGAAGTCAATTCCAAGTGGACAGCCCAACCACCAAAAGGCCCAATGTTGCATTGCTGAAGGGAGAGCATAGGGAACCAAATCATCCATGCATTTGCACCATCCAGAAATTTGGAAACTCAAAAGAAAGTCTAACAGGAAGATTAAGTAAAAATTACAGCAACTCTTAAAATCTTTGCAGATGAAACATAGTTGGCACCATTTGTAAAATATACAACTGTCATATGCATAAATGTTATTAACGATTCTCATTCTGTTCATTATTCTCATTTTAAAGCGAACTCACTCATCTGACATTCCTCAATTTCTTTGGTCTGCTGACGAATGATGACTTCTGAAAGATACTGAAACATATTAAACACTCATATTAAAAAGACCAACATAGGTGAAAAATTAATGAGAAATTATCTGGTTACTTATAAAAACAGGATTCACCTAACTGAGCATTTACTACTCTTTCATATTTCCATATAAAGTACATTGGTTTATGCATTTCAGACCAGTTATCCAGTAGACAAGAAGTCCCTAGAATGTATCCAAGCAAGAATACATTTAAACAGAACCACCCAAAGTAACTCCTCACTACCGTAACTGATGTCAGAATTTGTTAACAACAAGTTCATCCACACGTGAATGATGTTTAAACATCTGGTAAAAGTCTCCACTGCCATGCTGTCACATGCAAACAGAACCCAACCAGCTAGTTTCACACCTTGTACCAGTAACACAATTATTTCACAGCATTTACTATCAGAATTAGTATGAATACTAATTTAATGCTTCAAAATACTATTACTGCTTGTCTTGTACATACAGACCTCAACAATTCGTCGATCGTTTTCTGTGAGGTCCAATTTCTTTGCAAATGCTTGGGATGTTTCCATCCAGGACTCCTGCTGTGACACGTGCTCCAATCTAACATTGTCATAGATCAGCAACATCGTCATAGATCAGCAACATCGTCATGTACATAAAACTATCACAAACTTTTGAAATACAGATTCACATGCTTAAATATCTACTCTAGTTTGCAGTGTGGTGCTTGTAAAAACCAAGCTAGATATGTTAATGATGTGGGCAACGCTGACAAAGTTTCCTTGATTTTATGCCGAATAAATGCTTGATTATATTTCATCAAATTAAACTTATTAAAAATCCTAAGTATCTTAATAAACACGAAATTATTACACAAGCATAGACAGTTGAATATTTTCCAGTTGAACATTACCTCCTTCAGAAACCAGAGGCAATTCCCATAAAACAAATCATACGATAAATGAACAGAAAAATAAAAGAAACCTAACTGAATAATTTACATTTATTCTGCCAATAAAGATAACCAAAAACCAGAGAAAGGACATAAGAAAATCAAAAGTATAATTACAACTGGCGGTTTTCAGAACAGTCCTAGATATCAGTATGATGGTCACAGCAAAGATAAACATGTAACAACACCTGAATAGCCTAATTTTTAGAATTGATATTTTACACTAACCCATCTAGGAAGCCTGGTGATTTTCTCATGCAGAATCCATGGAAGTAACTGAAGGACTTTAACATCAGCTGGAAGAGCTTACTGGTGAAAAGACATTTTATCTCCATTAACATTTTAAGAAAATGGATGATTAGCTGATCTTTCACATTATTACCAGTTAAACTAAAATTTGCATAAAATTAAGTATATAAATCTTAGTATATCTTAACGGTACAAGGATAGGGTTGTACATAGAGCAGTGGTATGTGATGATTTGTGTGGTAAGTATAAACAATATCATAATAATACATAAACATAATACATAATGATTTGTGTTATAAGTATAAACAATATCACAGTAGACTAAAACAACCTAACATACTGCTTACACGAAGAGGACAACACAGTCCTACATTACCTGTAAATAATTACAGAAGGTGCAAACACATTCTGACATTAAATCCTTTGTGCATTTTAAGACACTCAAAAGTTTTCATACTCAGGTGCTTGATATTTATGCACGTTTTTCTTGTTAGAAAACACAAGAAATATGAATATTACCTGTGTATAAAAGAAATGTATGATCCATCACATTCAAATGCTTGGCTCATCTGAATAATCTCGTTTAGTACTCCTCCCTACGGACCAAATTATATAGCATAATTATCTTGAGACAACACATGGCCTTACATGCTGATCCATCACACCTTCTCATAATAATATAATAATAATGCTGTGGTACAGACAAGAACAGTTTACATTCTTGCCTTTAAATGGGAAAACTAATAATCAATTTTTATTACAAGCAATAATGCTCATAATGCTAAAATAGTACCTCGACCTGCATTAGCAGCCCTGATTGTTAGCAGTATAGATGTACGATCAATTTATTAGTTATTAAGCTTTGGTGGCATTAATCCCATTCAGTAGATGGCAACAATTACGAATTGGCCACAGGCTGCAGGAAATGAACTCAGAAGGACTTTGAAGGTTGTTTAGATCCGAATGAGTTTGATCCGCTTCACCCTCAGATTCGTCTGGTGGAAAATCACCAGCCTACTGCCCCCATGGCATGAAGTGAGAATCTGTGATCCCTTCGTGGCAGCCCACTGATGTCATATCCAGATGGCACAATATTGGTGGCAGCCTGCCATATTTCCACAGCGACCAGAATGTCCACATTAGGGCTGGTGAAAGTTTTGGCAATAGAAGTGTGCTTGTTTCCCAGGCTTCTTAAGTTCCACGTTCCCAATTGCTAACTAGTTTGCAGCCTATTGCCATCATTTATTGAATGAAAAGGTGGTTAATAAATGAAATAAATTACCTTATATTACATATCCAAAATGGCACTTTCACTTTTCACCAACAAAGGCAAGTATCAATGTCCTAAGAGCTAAACACTCAACATGACTTCCCTCTAATGCCTCAAAAACCAGGCTTGATGGAATCTATGTGCTTAAGAAAGATTGTCACACTAATTGGACTGTTGTATATTCATGGTACACTGCCCAAACAAACCACATTTTTGTCAAGTGATCTGGAGACTCACCTCATATCTTGGTCCCCAAAGCGATTTTCGGTCAAAATAGAATACTGTTGCATAACTCTGTTGAGAGAAAACAGGATTTCAAATAACTGATAATACACTGGACCCTACAACACGAGTAATATAACATTATAATTCGGTTATAAGACGGCTGCAGCCATGGATCCCAAATTTACTTATGCACATGTGTGACCTTTGGAAGAAAAAATCATAATATCTTGCTGTGATGGTCTTACTTTTTTCGTTGGTCCCCGAGTTGATAATTGGTCAGATGGTCATGTAGCATAAAATGTCAGCTGCTATAAAGCTTCAAAGTGGCATTTCTATGCAATCTCTGCTGGCAGAGAACTCTACATGGTATGTACGAGATGTTTGTTCTACCATCAATTCGGTTTATGTAGTTGCATCACCAATATACTTTTATTATTTCATATGATTGCTAGATGTAAACCACTAAACAATGCAAGAGATGGATGAAGATGAAGAGGATGACGTTAAAATGTCAACTACAGCCATAGCTGATTCATGACTGCTTTGAGATGGTTAAAAAATGCAAAATATCAATCCTATAAATACAGCTACCTAGTCTGTTGCATCTTGCTAAACAGCACCACCACAGCAGCAAGAAGCAAATGCAATTCACTGACTTTTTCAATGAAATGTCATATAACATTTAAAACTGGCCAAGAATCACACAACTGCTATTATAGTTATTGGTAACCTTCAAATTTTTTGGTATCATCCACTCATAAGATTTCTTCTCTGGTTTTCCCAATCCACAGAGTTTCAGGTTCATTAGATCACTTAATTTCAGTGGAACAGTTGTCCATGGCAAGACAAAGTGAGAATCACTAAAACAAGAATATTTAACAAATACCCTGAAAACTCCAGTAGCTGCCAGGTAGTTTCACAATTCATTAAAATAAAAGTAATTCATAATTTGGGAAAAAAGTAATCAAAAGAACAAAGTTTGATCTGAATTAACTATGTTTAAAAGACTTTATTACAAAACATACATGTAATTCATAACATGGCTTGCTATTAAAGTTTTGGCTTCAGATATTTGTAGAAATATTATTAATTTGCTAGATACCATTAAATTTGTAATCTCTTCATGTTTGATAAGCTGATGTTTCACGTTTCTGCTATAATACTGTTGCATGGGTGTGACAAATCACCTACTTCAATTTTATTACAGACCCATTATCCACATACCTACAATCAAATTTCCTAAATAAACTTCAGATCTACATTCAGCATCATTCTAGACCAGGGATCTGATGCCACAGGATCTGGGTTGTTGAATCATATGAACTGTACCTAGAATGACCCGGAAGAAATATCCAAAGTGCAGTTACAAGTTCTCGTATTTCCTTTTCAGATGACATTGATCCAACGATAACAACCGGACGACCACACAACAGAGAATATATAAGATGAGCAGCGAAAGAATATTGTTGTACAAACTGCAAGATCCCAGCACCTACACAAATTAAAAGCTGTTCATAAATTCAAAATTTACTAGATTATTTATCAGACAGAAAATTTATGTGTAACACTGCATAACATCATAGCAAAACAAGTCATTCTAATGGATCACAAATAAAAGAACTAAAACAAACTTTCATATGCCTTACACAAAAAACACAATTCCACATATCTCTAAGGTCCAACACAGTTCTAGAATTGAAAAATTGTAAGTTGGCAGCCATGTTGCCGCACGTTTTGCCAGCTCTGCCGTTTCAGGAAACTGTTCGCCTCAATGAGAAATTTTGCTCCTTAGTGTTTACATGTTCAGATTACTACTGTTACCAAGTCAGCATTTAGGATTTATCTTTTGATTCCGTATATGATATTGCGTGTTCTCAAACGTTATTTGGTTGTGTGTCATCAAAAGCTCACAAACTAGGACGGTTCACTTTTCAGATGGTGAATAGGTTTTCAGTTGGACAGCCAAGTGTCAGACCTACAGACCTATTCTTACACCGTCACTGACCGGGAAATCTTGGACTTGGTGGTGGAAGGAAGGGAACAGACTTCAGAATGGTGTCGACCGTCAGTCAACGAGAGGTATGTTCCACAACCAGTGGTGAATGCCGGTTCTGCTCAGGAGATTTACAGCCACTTTGGCTTCAACTGTATATGAGTAACTGCTGGAAGGTGTTGCTATCATGTACCATGGTCGTCATTGGCCATCATCATTTCTCATCTTCAATGCAACTCAGTTCAGGAACTCTAAACCTTGTGTCAATTATTAACAGGACTCCATTGACTGAGCTCTGTGTGCAGAGGTCCACCACTGGTGAATCCTAGTTACCTAATCATTATTTGCCACCTGACTAAAGTTTCTTATTAATGACTTTAACAACATTTAGGCCAACATAAGCGGCACTTTCGTTAGGTACTTACAAAGGTGGTATTGTAAGTCGTTGGATACCTAACTAATATAATTTTAAACAATGGTAGTGCAGCAAATTCTCAATCTTTCATCATAGGCTTTTTGATTAGATGGCAAATTATAATTTCACAAAAAATTATGAGATCCACATCGTGGAAACTAATGAAATCATTCAACTAATTAGCCAGGTAAGAAAGCAAAAAGAAACACAGATTCCAGTCTTTCTAAGTTCTTACTATTTTATGTTCTCTCAGTCTAGCAGTCAAAACCATAATCATATCATCACTTTATATTAGATATAGTGTGAAACACCATAACTTTTAATAACTCTTAAAATACACGAAGTAATAACTTTCCAAACTTCCAAATCACTGACCAATTCCATAAGAAGTCTCTTTGAGATTGTTGACATGATCAGAAATACTTATGACAGACACCTGGGTAGGAATCTGACGAGATTTCCGATCAAGGCTCAAAGTCTGTGGGCGACTGGATGCTTGATTGTTTGCTTGAAAGAAAACCATTAAAATGTATTCATAAGATAAATCAGCACGAAATTTGTAAACATACTTTTCTGCGGGAATACTTTTAATAAATATTCATCACCAAGAAAGACATTAGTTAAAACACACAAAATTGGTGAAGCAGCTGAGAACAAGAGAAACAGAAGGCCATTAACAAATTGAAAATTTTAACTGAATCTAAAATAAAGTTTCTTACTCTGATGTTGGGAAATGTCAGCTGAATTATGATTTGGGGATTTTTTCGTTTCATCACCTGGCTCTGTCTGATCACATAACAGTCTAAAATGACAAGCAAATGATGAAGAATATGGTCACTACAAAATGAATCTGCAATATCAGCAAGTTAAAACAACATGGTCATTGTAACATGATTACCTAATGCTGGACATTGGACAAGAGAGAAATGCTATTACTGCAAAGTTTCGTCATTAAAACTCAGCTCAATATTCTGAACCATCAAGAAAATCTGACTGTGCCTCAAAGCTTAGCTTCTATGTCCAGTGTTTATCACACGGAATGCCCATCTCCCTCTGCAATGTACTTCTTAGAATGGATTTCCAGATAAGATTTCAGATCATAAGTTAATGCTGTCAGCTGTTATCAGCTGACATTTAGTGCTTTAGATAGTCAGTCAATCTAATTATATCTTCAGAAGACAGAAGTAAGTCAATATAATAATACCTAAGAGAACTGAACATTTCAGCTAAAACAAGCAAACTATAACACATTTATTTTATTCATTTGGCATCATTAAAAATGCACTGTTACTGGTTAAGATCGCATATTGTCTCAAAAAAGGTGCCCAGATTAAATATCTACAAATGCAATCATCATATCTAAAAATGTCAGTTAATTCAGCACTAAAAACTTTAATAGATGAGCATAATATTACAGATTGTGGCTTACTTTCCCATTTGCAAAGATGGTAGTGGTGAAACTTCAGGCACAGGATTTTGACAGGATGGTGATGGATCCGAACAAGAGACAAAAGATTCTGGTGTCTCACAACTGTAAAAGCTGGCAAGACTGTCCGACTATAACCAAAGAATTAAAACCATCCAAGCATCCATGCATCCATCCAACCATCATCATCCAGCTATTCATCAAACACCTGCCAACCACCCACCCAGCAAGCCTGTAATTTCACTAACATTTGCAAGCAGGTAAGCCAGCCAGTCCCTCATACTGTCAGTAAATGTGAGAATCAAAATTTATATACATTACTCAGTGAACCAGGATATTTAAAAATTCTTATAGTCAATAAATATGTATACAGATAACATTTTTTATACAGTTATATACCTACATGTAGTACGTACACAGATTCATCAGTTAATTTATTGAACGAGTGAGTGAAAGAAAGAGACAAAAGAATGGAGTCATTAAAACAGAAACATAAATGAACAAATTAAAGAACAAATAAATCAGCAACGTAACGACTCAATACCAATAGTATTCCATATACAACAGGCACTACTGCTTGCACCAGTATAAAAAAAAACAAATAAACAAATTAGGATTTTCAAAAGTAATGAAATAACTAAAGCAGCAGTAATATCTGTAATGTTACTAACCGATTGCCACTTATGGGTCACAGCCCCAGTTGGAGAACAGACAAGCGAGCAGGCTTTCGGTGACGTAACTGGACACCCACCATTTGCAAACCTGAAAAGCAGCATATGAAAGCATGGAACCTTAAGCAGGTGATGTATACAGCATTATGTCCTGTAGTAGAAAACGAAACTGACAAACATTCATCTGCTTCTCTTTCAACTCAGCCACGATGAGCCAAATTCAAACCTCAAACACAGGTTCAGAGTACCACAGCACTAGAACTATACTTGGAGTGGTGCTGACCATCCACCTGTGACCAATCAGCTCCCACAGACAAATATATGCCTATCTCGCACACACTTGGTAACCCAAGAAAAATCTGGACACAGTTTTTTCTACCATCTGTCCAGGCAATGTCAATTAGCCAGTGTAACCAAGCACTACGAAAGCTTCAATCTGTCACCATTCCTCATCCTCAGTGCAGCACAAGCCATGAACTATGAACATTAGTTACATTCTAAATGTGTGCAAAAGTGCATCAGCATTAAATTTTCCAGTTACCTGAGCATTACTTGCTTACAGATAAACTTGTTTGTAATAAACTTTAACATTACTTAGGCTAGCAAGGAGTGCCCCACACAACACTTTTAGGAACTATAAAAATACTCAGTTACATTACACTTGCCAATAAGACATAACATTATTTGAGAAAAACATAATCATGCATAAAGAATTTGCATAATGGTCTTAAACTCTGTCCACTCAGCATGACACTAAGTAATGGCTCTGCTTTAGCTACTTGCTTACTACACCTGCAACTAATAAATTAACAAATACACTTGACAATATTTTGAGTAACGAGTTAAATGTCAGCATTAACTGAGTTTTCAATTCTGTAAACAAACTTCAGATCTTTTCTGAGAAAGATTACCTACACATCAAAACCTTTCAGGAAGTTTAGGTAGACAGTGCGGCCAATTGTTAGCAAACTACAGGATGGATCTAAAAGCACAAATGATTGACATACATGGCATTAATACCAATAGGCTATATGTATAACTTGGACTAAATACTGGACATTCTGTCATGAGAGATATCTTGAAAAAACTAATGGTATGGCACATTTTATTAGGCACCTTCATAAAATAGTTCTAACATTGAATAACTGGATGACACACAAGTACAACAATCTTCCTTTATGGTGTGCATGACTAGACATGATTTGTTCATTTCCCTCAGATATGACAAAAAACCTCAACTCACATGCCGTAGTAATAAGCCAAAACATTACTCTTTAGCAGTAATCTTGCAGTTTTTAATCAGAATATAAGACTGAAGAACAACAGATATATATACATATATATATACCTAAGATAGAGGAGTCTTCTTTTTCCAGAAGAAGAGTGGAGGTGTCCCTTCTAAAATACTAAAAAATTAAAAGAAATAAATAATTATTTCAAAAGGCTTAATAATCATAAACCAGTTTCATACTGTCAACAGTTATGGCTTTAATTCCAAAATAAACCATATTCCTCAATATCATTTAAGCACTAGAATTTAATTCATCATATACTGCAATATAATACAGTAGAGTTTATGTACAAATGATAAGCTGTTCAGCAAAATATTACATCAAAAGCTACGCTTATGAGCGTGCTCATGACAGCATCAGGAAGTACCTTGTAGGCATTATGAAGATAATCCAGGCCTTGTTTAGCTCTCTTCTGACAAAGATCATTAATTGATCGCAAACTCCTTTGAATGGTAGGCTTCAAATCTGTCTTCAGCTTTGGCTATTCATGCAGTTAAGTGAAAGCATAAATGTCAGTCAAATTGAAAACCGTAAACTAAAACTGTAAAAACAGGAAAAAATAAATATATGCCAATGAAAGAAATCAGTCATTTGAGGACATTTTTTTGAAGAAATCTCAGCTTAGAAATTTAATTTGCCAGACATCCTTCAAGATTAATGATACTAATGTTAACCTATCAACAACATATAAAATAAAAACACAGTGTTGCCACTAGTGGAGAGATAACCTGAACATGTCACTTAACTTGTAACCATCGTTTTTCTAATAGCTCATATTGGTTCCTGTATCTCACCTTATATGACTCTGACATGTCAATTACCATCTGGCAAGTTGCTTCAGTGCAGCTGACAGCTAAACAAAGAATCAAATATCAGTTCCCACTTGGAAATTATTAATAAACATCTCCTTGTTTCATCTTTGGGTATCAACAACAGAAGTACAATTTTTTTCAGCTATAGGTTTTAATTACAATAATACCAAAATTATATTCCCACTTGTTTATGATTATTCTTATTAAATTAACATCTTTGCATCCATGTATGTATGTATTTATGTATGTATCCAAGAACTTACATAGCGCATTTTAGAACCTCACAAAGGCACTGCAACATGAGAACAGTTCTAAAAAGGTGAGTACTTTATAAACCGAGAATGTTTCTCGAGCAGTTTTGGGCAGAAAAGTTCGAGTTTTCAGATGAAGATTGTTCCAGAAGGATGGTCCAATGCACTATCTTTTTCAACAGGTACAATCTTTTAATTACAATATATTACAGCCTCCACAAAGACTCATTTTGTCACCTTAATCAGTTTCACGGGAATCCAAACTGTTTCAGATTTCTTCAGTCAAATGTCTTAAACTAAATTTAAGACCTGAATCAGTGTTACACAGCTTTATTCAGTTCCATTTTCTAGAAACCATGTAAATCTCATTTGGCTGCATAAAATGTCAACCAGTTTGACATAACCCAATCAGTTTCACAAGAAGTAAGTAAATAAGTAATGCATCTGTTAGTGAGATTCATAGGTTCTTCAACAGTTTCATACGACTGGTTTCGAAGGCACTTTTAGACGATTCAAACAGATTCAAAAGAACCTTCTTAAAAACAAATAATCTTTCTTCAAAGCAAGTAAGTTTCTACATGAGTAAAAGCATCAATACTTACATAGGTCGTTAATTTTATCATTCTTTTGACTGGAGTTCAGAAATTTAGTAATCCTAAAGTTATCGGAGTCTAATGGAGTTTCCCGTGTCTCAACAACTTTGTTATCACAGAATCGATGATCTTTGTTTTGATCAGTTTTCTCTAACTAAAGAAAATCCCACATATGAAAAATTACTACATGTACACATACTTCTTTTGATCAAGATTATTTACAAACTTGCACTGCTATTATACTTCTTTTCTTCAAGATTAGTTACTAACTTGCACTACTATTTCTCATTTCCCATCCATTTTATCTTCAATTATGATCCTAAAAAACAATTAGTTCCTGAATTTTCAAAATCTTCTCAAGTGCAAAAAACTTAGTTGTATATGTAGAGTTCAAACAATATCTTGCAAGATTTCTGTTTGTTTTAATCAGCAATAATAATAGTTTTGAGTGAAGTAAAACATGATATTAGAATATCGCACTTGTTGCACCCACTTGTTGCCTAGTGTCCCAAAATGGGATGCTTAGCCCCAATAAACAGAACAGCCAATGTTGCAAGATCTGAGCAATAAAAGAAAAACACATACAGAACCTTGGAGAAAACTAGTTGTACGCTAAACTGTGGATAAAACTAAGGTCTAATAATTAACACAAAAACAGATTACTCAACACATATATGTGTGTGTGTATATATATATATATATATATATATATATATATATATATATATATATATATATATATATATATAAGGTCAAGTCTTAATCCATTATTTCAAGTTCAATATTAACATTACCAACCTTCTCATTTAGTGTCTGCAAAATGTTTTTCACTTCTGCAATCGATGAATCAAGTTCAGGCAGATGAATCAGTCGTAGAGCTTTTTCCTCACTAGTTCCCACCTGATTAGAAAGTATTTCTGGAATGCGATTTTCTAGATCTCGAGCAGAACTCTGACATTCAAGATAGCGTTCTGAGAATAAGGGCACAAAACAAACTATAGTTTATAATAAAAAATAACAATGCAAAAACCCTTTCAAGAAATCCATCCTACCTGTAACAGCAATAATCTAGACAGACAGCTGCATATTTGCAAAACCTCAACAAAAAGACTTGTCATCAGGCTGTTTCTCTGTTCCAGTACACATAGTTTGTAGGACACAGTAGCTGATTGGTTAGAGCGCTCTGTTTGTAAAGTGGAGAGCACGAGTTTGAGCCTCTCCTTTGACAACTACTGCGTGGGGACCTTGAGCCAGTCCTTCACTCATACTCAGCGCCACCGACTGATGCTTAACTACTAGATAATGGTGCTTAATAAATGCAGAAATAATAATAATAAAAATAATAGTTGCTCTTTTGAATGTGAGCCAGACTGATCCCAAATCGCGATTTGTCTTGGGTTTCTTTTAGCAACTATCAAATGATGCCCAGTGCATTATTTCAATTATTATTATGATTATCATCGTTATTATACATGTTTTTTACCCAATGCATTATTAACATATTATTATAACATTATATTTTATAAGCCTATGATTTCTTGCTCAACTAATAGACATATGGTATTTTAACAAATACATTACTTACTTAATTTATTAAAGTGGTGTTACATAAGTTACTAGAATAGAAAAAGTAGATAGTCAGCACACTTGTCAGCTTACCTCTAGTGAACTGCAGATCTGAAAGCATATGAGCCATATCTTGAAAGAAGACAAGGTAATTCCCACTTTTAAAGCATTCTGAAACTCGTGCAAACTCAACCATCAGCTCATGAGACATATGTGTAATCTTGCTACAGAATCAAACATACAACTACTTAATTTAAAAATAAAGAAAATCCCAAAAAAAATTTAATTCAAAACTCAAAATTAATTTTGTAAGCTATCTTATTAACTATCTTACCTCAAAACATTTCTTTCAGCATCCTGCCAATATCAACAACACCATAAAAATTTCCAGCTTTAGCAACTCAGTGGTAAGTCAGTCTGATCTTTCTAACTTAGACTTCGTACTGAAACTGACCCACCAGAATGATTTGAGTAATTGGTCTCCCATGTTCCAGCTTTTGTGTGGTGCTCAGAAATTCGTGCAGTTCACAATACACTTACATTTACTGTACTACATTAATATCATTATTTACTTATCAAAAATATATTTACTACACTGCACTAAGTTAACTTTATCAACTGATAAAAAATTGCTGCCAAGTCCTTTTGGTTTGCAGTATTAAACAGCCACCTAATTGCCTAAAACAGAATCATTTCACCATATAATACAAGAATCAACCAAGAGAGATTGATGATAGGAGTGCCAAATGGACATAATACATAGTATCATGTTCTAGAACACAGTACAAAAATACGTCAGAGATGAGCTGGAGCATGCCTGAAAATCCAGGTGAACATGGAAAAGGACCATTAACCTGCCTGTTGTTTCACTGTTGTTTATACTCAACAAATTCCTAATCACCTGTAATCATTAACAAGATACAGAGTTTGATTGCTTGCCTGAAACTTGGCAGAAAATTAATCATGTGCGGTGAAAGTGGTACCATGACTAAAAGTGGTACCATTTCTGTTGCTTACCTGTAGTCTGGCGTAACATATGCCAAGCAAAAAGGTCGTACAAAGCCTCTTGCCAGTGAATCATATAATGTAAAGTAATGAACCTGGAAAAGCAAACATCAAGTTTCAAGACTGAGTTTCAGATAAACTCTGTTGAGTTAGTACCTTACTCAGTTGAGCAGAACAGATAGGTAATTAATTTACAATACAGCAAAGCAGAACCACCAAGAGTTAGTACCTTACTCAGTTGAGCAGATACACTGAACAGATAGGCTATTCTATGCCAGAAATGTGCACAATAATGCCGATTTTCACAGGCATTAGTCCTCTGGCATATCCACTCTGTCCACTGCTTTTAATTTAATGGAAAATTCACAAGAATGTGCTCATACTTCGACCTTAAATTCATAGTAACTGTGCTATTCATTGGGCACTTATACAAAAGCAATCAGAAATACGAAAAAGATAAAACAATAAAGCTTGAAGCAAATTCTGGAAAAAAGCTGTTATTCATGCTTTAGTATCTAAAACACAGCTGAAATTCATTCCAGGTCACCCTAAGAGATTTACCAGCATTAAACTGAACAGGGTTAACTGTGTTTCAAATTAAATGAAAACAGCCTATATACCATATTTTCTGGACTATAAGAGATCACCAAAGATGAACTAACATTTTGGAAAATTTAATCTATTTATGTGTTACAAAAAACTTGTAAAGTCTGAACTTAACATACTTAGTCACTTAATAGTTAACAATGCCCTTCCATGATTCAATTATCTTTGGATGGCATCTGTAAGCCGTATATGATATTAGAATAAAGTAATTACAAAATCAAATCAAACACACTGCAAATGTTGGAAATCTTCAATTTCAAAGCACAAAAAAATAATTTTATAATAATAAAGTTATTTTTGAGCAATTATTTGCTAATGATGGCAATATATATCTACAGCCCTTGCTAGCAAATGCACTTATGTGTTCTTACTGGAAATTTGTCTACGGATGTGCCCTATATACCAGTGTGACCTATTGAATGACTTACAAACTTTTGCTGTTTTTTTTGCGTTACTTCATCTTATAGTAAGGTGCAACTTGTAGTAATGAAAATAAGGTACTCACATATGCATATATGCCATTCTCCGTCTGAGACAGAAAAACCTGGACATCTTCAGATATGGAAAAGCTACAGCTGAAAAAGGCAAACCACATGAAAACATTATTTCCAGAATTTCATGTGTAATGCTGCAGAGTTTAGATTTTTCTTGTCACAATAATGTAAATCTGAATGTATGGTGAGTACAGTATGAATTTACATCTTTCACCCCACTAAGCGCCTCGAGTTTGGTTGTTGGAATTCAACATCCATTCGTTGTGAAAAGGAACTTGCAGTCTGGGAGGTGTGGTGGAAGTTGACTAACAGCTCTTATCATAGCTGACAAATCAATCCAAACAAGTGCATCCTAAGCCTGTGCACGAACACTTAGCATGATCACTCCTTTATGGACTGATGACATCAATATGTAATCACTCATTGCCTTGCACTATCTTGCCTATATACACGAACTCTTCATTTCAAAAACCGGTGGATGCATTTCTTATACCTTTTGCGTTGAAAGAAGTGTCTAGCTATTGAACAACCACTGAAAATCAAACATATCAATCTCACCTGGACATCAACTGATGGTCAACTGACATTATCCGAACAACAAATTCATCCACATTAAATTTTCCACTGCCATTCTTTGGAATAATTATCTACATAAACATTGTCATGGCATAATTGAAGCAATTATTTATGTTTAAACAAAATGCAATTTCACTTAGCTTGAATAATAGGCTTTTAACTATAATAATTTTAGTAATAACAGACTTTAATAATAATAATAGAATTTTAACTAAGTCAATCAACATGCTGCAAAACAGCCAACTAATCGGTAGGCATCATTATTTGGTTTAAACTCAGTTTAAGACTAATGACATAACTATTTAAAAATTATTAATGAAGCTTGTTAATGAATGTATATTAAACAAATTAACAGCTTAAATTAGTATTTATATATCAATAAAATTAAATAAATAAGCATTTAATTACTAAGATAAAACTTAAATAAGTATAAATTTAACAAACCACACAAGTAATGGTTCAAGTAAGAGTAAATACATAAATATGCCTAAGATAAAGCTGAAATAAGCATGAATTTAATAAAATACAAGTACTTAAATGCTAGAAAGGGATCAAGTAAGAATTAAGCAAATTAAGCTGTTCACTATGTGGCTTCAAAATGGCCATTCCAATTTTTTTCTGGCTATTTATTTTTATTTCAAAGTCAATTTAACAAGTCTTACATTATTTCACACTATGACTTTTATTGATTATAATCTTGGATTATGTGTTGAGACTGAACATTTTTGGAATATTTGCTCTAATTTGAGTGATTAGTTGATTTTAATAATTAAATGTGCCAGATAGACATACACCTGTTTATCTCTGCAAGTAGTGGTTGACAATTTACAAATGCTCGATAGTCCTTGGCTGTCCATCCACAGTTTTCTGATGGCTTTTAGCTTGGATATGTACTGGCTGTCTATTTCATCCCCGGAAGAGGTGATCAGTAAGTGCATTTCTTGTGGTAGTATTGCTACTAATGGAAACACTGAACTTGACCCTGGACCATTCCATGGATAGGAAAACAAGGTGTCTTTCAACATCAGTGCCCAGAATATTCATCCTGCTGGGCACCGTGCTACGAACGATTGTCTGCTCATTTCTGTCCGGATATCCTGATGCTGTGTTAGACGACTTAATAACATCAGTTGATCTCAAACAGCTTTTTTTGAATTCCAACTTGCAATGGAAATCTGCTGGAATTACAGATCACTGATAATCCTGATATGGTTGGATATGATGGGTCAGTGACACTGGCTATCTCGACCACAGTCCCATCACTGCTACAGTGGCAATGGATACGTCCATATCGCCTGATCAAGCAGATCAATATCTAGTTTGAGAGGGTGTTGATCAACACAAAACTGGTTTCAGAACCAGCCCCGACAGCAGATGCTTTAGCAGAGCAACTTTCTGCTGTTGTTCTGAGGGAGCTGGATAAAGCCGCACCCATTCACTCTTCGAATGATTCCTGCAATTACTTTAATGACCTTGAGGATAAAAGTAATGTCTAGGTTTTTCAAAAGTTCTTGCTGCTAAAATTTATAATTTAAAAATACAATATCTAAGTACAGACTAGGCTAGAAAAGAAAATTATTTCCTTATGTTTGTCATGCTGGTGATGAGTTCTGTACCACAGTTCCAGTTACAGTTCATGAAGTTGCAAGACTCACTGGAAATGCTCCCACCTAAGTTATCAAAACTTGACTTCATTCCAACTTCCCTTATTAAATCCTGTTCAAAAATGTTTTCCATCTTCATTGCTCATCTGGGTAATTTTGCCTATTGCAAAGGTCTTTGTCCCTCCGCTTTTAAAACTGTTCTTGTAAAACCTCTATTAAAAAGCCTGATCTAGATAAGGACTGTCTGGCAAATTATAGACCTATTTCCAAGCTGAATAATATCTATAAACAGCTTGAATGCCTATTTTTAGTACGTCTTCAGGGGCATGTAACATCTCTGCTTCAGTGATATAATGAAGGCCATTATAACAAATCTCTGGTGCACCTTGAATAAGCATGACACTAGTAAAACAGATTATTACATTAATGCAAATCCTGCATCTTACCAGGGGCATGGGACCTTCCAGTTCCGATCCTTCAGCAAGAAGTAGAAAATCACTCGGAGAAGCACTAGTATGGAACCACGGATCAGTTGAAGCCTCAGGCGGCATATAATGCACTGGTATCTCAAAATCTTCATTATCATTGTCACTCATTAGAGTGCCATCCTGGTCAACATAATATGGCATCAATCCTTCGTAACCGGAAAACATGATTTGATCGGACTGATTCAGCTTTATTCCACCTTCGATAATGTTGAAATGCTGGCACCAACTGATTCTTCATTGCATCAGGTTCGAAAAAAGAAAAATTAGCATTTTTAACTTGTCAATACAGAAAAGAAACAAAATGCAAAAAAAACAGTAAACAGATGTCTTTGTGCCTACTTATACATGGGGATTCTTACTTAGTACTTGGTCCTTCTTGGACAGGTCTCCACATTGGGCAATGCAGCTTCTCCATTGATCTATCCTGCAATATACCTCTTGTTGTTAAGGTTGTTTTACCTGGGTGGGTTGCAAGCCCACTGCAGAACCCTGGCTTGGGATAGGCTCAGACTTTCTGCAAAGGTAGTCTGAGGCAGAGTTGGGAATTCACTGTCAGTCATTTCAATCATCACAAAGATGAGGCAAATAACTTAAGAATTAAGAACAAATAGACAATGATAAACGGCAACACCAATATCACCAACTGTAAAATTACTAGCATATGAAATGATATTATTAGCATAATGCTACAAGTCACCATTTAATTACCCAATAATATGACTTAAACCTATACATATGTAAATATAGTTTCCACACTTGAATGACTTTAAAATTATTCAAATATAACATAATGTAACAAATATTACTTAATGCGACGTAATTTGCTAAAATTTCACAGTTTAAGCTGCGTATTTGAGACAAACTTATTAACTGACCAGTGCTTCAGCATCTAAGATCTGGATAAAGGTCAACACCACATCGAAACCCTGCATAGCCAAACTAAGATAGCCAGTTTATGGTGCCATGGATGTCCAGAGGAAAATAAAGGACAGCAATCTCGAAAAGAGAATTCAAAGACTTCTGTTTTTAGTTCTGAATGAAATGCTTAAAGAAGGAAAAAGTGCAGGGGTTAAAGGTTTCCTGCGTGAACTGTTTGTCTATTGGGAGTTAGTTTCACAGATATTCTGGATTCTGTCACCCACTCTCAAAAGGCATTTCACACAACTTGAGATTTCCAATTTGCAATAAAAAATTTATAATTTTATGATGTTTTTAGCAATACATTCTCTCTGTGACCATCGTTGTCAGATTTGGTCAACTTGGGCAGCCCATATCAAGCACATGTCAATATATAATCAACGCAAACTTTCCCAACTGATTGACAGTCACACAAACAGTGCTGCACATATAAAAATGAGCTGGTTGACAGTCACACAAACAGTGCTGCACATATAAAAATGAGCTGTAATGACCCCTACATTCATTAAAAGAATGTAACCACTTAGATATTCAACACTAAATTTAATCAGCAGTTCACTGGAATGACAAGAGTTGTCTGACTTGCAACATAATGGCAAATTTTTAGATTTGAAAGCTCAAATGATAGATCTGATAGATCATAGATCAAATTAAGTGGTATAGGCAAGGCTTTTCAGACATTCAATAATAATCTGGCCGTATGAATCTCATTTATATACTTCATCTGGACCAAATTCAATCCTTATATCACCAATATGAATCAATATTATAGCGAAGATTAGGCTTACATAAAAACTGACTACTAATAGCAAGTCTGAATCTGTTTCGAGAATAACCGACGATACCACTTTTGAAATTGAAAATGTCATCACCAATACGTCTAACACTTCGCTAATCGTAAACTCGAGATTTCTACATCACCCAACGAAAGCCAAGTCGCGGTAGTCAGGTTATTCACAGCTAAGCTACGACATTCAGAAAATTTTGAGGGCTGCATCATATCAAAGGTGCTGCTTCTTTCAATTACAATACGTTTAGCCTACGCTGCAAAACAATAACAATCCCTAGACAATAATTACGTTTTTATAGCCACATAGGCCTGAATGGAATTGGGCCAAGCCAACGCACACGTCAAACGTAAACAGCCTAATTCCCCGACTAATTTCTACACAGACACTTACATGACTATTTAAAGATTAAGACAGTATATCAAACAAATAAAAGAAACGTCTGCAAAACTTTAAAATTTCAAAATCTATACAACAAATTTAAGTCATAGCCGAGATTGTTTATTTTCGTATCAATGTGATAATTCATATGATTTCTGTCGTCTGGTTCCGTTGCGCCGTTTAGCATGTAAGTGAGTAAGCTTGTAACGCAGTAATGATCAATCTTGTAAAGCCCTATCCTTCTACCAAAAACTTAAGTTACAATACACTCTAAGATCTTTGCTTCTAACCTTCGTTAAAATTTTGATTATTTGAGAAGCAAATTTAAACAACTCAGAGCAGATGCTTTTGTTTCTCACCAGGAAAGATCTCGGTCTTTGACACATTCTAATTATTTTAGGAACAGTTCTTAACTAATCGTAATCGTAATTCCAAGATTTCTACAGCGCCCAACGAAAGCCGCGCCGCGGGGACCAGCTTATTCACAGGCGCTCAGTCAAAACAAATTCGATAGGCAAAAGGGTTCGGTTCCAGGTCAAGATCCAAAAGTCAGACGGAGAGACAGCGTGGCAGCTACAGAGGTGGTGTTTGGGGTTGGAGAGCAGAGAGAGATAAGAGGAAGAAGGGGTGTCAGAATAGGATCTGTGAAAGAGGAATGTTTTGAGTTTTGAGTGAAAGGCCGAAGCAGAAATTGCAAGTGGTGGAACATCGATGAGTTTGTATGATGGGTCAGAAAACTGTCGCAGTTCTGGGGGGAGTTTATTCCAGAGTGGTGGTGCAGCTATGGCTATGGAGCGATTACCAAATTTTAAGGATGAGGTGACGGGAGGGCGGAGAAGTGTTAGGGCACAAGAGGAGCGGGTTGAGCGAAGCGGTTGTATTGTAAATAACTGACGAAGATAGGAAGATTGGGAAGATTGAAGTGTGTTGTACGTAAGCGATAGGACTTTGCATTCAATTTGTTCAGGTATTTTAAGCCAGTGTAGTGATTTAAGAACAGGAGTTATGTGATGGTGTTTGGGGGTTTTTGTGACAGCACGAGAAAGGACATTCTGTGTGGCTTAAAGGCGGCTTATTTGGGTGAAGCCTATGTTCAGGAATAGTGAATTGCAATAGTCTCATTTAGCATGGACTATGGATGTTGCGATGGTTGGTGCAGTTGTAAAGTCAAGCATAGGGCGGATTCTGCGAAGGTCACGGATATGCATAAAGCAAGAGCGGGAGAGATAGGTAATATGATCAGAGAAACTGAGGTTTTGGTCGAAGATCACACCTAAGTTACGGACAGAAGAGTTCGTGTTAAAGGTGTGTGTGCAGGCAGAGTCCAGGCTGAAAGAGATAGAGGAATTTGAAATTTTCTTGAGCTGGTCGCATAGGCCTATAAACATGAATTCGGTTTTGGTTGGGTTCAAGCACAGGAGATTAGATCTATGTCATCCATGAGGAGATCTAGGTAACAGTACGAAGAAGATAAACTATGGAGTCGTTGAAACAGTTCGGAGAAAAAGAGATGAACAGTTGAGTGTCATCAGCATAAAGATGATGATCGACTTTGCTTGTTTTTATAAATGAATTGAGTGGAGTAGCGTAGAGTATAAATAGAAGAGGTCCAAGAACAGAGCCCTGTGGGACTCCACATGTGAGAGGGAATGATTGGGATGAGTTTTCCGATATTTTGACAGAGAAAGAGCGGGAGGAGAGATAGGATTGTATCCAGGTTAGAACAGTGTCATTAAAACCGAACCTGTTTGAAAGTCTTTGAAACAAGATGTCGTGATCGATGGTGTCAAAGGCTGCCGAAATATCAAGGAGGCAGAGACAAGAGACTTGTTGGTGAGAGATGGCAGAAACAAGCTTGTTGTATAGGGAAGTGAGTAGGGTTTCAATTGAGTGGCGTTTAGTGAACAGCGTGACTCTAGATGAAATATATATGTATATATATATATAAAGATATATGTTTATATTTTAGAGCGTGAATTCGTTTAAGTAGCCTGTAACTGTGAACAGTAGAAAAAATTAACGGATACATGTACATTTCAGAAGTGAATCTGTAAATGTGGGTCTACAAAGATAAAGTTTGAGACATATGAAAGAATTGGAACAAGTGTTAGAAACCCAAAGGAACGAAGCAATAGGCTTACTCCATCACTTCTAAAAAATCTACGCTTTTGCCACCGGAACACGACCTCTATCCTTTCCAAAGCTCCTTCTCTGACAAATTATCTCATGAGCAACGAATTCATATCATTGCACCTAATGAAACTTGGCTACGTCCTGATGACACTCAGTCCTTCTTTTAAGGTAAAACTCCCCTCTATTTTCACGGCTACAAGAACCACGACCGAGTGGATTTATGCAGCGAACATCCACTGATGCCTTGAGCAGTACTACAGTGGCGCTATAGATGTTCTTAGATTATTAGAAGCGGTGGTAGTTTTGCTTATTGTACAAATCCTTGCTTTTGTCGAGATCCGTTCTCCCCATACCTTCTCCATCATCTTCTGGAAAAGGTATAATAATAATAATAATAATGATGATGATGATGATGATGATGATGATGATGATGATGATGATGATGATGATGATGATGATGATGATGATAATAATAATAATAAAGTGACATTCCGAAACTCTACCGATTTGCTTACGCTGCCTACTCCAGCCGTCCGTTGCTGCTGTACCGTTCCAAAATTATAGGATCAGAGGAGGGGACCCAGCAAGATGATCCTTTGGGGCCTTTGGAGTTCTGTCTCCCACTACAACCGCTCCCGACAAAGTTAAGATCGGATCTCCGAATCGAATATCTGGATGACCTCAGTTTGGGTGGTAACAAGGTAACACTGGCCGCCGATGTCCAACTAATTGTGCAAGAGTCTAAGAACCTGGGACTGCTACTGAATCGTACCAAATGCGAGATTTCGTGTCATAGTATCGTGGCATTGAATGAGGTCCCGGGATTCCACGGGTTTAAGAGCATGGCTTTCGACAAGATCACTGCTGGGCGCGCAGTTGATGCCAGGTCCAGCTGTGGATAGGGTCATAGAAATGAAGGCTGACGATCTTGAGAGCGCCATCAAAAGATTATCTCAATCATATATTGTTTCATTCGCATCGTACATTTGTTCCCATGTTTAACCTATATCTCGAAATTGATGGCAAGGAAATAATGAGAGTAACATCATCCAAGTTCCTTGCTGTGTATGTAGATCAGCACTTAACCTGGAGTGAGCACATCGCAAATGCATCGAGAAAAATTGCAAAAAAATCAGCATTTCTGTCCCGTGTCCGTCACTGTGTACCTAAGCATATCTTACAAGGGTTTATTCTGCATATATTATACTTGACTTTGACTTCGTTAATATTTCCCTACTTGTCATACTGTAACATATCTTGGGGATTTAATTATACCTCTCGTTTAACATCCTTGCAATCTTTTCTGAAACGTGCACTATGCATTTTTCATATGCTGCCATGGTTTGCAAGTACTAAGCCCATATTTAATTCACAAAACATATTATGCCTAGAGAACATTACCAGGTAGGAAATTGGTTTAATCATGTACCGCTATTATCACAGATTGTTACCTGCGACTTTCGATAACTTCTTTTGGCAAGCTATATCGATACACAGACACAACATAAGGTCCTCCAGGCATCATTGTAGTGATGGTGCTCGTACTGTACTAATGTAATGAACTTTTCTATAAAATGCTCTGGCCCCAAATTATGGAATATCCTCCCACCTGACCTCACACAATCTCCTGGCCTTGGCCTCTTTCAGGCACACATGAAACGCCACTTACTATCCTCACAGACTTAAATTGTTCGAATGGTTTATCACGGATTCACCTTGCACTGCACTGTTCGGGTTTATTCTGCACATATTATACTTGACTTTGAACCAGTTATAAGCTTATATGCCGCATTGTATTAGCCCCTGTACATAATTTATGTGAGGGGTAGGCCTAATCCTTACCGTAGCGAGACATCTGACCCTTCTGGAATGCCCCTTTGACGCCAGCATGTGAAACATTTTAGGTAAAATTGTTGTACTGTGTAGATTGTCGGTTGTTGGTGATTCAATAAATAGATTCAATTCGAAAATAAATAGATTTAATTATTATTATATTTATTGTTTTTATGCAACTGGGGATTTTATAGCGTCTTTTAGCGCTTCATGGCTAACCAGATGTTAGGCCTACAATGCAATACAACTACATTATGGCCACATTAACTCTGTTATCTTAACGTGTTCAGTTCAAATTGGCCGAATATTGAAAAATGTTACCAGAAGTACTGTGCTTTTAAAATGTGTTTTACCGTCCAACGCAATTGTAAATTATTTATGAGAGTGTCGCCATGTGTACCTTCAATGTAGACTTTCTAAAAAAAATCACTTCTGAATAGGTCTATGGTTTGATAAATTCATAATTGGTGGTATATGGGGTGGTGGTCGTGGTAAACCGTGCATCCATTATTACAACTAAGTTCGATGTTAGAAAGACTTTTTCGGCATAACTGGTGTTAAGTATGGCGCTTATAGATATTGGAGGGTCGGCGGTATTTTAACCATCGATGGAGGGATGGGGTAGATGAATGTTTTAGAGGATTGGGCACATAATGAGCGAATAGTACAGTATGTGGTAATATGGTAAAAATGGATGGATGAATGGTTGGAAGGAGTGATTGATGAATGGATGGTTGTTTAATTGAATTGATGGATGGATGGTTGAAGTTTTTCAACAATGTCTTCCATGGTTTATTACGGAATGGCGTTTATTGCTGCGACAATTCCGTTCCAGACTTCCTGGAAAGATGGCTCGATCTGGTCTGGCGCCGGAATGTAACTGAAACCTCTCAGCTGAAGATTTGCGGTGTACTTAACGCCCGCCCTGGCCTTTACGTAGTCGATCTCATTTCCAGAACTTGCAGCTACGAAAACCGTTTGTCAAAATAACTGTTACTACTGATTGGCGTAAAGAGCTCGGGGAAATAGATATATGAATGCATGCATAATATGACACAAAAATATAACATAATATAACAAAAATTAACATGGCAGAGCATAACATAATATATTAGTCTACATGTAAGGATATTATAGGAACAGCTATTAGCTCACAGGAACAGTAAAACAACAGAAGTCCAGATCTAAAACCTTAAGTTAGAATTGGCTCCTACTCAGTTAACAGCAACTCATTATGTGTGTTTCATAGGTACCATAATAATGACAAGAACAATAACAACAGCAACAAGAAAGTGAATAATAATATTAATAATTGGATAGTAATATTATAAATTTTTAGCGCTATTGCATGTATGTACGTACGTACTTATGTAGGTCCCTACGTACGTATGTATTTATATATGTATGTATTTATGTACGCATGCATAGGTACATACGTACCTATGCATGTATGTACGTATGTATGTATGTATAGATATGTATGTATGTACATGCATATGTATGTATGTACGTACGTACGTATGTATGTACGTGTGTATGTATGTATGTGTATGTGCGCATGCATGTATGTATGTATATGTTTGTATGTATGTATGTAAGTAAGTACGTACGTATGTATGTCAATACAGTATAGCACATACAATGTATGTATGGACGAATGTAAGTATGAACCCACTTAATATTGCGCATTTTAAATAATATGATCTAGTGATAGGATCCATCTTACACAATGAAGCGCAGCTGTTGCCTCTTAACCATCTGGTTCCATAGGTAGCCTCAACCGCATCAGCACCAGCGTTGGCAACGACCATCTTCAAATAGCGAAAAACACGCCAGATATACGACTAAGTATTGTAATTACATGATTACAATCACAACCATTAACAAGAGCATCATCGCCAAGACTACGATCACCACAACCACTATTACCATCACCACTACTATAATCACTATTGCCATCAACACCATTGCCGCTGTTGAATCAGATTTAGGGTACATTGCACTGATTTAATTATCACATCACTGCCGACTCCAATAACGAATGCTATTCTTTTGAACTGCGACTTAACCTTGCACGGACTAGCCCTTTAAACAATAACTTTTCCTCTGAAAACCGACCTTTGAACACCGACGTACCCTTTGAACACCGACATACCCTTTGAACACTGACTTACCATTTCTTCATGGTCAGTGGCGATATTGCAGAAGCCGAGGGCGTCTTCTGCACACCACGGAATGAACCAAGTCTGACCGTAGGCGTGGAAGTGAAAGCTGGTCAGCAGAGAGCTGCCGAGGGACGATAGGTAGTCTTGCACTCCCTGGGTCTCGACTTCAGACGCTGGACCAGACCCTGGGTATGTAACGCTGCACGGTGAGCTGCCCGAATCTGAAAAGTGAGGTAACGTTAAAGAAAGTAAGGCACAGGTAAAAGTAAGGTAAGCTAAGGTTCGATAAGATAAGGCAGGTGTAGTGAAAAGTTGTAAAAACAATGAGGGTTTAACTTTATGCATATTGTGGACTGTATTATGTCGGATAATTTAGCTTATGTATTTGTGTACTTAATTCCTACGGAACACTGGGAAACAGTTGGATGTAATTAACGAGAGGCGGATAGGACGCCCGTAGTTGACAGGTAGAAGTAAACGAGAGAGAGGGAGAGTGAGAGAATGAGAGAGAGAGAGAGAGAGAGAGAGAGAGAGAGAGAGAGAGAGAGAGAGAGAGAGAGAGAGAGAGAGAGGCAGAGCAGAGGGATGCTGATCGGATGGCGAAAGGGAGAAGTTGGGTGATTGACAGATGAAGGGGAAAGTTAAGGAAGGGTGCGAATCGAAGAAGGCATTCGCTAAACAACGGTCGAAAGAGGCGTTAGGTTCCGGAGAACAGAAGAAAAATAATAAACCTGTATCTCTTAAACGGACCTCGCTAGACTAATAGGCCGATGCGAATCATAGACTCTGAGTTTGCTGAATTTGTTGTAAATACGGTGTAAATACTTGTAATATACGTGTGAAAGAAAGAATCGGTGTTACGTCTCTGTACTGTCGGACTGATCCATTCACGAACCCGCATGCTGTTAAAGGCATAAAGTCCCCCGAAGATAAAGCCTCTGATCAATAGCACCGCTCGCCACCATATCCTGAAAGGAGACGTGTTCGCCAGCGACCCTTGATGCGCAGGACTCACAAGCAAACTCGTCTTTCAGTACAGCAGGGTATCGTAAGGAAAGAAAAGGTGAGGTACGGTAAAGTAAACAGCTTAAAGTAAGGATTGGTAAGGTGAGGCAAGATACTGTAAGTAAAAGTAAGATCAGGCAAGTATAGATAAGGTTTGGTGTGATAGACATAGAAGCTTTGATAAGGAAAGGCAGGCTATGGTACGTACAGGTGAGATCAAATAAGTAGATTAAAACCTGGTAAGGTTTGATACGCTAAACGTAAAACAATGTAATTGTAAGATAGCGTTTCTATAGTTTCTCTTTATTGAAAAGGTAAGATGTGCAATTAAAACTATAATGAATTTGAATGTGACTAAAATAAAGAGACACATGGATTGCCAGCTGAGCGACCGATCAGTCCATCGATCCATGAAACACAGCAGGTGAACGGATCGATCGAGGCTATGTAGTCTGATGCAACGCTCATTGAAATACTGCGGAGTCATAATTACTAACCCCATTGCTCTTCGAAGTTTTGTTTCAGATCCGTTCCAAGGCAAGTTGAACCTGGGTTTTCACCAAGCGACTTTCTCCAGAGTCGGTCCTGTTTGAGGAGAAAAACAAGAACAACGATTGATTGTTCGAATGACTGACTGACCGACAGACTGCTGTACGAACAAGCAGACAAAAAATTACTGAAAATAATTGGGTTGATTAATTAATTAAGTAATGATCTCTCTCACTGTTGTCCACGTATATTCATATCCATCGGGGTTGACAATAGGAACAAGATGCCAGTCGTAAGTGTTGACCAAGTTCTGGACTTCGGTATCATTGGCATAATCATCGATCAGCTGAAATCAGTCAATTAGTCCATAGATCAATCAAACAATCAATCGAGCATCAAACTAGCCCTTCAGCCTAACATTCAGTCAATCGTTCTATCAAAATAATTTAACCAATGAATCAATCAATGAACGAAACCATCTATCAAAATGAATTCTCGAGAAATTCAAGCAATGACTAAAATCAAAATGTTTTAGTGCAGTGGAGTTGTGCACCAAAAAGATGTTGAAATCAACCCTTCAAGTAAATCGATCACTTACTTGATAGAAAGTAGAGACGGCGCAAAAGAAGTCATTAGATCCGATAAGAAAATTTGAAGATCACGCGGGACGTCTTACGTGGCGAGCGATCTTGAGTTGTGTAGCAGTTGATAGCCATTCCCTAGCGCTAGTCGTAGCGTCCAACCAGATTCCCTTCCTTCCTGACCCGGATCCTGTAATCTGCAAGTGGCCAATAAAAACACCAATCAAGTTAGAACTTAGACAAACCGCCTATCGAATCAGTCAACTAATCAATCAATAAACTCAGAAATCCATAAATCAATCAGTCAGTCAACCAAAATCACTCAAAAACTGATAGAACCTTCAAGCAGTAGGCTACACAATTTTATAAAGAACTAAAATAAAAGCCAATAAATCAGTCAGTCAGTCAGTCATTTAGTCAATTAATTAATCAACGAATAAAATCAAAGCAATAAAGAATTAATTCGAAACCCACCAATCAGCTAAGCCAGTCAATCAAACAGTTAATGTAAGACCTTCCGACTGAGGTGCAACCATCTCTAGAAGTATAGCATTGTTTGATAAAGTAAACCTCACATATAGTTCGAGCTAGATGACGTGCCACTCCTACTGACCTTGAGTCCCTTGATGCTGCGACCTCGGTAAGAGTTTCCAACGCTGAATGTAGAGCAGGTGATACCTGACGGACAACGAAGAGCCAGGGCATCCAACTCAGCCGAGATCTTAACAATACCAAATAGCTCTACCGATAATAATGATGAGGATGACGACAATGATGATGGTGATAAACTCCATAGATCGTTGATAATATGACAACAATAAATCTGCTCACTGACTCGTTTATGTTATGTAGGCCCTACGCATGTACGAATGTATGTATGAACATATGCATGCACTTACACATGCATGTATATATTATTACATACAGTGTACAGAATGGGACCCAGTGGGTAAGTTGTTGTACGCTGTCAGCCTTCTGTACATTTTGGCGGAAGAGTCGACATTTAAAAGGATGTTATGTTTAACTTTGGCTCCGACTGGATCAACAAGCTGTGTTTAGTCTCCGTGCGTGGATGACCTGTTGGTTCTTTGGAGCCAAGTTAGTTCTTTTTGAACCATTTTCGTCACTGTCTGTTGGTGGACATTTCCTTTTTATTCATGAGCTATATTCAAGTTTTTTCACCGTCTGAGGAGAGCGTCTCAATGCACTACTTGAGTCATGTTACTCGTGTAAATAGCTTCGGAAATAAAATCATAGCTTACCCGAAACTTGGCATCTTATTACACACCTGTGGACAACCTGCAACAATATCTATGTTTGTTTGTATGTGTGTTTATATGCATTATATTTATTATTTGGTAGCTATGCTTACATCATCGTAGGTGTTATAATCATCATAGTTGAATGCTTTTTCATTAATTCGCTCCTTTGTAGCCAATCTTGCTGCCTCTTCCTCGATAGCTCTACAAGGAGATCAATATCTCAGCGTTAGCCGTGTTTAAAGGACATTTATGGGTTGGGCGCTAGGGTTACAACTGAAGGCAGTTTATCACAATCTAAAACTGATGACGACTAAATTGTAAACATTACAAAACTGAAAATTAACAGTCAGTGTTCCTGAGCAAAAATGTTCGTATCAGTATCGAACATTAATAGACACCATTTCTGTGCAGTTAAATGAACATTACCAAACATTATTCATATCTTCTATCGTCTGGACTTATAATCTCTAGTCTTCTTTGTGTAGTAATTAAGCTTACAAATCTATCTGTCTTAATTATAGGCCTATATATTATAATTTTAGGCCTAGGCTTACTCTTGGATTCGGTCACTCTTCAATTTGAAGCTTATCTGGTGCTCAGTCAAAACCAAGCGGATGTCCGAAAGTCTTTGAGGTGGAACGAAGATGTCGACGTATCCGATTCCCTGGGACCAGATGTCCAGCTGCACGAAAACATAGACACGACAACTGTAACCGCAGTAAATGCGTTTAGCAGCAAGTGACAGCTTGGTACAGCCCATAAGGATGCATCGTAATCTTATCGTAATCTCGAGATTTCTACAGCGCCCAACAAAAGCTAAGTCACGGGAACCAGCTTATTCACAGGCGCTCAGTCAAAACAAAATCGATAGGCAAAATGGTTCGGTTCCAGGTCAAGATCCATACATAATGATGTTTGATTTTATTCTCCTGGTTTGCAACGAAGTAAATGTTCAGTGAAATTCATTTGAGTTTCTAGTGGTCGTCAGTGTTGCCTGCACCAAGTTTAATAAAATTCCTCGTCTGTTCAGTGTTCTGTCCAAAAGATCATCGTTAATTTTCTCCAAATACGCCACAAATGGCCTCCTGCCTTTCTTAATTGTTTGTTGCAACCGTGTAGGGCCTATATTATGGTTCTTGCCATAGCTTCCAAAGGGAGAGTTATAATTACATCCACTGGTTTTCATTTCTCTTTGTTTGTTGCACTTATTACGCGTCCAAAGCAGGTAATTCAGAATCCGAGGCGCGAGACAAGTGTGCACAAATAACTTGTTCAGGGTCGTCACACTCCCGCTCAACAGGCTATGTCCCGCAACTGTTAGAACTGAGACCCGGTGCGCTACCGTATGGGCCACCGTGTGGCACTTGGGGTCCAAGTAAACTAAACCAACAGCACAGTTATCTCCTATCTCTTTAAGTAAGTAAGTACGTAAATACACTCACATCGGCATCATGACGCAGGACCTGGATCAGCTTCCACTGGTCAAAGGTCGATGGATGCAGCTGCAGCAACTGGTACCTATAGACGATAGCAAGCGAGTCAGTTGACTCATTAATCGGAATTTCCTTAGCGCAAACTCACATTGAGGAAATTAGACTAAATGCATTCAGTGTATTTCTATAGCGCTTCTTCAGATAGCGCTTCCACTTTAGCATAGGCCAACGAGAGCAGTTTTCAGGCGTTGAAAATAGGTTCAATTTGTGTCCCTTGACTGAAGAAGGCAGGTCGAAAGGGAATCCATTCGAAATAGACCCCTGCCCAACGACAGTTCTGCTCTGTGCTTGTATGGCAATTAGACCTATTCTGTCTGCGCTCCAGTTAAACGATCCAACGACCCCTTAAAAGAGCGCTAGAACTATACAGCTGGTGCGGCACCGAGATCTGTTCGGTGGAGTGCTGAGTCTCCAATCCGACGATTCAGGGTTCAAGTCAGCTGAGCAAACTCCAATGTAACGATCCTGGAGAAGTTGTTCGCTCACACGTGTCTCGCGTCTCAGATTTCGTTTTACTCACCTTGCGCGGGTAATAAGTGCGATAAGTAAATAAAAGAAATATGCTTCAAATAAATTAAATAAATTAAAGTAAATAAAAGAAATATGCATCATACATAAAGTACGATTACAGTTACAGTAGCCTACGTCTGCCAGTTGTAAAGATGTAAAGCAAAACGAACAATCATTGTAGGCTCACCCGTCATAGCGCTTAAAGGATTGGGTTCCGACTGCGCATACCGCTAGTATGACAATGACCAAATGGAAACGCATTATCTGAACACAGTTGGCGACTCTGAGAGGCAGTTGTTACTAGGATGTTGTGTAAAATAAAGAAACCCAGATTAAATTGGGCCTTATCGACTGAGATCAGTAATTGAATCGCAACAGGTGGTAACCTTATCTTACAGGCGTAGGTGGATCTTTTTGTCATTGATCTAGTTCGGTTGCCATTGAAAACTGAAAAAGAATATCCTTTTTGCTGTGATCTTATCATTCGTTTAACAGTGCACCTCTAACAAGTAGGGTTGAGGTTGGAAAATGTAGTTTCTACTTACGATGAGTCTTAACGGTGCAAGGACTAAGAATTGGTTGGCCTAAAGACTAAGAGAACTGATTCATTCGCTCGTATGTTTATCTACAGCAGATGTTACGTGTGCAAGATCAGTATGTCTCAATCTGAGGCCCGACTCAAGTGTGCACGAACAACTATAGACGTTGCACTGAGTCCGCTGAGCATCTGACAACATGGTCGTTGAATTACTGACCCAGTGGGGTAGCAAATAGACCACCGTGTCGTTATTTAGTTTCTACGGTTACCAGAGACTGTCGTTCTAAAATCTAGGTTTCGGTGAACTGAATAGGAAACCTCACAAAAGCGCTGAACACTTGGTTATCTAAGTGATGTAACACGTGTGTTTTAAGGAAGACAGACAAGGTCTGCCTTACATAATCAAGTGAAACAGTACGTAAACGCAACGAAAGACTAACATTCGGATATCTTAACATGGATTATATTTGACCGATTGAGCCCGGTCCAATTCCAAACATCATCCACAGTAGCCGTTTTTTGTTAACTTTAGCATCATTTAGGCTAGCGCAGAGAGTGAAAGGCGCAGTGCACATTTCTGATTACATTTACAATTGCAACCCATATAGTTTCAGCCCAGCCATACACAACGCGCCCTTTTCAACCTCCCACATCGTCCTTCTCTTTCTTCTCCTCCTTCTCCTGCTCCTCCGCTTCCTCCGCCTCCTTCTTCTTTGTGTTCATCGAGCAGATAACATTCTGGTGAGCTTGATGATCTAAGCATTTGCTTGGTTTAAGCGGTACGCCCTAAGCACCGACCCATTAACATTCAGTCTAAGAGAACAAACATCTATTGTTTAAAAAAATTAAAGCGAGATGCCATGGTAGATAGCCAAAGAAAATGCAGATGAGTTCAAAGTTCATTAACAAGCAGAGTTGGATACCAGTTAAATAGCAGGCTAAATACTACTTAAATAGTATTTAAATAGTTCATAACTATTTACTTCACTATTTAAAATAGTTTGGTAAAAGAACCTATTAAAATAGTATTTAAATAGTAGACGCCTATTTACTATTTATTACAATGCAAATAGTAAACCACCAGTCTGCAGAGAATAAATTTAAATTTACTTCTGTAATTACTTACTTATTATCATTAACTTCAAGTTCTTTAAATCAAGGTAAATGTATATTACCTCTATGTTTAAGAAACTCTAGCTCTTGATTAAAGTTAACCAGAACTACTAACTGAATGTTAATACAGTAGAAAATTGAAAGCATTCTAAACTTGTAACTGAAACCAATAATTCAGTTAAATAGTTTTTAAACAGTTATGTGGTATTTCCAATAGACCACAGCTATTTACTATTTTAAATGCTATTTAAATAGTTTCCCATAGGTACTATTTACTATTCTATTTAAAAAGTCACCTTGACTATTTATCCCAACACTGCTAACGAAGTGCATGACCAAAACTAGTCTTGTCAACTTCTCAATCCGCCAGTGATACTTGCGTAGGCCTACGTGCTATGCGATCTAAAACAAATTTAGGCCTATTATAGCCTGACTTATGTAGTTGTATTGTAGGCCTGTGACCAACCACAAACATCGAAACACCAGTGGTCCAGCGCTACGTGCTTCCTAATGAATATTGAAGTTGGTTGCCATGGCAAACCAGATAATTATGTTCTATCGGATGTAGACCGCGAAGCTATAGGCAGGCTTAACTCGTTGGGGATAATTAAGCCAATCACTTATCGACTGTCCATGGGTCCTGCGTGCCCACGAAACGGACTCCAGGCTGATTTGTTTTCAGGAACTCATTTCGGAAATGCGTCGATTATGTCTTACAATTTATATGATGTAGGCTGCTAAGAATACATTTGTACCTAGGCATATCTTGAGATTCACATAGCGCTTTTCAAGGAAATCGACTGCATATGATAGGCCCAACTTCTTTATAATAGCCCTCTAAGATAAGATTATTGTATTAGTCAGCCCAGCGTTATCATCCAGAGTTATCATCCACAGGATAGGCCTATATATATTCACCAGTCAGCCTGTCCCGTACGTAGATAATAAGGCCTATATACATATTATAGATATGTAATATATAAATAGTATTTATATATTACATATCTATAATAGGCCTATTAGAGGCTTATCTAGATCCTGTTACTGTCCAATTATAAAGCCTATGTGTACATTGTAATGTTTAAAAATTATGTTACTATCACATTTGAGCTTACATCGACAATTGGTTTATTATTTTTCTATTTATTTATCTATTTATTTATCCATTTATTTATCTATTTATTTATCTATTTATTTATCCATTTATTTATCTATTTATTTATCTGTTTATTTATTTAAAACACCTATATGCTTATTACGCGCGCAGTGAGATATCAGAAACTGAGGAGTATTCTTCATCAGACGGACTTACAGTAACTAGGCCTAAAGGCTGCAAATGTCGAAGGGTGCGGGTTTTAATCTGCAGAGGTTACACTCGGAGCATGATTTGTGATTTGCTATGGAAGTCTCGTTTTGATTACTTCTATTACGCGATTTTGTCTAATTCAAGCAACAAGTTGATTATAATTAGATCCTACTCCTTAATTCATTAATTATTAATTAATGGTAAATAATTAATGGTATTTATATCCATTATTTTATCGATCCGTCAAAATAGCCACCGTAGGTCTATATAGTTTCTCTAAAAACAGCGCTAAATAAATTTTTTACTTTTGCTGTGTCGTGCTCATCCAGAAGTTGTGAAAATGGGAGGACATGATTATTTACCATTAGTCCATGTGTGTGTGGTAAGTAAGCAAGCAAGCAAGTAAGTTAGTAAGTTATTTAGTAATGCATTTGTTCACACACCACATGTCTATGTACTGAGCGAGGAAATGATGCAGAAATGAGCGTTTAACCCTATCGAGTTTGAATTAATTTTAAAGCCCAGTAGGCCTATGGTGAAAAATTTGGTGACGCCCTTTTGAAGTCATTCGCTCTGACAACCAGTTTACCTATAGGTATCTCTGGCTCTTTTCTCCAGTTCTTTCTGTTCTCGCTCTCTGTTCCCTTTGTATGTCGATATTTTCTTGTCTTTGTCCCACTTCTACTCATTTTGTCACGACTTGTTATAATGTTTCCATCTTCTCCTTTTATCCTTTGTCAGTATTATCATAGACGTATTATCATAGTGCAGAATTTTTTGAAAACACTGGCTGAAACCGCTTTGGCAACTCAGTGGCGTGCCCATGTCCATAAATAAAACTGGGGGCCATCGCCGAATCGTCTCTAGATCCGCACTTGAGTTTACTTTGCCGTGACTGTTCGCCTCTAATTACACCGTCGTCTTTCACCTGGAGACGTTTTGTGTCCTTCTTTCCATCCGTTCTTCCACTTTTCCGTCCGTCCGTCCGTCCGTCCGTCCGTCAATTTGTCCTTTATCCTCAATTAGTCCAGCTTAGTTCGCTCCTAGGTCCATTCACCCATAAATCCAGGCTTGCATTCTATTCGTAGCGCAGAGCGAAGACGCCCCATCTTTCCTCAGCAATCTATTTATGAGGTTGAAAACGTTAACACAAAAAGACACGAATGCGAGTGGAAAATTTGGGGAGAAAAGAACGACCCGCGGTACGACAAAGATTTAGTAGGTGGAGGTCTTGGCCGTGGTCTCAACCCGGCTTAGACAGCAAGAAGCTTGTCGTCGGCATTGCGCCTCTAATGCATGTACATACGAGGCCAAGGAGCCGGAAATTGACACGAAGGCGCTGCCTGGCGGCCGAATAAATCAATACATGCTTTCCAGCAAAGGCTTTAAGCGTCCTTTTTAAAGGCGGCAGACTCTGCAGCCTTGGGAGCAGTATATTATAAGACCAAAGAATTTAACAGAGAAAGACAAAGACAGGTAGAGGCAGGAACACGAATAGACGAGGATGGACACACAGACCTAATTATAGAAAGACGTTTGCAGACAGAAAGGCAGAAGGATGCCAGATAGAGACGGAGAATGAGAGGCAGCGGTTGAAAACATTGAGATAAAGCGATCCAGACATCAAGATAACAGACGAGTCTGAGAGGCAACCTGCGCGAGAAGAGACGATGAGAGAAGAGCAAATATAGAATGAAAACAGACAGTGACTTTAAATAATATTGAGACAGAGACAATGGTAACTGAGGAACAAAACGGATATAAAATACGCAATATTACGGAGAGAGCACTCACGAGAAAACTGCAGGCTTTTTGTAAATAATTATATCCTTCTTATATATATCTTGAGCAGCCTCTGACCGATAGCAACAAACCATGCAAGACTTGATATATGCAGATAATATAGGGATAAGAATTATATATTTAAAACACATATATATGTTGTTATATATGCGATGCATAAAGTCAGTTCAGTCGTCTTTCTCTGGGTGCCTATAAATATCTATACCATTTGCTTCTAAATATAGAGGTCATTGTACTCAGAATAAGCATATTGCTATCCTTGTGTATATTATATTCCTTTACATACGTTACGTATGTACGAATGTATCTATTGTATTGTATGTATGCTTGTGGAGAGTTAGGTAGGCAGGCTGCTAGTTCATGATTCGTAGATAGTACTTGAGGATTCAACCGTGGTCAGGTGATGGCCTCGCTTCAAGCACGCACACACACGCGCGCGCAAAACACACACACACACACACACCAAAACGCACACATACACAATATTCAGAAGGCCGAAAAAGCTTGGACAAAAATCCTGTCAGTCACACACACTGCTGGCGGCAGACAGAGAAAAAGGAACTAAGAAACAGACAGACAGACAGACAGACAGACAGACAGACAGACAGACAGACAGACAGACAGACAGACAGACAGACAGACAGACAGACAGACAGACAGACAGACAGACAGAGACAGACATACAGACAGACAGGCAGACAGGCAGGCAGGCAGGCAGGCATACATGAATGTTCGATCATTTATACGACGAAGCGCATCGTACAACCGCTTTGCAGGACCTGTATATATACAATACAACCTATAGCGTAATGCAGCTTTCCCCGCCTATATATCTCTGCATATATGCCTGAATTTCACTTGCATCCTCTTCTCCAGTTTCAAGTCAAACACACTTCTGGGGCTCCGTAAAAGATTCGGACACTTAATGCTTCTCTGAGTGATTGCATATACAAATCCCAGTAGACCAAATAGCCAATATATGTGTATATATAATATGTATGTATATAAATAATATTAGTCTACATAGGCCTATTAGTAACGTAACCTGTAGCTGAATAATAATAATAATAGTACTTACTTTCTTACTACTTAACTAGAATTAAATTTTAAAATTGTTTGTGCGCTCATATGAATAAGATGACTGCATAATTATTTAAAGTCGTATCACCAGCGTATAATCAAATGAAATGGTTAACTGATTGGTCCAATACATGTATCATATAATATTCATTAAAGTAGGCCAAAGCTATGTAGGCCTACGGGCCTAAGCTATGTAGGCCTACGATACATAAAATGACTGTAGGCGTACGTGCGGAGGAAGGCTATGTACCCAGAAACTCGTGGTCGATAACGACTGCTTGTAGGCATACTGCCCAGTACATAATAATTTTCCCTCTGCTGCAGCAGCCGCCACTGCCGCCGCCTTAGCATCGGTTGCGAAATACATGACAGACAGACGGACGGACGCACGCGCGCACTTGTCGACTGCATGCACACGCTGCGATCACACACACGCGCGTTGTTTTGGGCCTTGTACGTGCTACACGATTCTGGTACTGGAGTCTTCGGTCGACTGAAGGTTGCTTCGACAGATACCTAAGCGCCATTACATGTGCGTACAGGTACTGCAGCGCTCGAAAGTAGGCCTACAGCGAAGTGGAAATAATACCTGGCTGAAAGACTGAGTCCGGCTGTTCGCCGTGGAAGCGCAACAAATGCGTGGACTCTGTACAGTCTAAACGATATATTTACGCGCTGACCTGGTTTAGAGTGTGTGATCGACGGCGTCTCGACTACGAGTGCTACTCGCCTTTGTCGAGCAGGGTCTGACACCAGTGACCGCAGTGGATTCTGGAGGATTTAAGCAAACGGAGTTGGATATCCGTGCATGGAATAGGCCTACTGTTTGCATGGCCGCCGGCTGTGATTTTCGATTTGGTATCAGAGTTTAGATCCGTTCGTGGTTTGGACAACCTCCGTGAATTGACAAGACGTTCTCCTTAATTAGCCGTCGCTAATTGCAGCTGCGCAGATCTTAGAAGAAGAATGAGAAGCGTTTAGAAGAAAATTCTGTCAGAATTTACAAAACTCTGGCCCCTCTGTGTATTTGCATCAGTTGATAATTCAATCAGTTTCTCATTCGGCTCAGGTAAGACAACGCGCGATCATGCCATCTTTCTCGTGTTTCCATATCACTTGCATAGTGTATACATGGATGTATGTATGTGTGTGTATGTATGTATGTATATATGTATGTATACATGTATGTATGTGTGTTTGTATTTATGTATGTGTATGTATGTATGTATGTATATATGTGTGTGTGTGTGTTCGTATGTATGTATATATGTATGTATGTATGTATATATGTATGTGTGTATGTATGTATGTGTGTATGTATGTAAGTGTGTATGTATGTATGTGTGTTTGTATGTATGTATGTGTGTTTGTATGTATGTATGTGTGTTCGTATGTATGCCCTATGTGTATCAAGACTTTTAATTAAGCGCCGTTTGAGTACCTCTCGCAGGCACTGCATGCATGAATATATCTACCAGATGGGAATGGAAATGGTGTGTGTATATGTTCATGACTTGTAAAGAGGAAACCGTGTGACATTCCTTTGTTTGCTCTTGGATTCGATGTGACTGTGAAAATTTAGGGGTTGCTGTTTAGTCATATCAGAAAAGTTTGTCAGGTGCTAGTTTTATTGACATATCTGCGCTGGGGCCTATGAAATCTCATGATCGTCCAGATTGAGGATTTAATTGACCAGGAGGGACATTCTTCTTGAAGTTAATGGTCTATTAACGTATACACGTTATATCAGAAAGGCCTAAGCCTACATTGTTATGCATACAACTGCATCCTGTATGTGGGATAATTCGATGCAAATTAAGCCAGTTTAAAGTTTTAGATTACGACCGTGACTGACATCGGAATGTGTACCATGCCCTCAAAGCACCTCACTCGTATAGATTCAAACATAGTCAATTTTATGTCAGTTTCTGCTAATGTAGGCCTACGTTATGCATTAGAATTTTGGACATAGTAATAAATGATTCTTGATTCTTGTATAAAAGTAGCCTTCCAGAACCTATGTATGGCGCCTGGAGACGTAGCAAATATAGGACGCCTACATATGTAGGCTACTACCTGCTTATAATAGAACCCATGTGCATAATTACACTATCATATGTTTACTGGTATACGACACAGCTCGGTATACATGTTTCAAGCTGATCTATGTTCTTTTAATAAAACTAAAATTTCAAATTTAAACCAACCGGAACCGAAGTTGACATAATTATGCAACCTCTACGTTAAGTAGGCCTTTAGCAACTTGCTTGATTCGGCTATGTTATAGGTATTATATAGGTTTGTTGTTGTTATTATTATTAATATTATTATTACTATTATTAAATTTTACTACTACTATAACTACTATTACTATTATTATTTTTTTACCCGAGGTAGGTATAATCCTTCAGGTGGTGAAAAAATTAGTCCGGAGACAGAAGTGGTAATAATAATAATAATAATAATAATATTATTATTATTATTATTATTACTATTATTATTAAATTAAACAGGTACCAACACTCCCAGAAGGCGCCACCTAAATATTCGAAATCTAATTCCCACGAGACGGATATATATTAATCTAACTTATAAACTAATATGTAAACTTCTATAGCGCCGTTTTGTAACGCAAAAAGAATCAGTCGACAGAATTGAATTCCGAAAGCATAATTCTATGGACATAAATAGTCGAGATGCACGAGACACCAAAGCCCGCAAGACAGGCTATGGTGGATGAACAACCTGAGAAAGTTGAAAATTTTAAACATACATGTAGCTGTACACGGTTTTCTATAGCGACCGTATGGCCTCGACCCTGCTCATTTTTCAGTAAATTTATCGGATGAGATCCTTCACCGCCGCTGTCTATTTGAATGGGTGCCACGCCACTTGAGGTCCCCATGTACGGACTGTGTTAGCCCGAGATTCGAATCTCTGAAAATAAGCCACGATCGGGTTACGAACCGGCATCCTCACGCTTAGAGGCTCAGACCTAGACGACATCAAATAACCAACAGAACGGACCGAATCGAGAGCCGTGGACCAGCAACCAAGAACGCCCGGAAACCAAGAAATGTTCTGGCTTATTTAGAAAAAGAATCAAATCGTCCAGTGCACGAGTGATATATTTTATGAGTCCGAAGGATGTGCAAAGATGAAAGATAAACTAGCTGGTAAACATGCATTACCATCCATATTTTTACTGTAAAATGATACACATGGCATAAGAATGACTAATGTTAACGGATAAACAGCGCAAACTACACGTGTAGAATAGCAGAAAATTGAGCACCAATACTTTGTAGATCTCACTGCAGGTCACCTCCAAGAATGCATAAAAAACGATACAAATTATGTCTAAAACATCCTTTGGTGTCGAGCTCACGGAAATTGCAATGTTCAGAACCATTATCCGTGTAAGAGATTTGATAAATACGCCAACGTGTGAGAATATACCATGCATATAATCCATGGTTTTCATATCATTACGCTGGTTTCCAGCTGTGCAATGGAATTGTTTCCAGGTGCACGTGTTATTTGTGTGTAAGTCGTCAGTGTCAGCCTTGCTAGTTTTCTTCTATGAGCTCACTTGACATCTGCTTATTATTCCACTGAATCCTCTTATCGCTTCACACTGTTTGCACCAAGATGAAGCCGACCTCGGGGAGTATACTGGTACGATTTCTATTTTGGAAGCAGTGGGGAAACTTCTACCCAGAAGCCTATAATGACTTTGAGAATGTATCTGAGCCACTGAGGAAGTGTCTCCCACTCCCGTAAAAACGCATCCTGCCGGGGTATACCTTTTCACAGGCTAGTACAATTCCGAGAATCTCCCCAGGGGCGCGTCCGTCCGTCCGATATCATGGCTAGAATTTCCATGACATGCAGGCCTAATGATGCACAGCAGTTCGCTAGAACTTCGGCATGCTCAGTGCACTTTTAATTAGCACTGCGTCAAAAGCCTACGAAGACCGCCTACAAATGTGAAGCTTACGTTGGAATGCAAACCTAATCTGCCACCATCTCGAGCTCAGATGTTTCGCGTCATTTTTCGCACTGCATTTCCGGCACCAACTGTCAAAATTGTTAACAGCTTTGACACAATTCCATGTCGGGCTGTTGAATAGGCCTACACGTCAACTATTAACCGAGGATTAGACTTCGTTGTTAGGTCTGCATCCTTAGTTACGAAAGCGGCTTTCGACAACAGATAAAGTTGGCGTTCCTCTGACCTGGATGTTGAGCTAATTGCGGTTTGGATTTGGTGCGCCGCCGGTTGACGGCTTGTACATTATACACCCGGTGCTATAGAAGTTACCAACTAACTAACTAGCTAACTAACTAACTAACCAACTAACTACTACTACTACTACTGCTACTACTACTACTACTACTGATAATAATAAGATTAATTACAGGCCAGTGAGAAACACCTTTGAGAGATACTTCAAAGACACTGCATGCATAGGACCGAAAGTGCAAACTAGACGCAACGAGTCACATGTCGACAGGTTCTCAGAAACAGATATAGGCAGAGTAGACTGGCGTTCAAGATGCAAAGGAGAATTATAAAGCTAGTAATGATTACTACAACTGTCAGAGATAATAGACGAAAGGAGACCGACTGACGTTGAGGGAGGGAGAGATGGGAGAGAGGGGAGAGAGGGAGGGAAGGATGGAAGAAAAAAGCTAGGGAGGGAGAGATGAAACAGTAGGATGCGGAGGAGCCGGGGTAGGGAATGCATGCGATTCGATGATAGATTGTTTCAGCAGACGGAAAGCATTCCTAGGTGCCATCCATCTACCAGGCATCTGTCGCGCACTTTAACATCTCAACGACTGTTCTGGCATGTCGCACTGGCCGCACAACCGCACATCCAAAGGCACAACCCATCGCCACTGGGATACAACCATAGATCCAAAGGCACAACCCATCGCCAATGGGATACAACCATAGATCCAAAGGCACAACTCATCGCCACTGGGATACAACCATAGATCCAAAGGCACAACCCATCGCCAATGGGATACAACCATAGATCCAAAGGCACAACTCATCGCCACTGGGATACAACCATAGATCCAAAGGCACAACCCATCGCCAATGGGATACAACCATAGATCCAAAGGCACAACTCATCGCCACTGGGATACAACCATAGATCCAAAGGCACAACCCATCGCCACTGGGATACAACTATAGATCCAAAGGCACAACCCATCGCCACTGGGATACAACAACAGATCCAAAGGCACAACTCATCGCCACTGGGATACAACCATAGATCCAAAGGCACAACCCATCGCCAATGGGATACAACCATAGATCCAAAGGCACAACTCATCGCCACTGGGATACAACCATAGATCCAAAGGCACAACCCATCGCCAATGGGATACAACCATAGATCCAAAGGCACAACTCATCGCCACTGGGATACAACCATAGATCCAAAGGCACAACCCATCGCCAATGGGATACAACCATAGATCCAAAGGCACAACTCATCGCCACTGGGATACAACCATAGATCCAAAGGCACAACCCATCGCCACTGGGATACAACTATAGATCCAAAGGCACAACCCATCGCCACTGGGATACAACAACAGATCCAAAGGCACAACTCATCGCCACTGGGATACAACCATAGATCCAAAGGCACAACCCATCGCCAATGGGATACAACAACAGATCCAAAGGCACAACTCGTCGCCACTGGGATACAACCATATATCCAAAGGCACAACCCGTCGCCACTGGGATAAGACTGCACATTCAAAGGCACAACCCGTCGCCACTGGGATGCAACAATAGATCCAAAGCCACAACCCATCGCCACTGGTATACAACAACAGATCCAAAGGCACAACCCATCGCCAATGGGATACAACAACAGATCCAAAGGCACAACTCGTCGCCACTGGGATACAACCATAGATCCAAAGGCACAACCCATCGCCACTGGTATACAACAACAGATCCAAAGGCACAACCCATCGCCAATGGGATACAACAACAGATCCAAAGGCACAACTCGTCGCCACTGGGATACAACAACAGATCCAAAGGCACAACCCATCGCCAATGGGATACAACAACAGATCCAAAGGCACAACCCATCGCCACTGGGATACAACCATAGATCCAAAGGCACAACTCATCGCCACTGGGATACAACCACACATCCAAAGGCACAACTCATCGCCACTGGGATACAACCACACATCCAAAGGCACAACCCATCGCCACTGGGATACAACCATACATCCAAAAGCACGCATAGAGACACATTCCGCGCGTATACACAATAGACATATGCATACTGATGCAGTCGCTCCACACGTTTGGGGGTAATAGTGACGATCTCCCTTCAGTACATAAGAAGCAGTTGTAGTGCCTCCCTTCAGTGCACAAGAAGCAGTTGTAGTGCCTCCCTTCAGTACATAAGAAGCAGTTGTAGTGCCTCCCTTCAGTGCACAAGAAGCAGTTGTAGTGCCTCCCTTCAGTACATAAGAAGCAGTTGTAGTGCCTCCCTTCAGTACATAAGAAGCAGTTGTAGTGCCTCCCTTCAGTACATAAGAAGCAGTTGTAGTGCCTCCCTTCAGTACATAAGAAGCAGTTGTAGTGCCTCCCTTCAGTGCACAAGAAGCAGTTGTAGTGCCTCCCTTCAGTACATAAGAAGCAGTTGTAGTGCCTCCCTTCAGTACACAAGAAGCAGTTGTAATGTATACAGACATGCAGACAAACAAACAGGCACGAAGAAAGACATGTAAGCGGAGACCGAAGTAAGACATTTATAATTCGGTACGCTGGAAAGTGCCGAGGTCCAGTCAAATGTGTAGAGATTACTTTAAACGCATTAATGGCAAGAATGAATAAAATGCAGGGTGAGTAAAATTCATAATTTTTTATGGGTAGCTTGTACTTTATTTCTATTTAAAACTGGTTTCTTTAAGAAAGGAGAAGCCCCAAACTCACTAATACGGGAAATTTTGATTGGGGTCAAAATATAGGACTCCCAGCGGTGACTAGGGCGGAATCTCAACCACCAATGACTTATAGGGTATTTCTTGAAATATTCGACCCACGAGAAAAGTTGCATCACATTCGCGTTCATTTTTGGTTACATGGGCTCGTGACTAGTATTGCGTTATGCGTGTCACTTGTAAATGACATGCGTCATGCATTACAGTAGGATACATAAGACCTTCTTAACTCCTCTCATAAACACCGACCGATCGATAGATCGATCGATCCATTCAGAGCATGGGGAGACAGACAGACTGCAGACCGACAAACCTGTGCACACAATCATATACACCAATAGGCCTACTTTGATACACGTGCAGACAGACATTCATATGCAACGCTCTAGCCCAGATTACGGCACCTGTTGCAAAAAGTTCATTGACTGATAACTAAGCCAGGCTTTATAGAAGTCATTTGATTAAATTAGAACCAGACGTCGACAGTGTGACGTCATAGACACACTGCCATGGAGATATTATGTACAGATATTTTCAATCAAGTTCACTTAGATGTTTTAGGCTATACATTTCTACATACGGCAAAGACGGAATCCTATTATTGACCTCGTTTTTCATACAAGAATCGTCGTGTTAAGTATCTGCCTGACATCATTTAACAGGTGGTTTAAATAACACATTAAAAGCGCTTTTACAAATTTTGATAATATATGGAGGAAAGCGCAGTGGCAAGAACGAAGGACGGACGGATGAATGGAAGAAAAGAATTAAGAAACGAAAGAAGAACGAAGGAAGGTAGAAAGAACGAAAGAAGAGATATAAGGAAGTAAGAATGGATGGAGGGAAGGAAGAAAGAACTGGACGTCTATTCAAAGAGGATTAGCATTAGAATAATCTAAGAGTTTTTTTTTATCAACGCTCTAAGAATGTTCACGAAACAAAGGATGGTCGACATTTGCAACTTTTTATAATGTTTTTTATGGATGACACGTTGGTTTGTCACATGTGACCCGGGTTCGAATCTCTGGCCCGCCATATAAAATCCACATCGATAGCATTGTTTAACTAATAACTATTCGTAACCTCGGAGGCCATGATCTTAGATATTAGGGCATCGTTTAATGGAATAAACAAAATTTTGTGTTTCCTTCCTAAGTTAAGATTTCATGAACATTCTTAGAGTGTTGCTAAAAAATTCTTAGATTAATCTAATGCTAGGGCTCTTGGAATAGGCGTCCAATTCTTTCTTCTTTCCCTCCATCCGTTCTTACTTCCTTACATCTTTTCATTCTTTCTTTCTACTTTCCTTCTGTCGGCAATTTTTCTGCCTAGGCTACTGTTTCGCCTCTTAGAAAAACAAGTGTACTTGCTCTTTCGCGATTCTTATCCAGCTGGATATTGAGTGGGTAGGAAAACCGTGTGTACTATAAATTCCTCTTAGATGACGCCATTAACGTATACTCATGAATGATTTATAAGCATGCCGTTTGTAGCATATAGCCTATGTTCTGGAAAACTAGGTCATTCGATATTACTGAGAGCCTATTCTTTTAAAATTTCAATTAAAAAATTTTCTCTTAAGGAGTAACTCATGCGTAAAGGACTGCTATTTCTGGCAGGGGTCAGGGGTTAAAACCGACCTCCAGAGCTAAATGATGCGATCAAGACTGGGATGGTCGGTTGACCTTTGACCTAGTCTTGAAGGTCCCTAAAGGCTGCCAAAGAGGTTATAGAGCATTGTTCGTTGAACATCTCAAGACGTAGGCAATTGAGCTCCGCAGTTAACTATTGCCGATAGGAAAAGCAACAGAGAAGTAATTAATTAATATTAATTCATTAATTACTATTGTTGATAGGGAAAGCGGCACAGAGTTTTGGAGACTTAAGGGACTCTGTACACTGATTGTAGCATCTGCTGCAAGGTCAAGGTCAAACTAAACTCAACCAAACAAAATAAAACGTGAAGACTACTACTCTGTTAATTCCCCATCGCTGCCATCAACTGCTTGCAACTTGGCCTTGTAGCTGTGTGCAATTCCCTGAAGCCTGTGAACAATGGAGGATAATTAACAGGACTTCGCCGGATGAGGCTTATTACAACTGACTCCTGGAGTAATATTTTTATTACGGCTTAGAGGTTGAATTTTGGTCCAAGGCTCGACCAACTACTCCCGGTAATTCTATTCTTGTGTTTAATTAAAGCATCTCGACAGGAAACGGGCACAGTTCTTGTAAGCTGTCTCGAGTGGCTGCGGATTAGACTGCTTGCTATGGAAAACTGACAAGTTTTATTCTAATAAAATTGTGGACGTCGCCGATCTGCCCGAACCACTGAAAACATCGATGCTGTTGCTGAACTCGTTCTGAGTCAAGAAGACCAACGATACAGTCAGACAGACAGTACACGAGTTGGACATAGAAGTCCCTACAGTCAGACAGACAGTATACGAGTTGGACATAGAAGTCCCTACAGTCAGACAGACAGTATACGAGTTGGACATAGAAGTCCCTACAGTCAGACAGACAGTATACGAGTTGGACATAGAAGTCCCTACAGTCAGAGAGACAGTATACGAGTTGGACATAGAAGTCCCTACAGTCAGACAGACAGTACACGAGTTGGACATAGAAGTCCCTACAGTCAGACAGACAGTATACGAGTTGGACATAGAAGTCCCTACAGTCAGACAGACAGTACACGAGTTGGACATAGAAGTCCCTACAGTCAGACAGACAGTACACGAGTTGGACATAGAAGTCCCTTCAGTCGAACAGACAGTACACGAGTTGGACATAGAAGTCCATACAGTCAGACAGATTGTAGGCCTACAATAGTTGGACATACCTCAACCAACTATGCATGGCATGATAAATAGTACAAATGTGTTCAACAGTTAACTTAGGCGAACAAGGTTCTAGAGGGGATCGTTTACAGAAGACCATGCAGAGATGCACTCTGTCGACATCGTGTAGTTTTCAGACCAGAAACTGCTCATCGTTACTTCCCAAAAGGAAGAATTTGCGTCCATTCAGCCATGAAGAAGGAAGGCGTCAGCGATGCTGACATGAAAACAAGCATTCTTTGTGTAAATATATCTTAGGCCTATTTATAGCCACTGTTCGTTGTGTTCTCTTTTCAAGCCAGTGCAAAGTCAGTCAGTTAGGGAGACATTAGCAGCATCCAATCTCAGCTGCACCCGAAACAAGTTTTGCAACACCGTTTGAAGATCAGTAGGGAGTATACTATAGGAAAATGATTCCTTCTTAGACAGATTCGGCGAGTCCGGCGTATCATCCGTTTTGCAGCAAGACAGCGCGCCTACTAGCTGCTTATGGAGGAGCCCCAATGTGGAATTGTTAGACAGAAAGGATGGAGTTCATTCCATCAGAGCTGGATTCTGCCAAATTAGCAGGATTTGAATCTGGTGAACTATTGCATTTTGAAGTACTACAAGAAGAGATAGAGATAGAGACAGAGAGGAGAGACTGAAATAGAGTCTACGGCACGATCAATGTAAAATGAAACACTGTAATTCGGATGGGCCAACCGGAATCTGACGACCATAGCGGCAGCATATTCATCCATCCATGCATCCATCCATCCACCCACCCACCCATCCATCCATTCATTCATCTGTTCATTGACTGGTATAGATTTCATCTCAAATGCCTTTCTGACGCAAGAGAAGACTAACACTTCAGGTACTCAGAACAATTAGCTCCAGAGTAGGCCTATTGCTTTGTAACGATGATTTGGTGCGGTTTGTCAATGTTATGACTAATAATATAATGTGTGTTATTTCACTCTAGGGTAAAACAACACCGTGAAAAACCCACAGGAAGAATAAAATACGATAATCTCTTAATATCTATACAATAAGTCAAAATAAAAGTGATCTGGGTTTTTCTACGAGGATATAGTGAAACCTACATAATGTAGGCCTATACCATGTTTATCCAATGAGTGATTGTTATCATTCGCATAAATACATAGGCCCTATATATAAACATTAAAAGCCTATAGTCTATAGCAATTATTGCTTAAATACGCAAGTGCGTGCAGTAGACTATAATATTATTTGTAATACATAGGTCTGTTTATCTTCATAACGGCCATTATGCATTCATTGTATTGGATATAATTATGATGTGCACCGGCATTCATTTAATATTCCTGCAGCATTGTAGGCCTAATGGCCTTGGAGTCTGTTTGGACCGTAGCCTGTGTCAAAATACGAGTGCACATATCGTCTGTGTGCATACGTTGTAAGACACAGAGTCCATTGGCGTCCGATGTAAAATGCAGACGAATTCCAACATGCAACTGATCAGCCGCTGATAATTCGCTCCAAGCACTATCAACATCCAGTCGTGCACTTAAAGCAAACCTGACTTTGGACCGGATGGCCCGATAGAACCTATCCCGCTTTGGACAAATTGTTTTGCCTTAAGGGTTACTGCGTTGGTCGGTCTGGGTCGGTGGCTCAAATTTTTCGCTGACGGTACATAGTTCCGATTTTCCGATCAGCTTTACCTATAGGAATTTTGTTTAGAGCATTTACTGTGGCTCTTCTCTGACCAGTGACCGTAACGTAAAAAACAACCATGGCCCTTTCCTCCTATGCCGATGCCATTTCCGACAAAAGATAATGTCTAAACCGACACCCATTTAGACAACTCTTGCAAAACGCCCTTCTACAAATATGACATTGTTATATTGATCTCTAGCGCAGGTTTAATCTTTTATTAATGTCAGCCACAACGAAACGATACATATGATCAACTTATGGTCACCGGTAGTTGAACACCAGGTCTGTAGGTTTAAGGTCACCACTGCCGACAATGGCTTCTCAAGACCGTTCCATTCTTAAAATCTTTGGCTCTAACGTTGGTATCATGGATTAGGTCCTTATATATGAACTAAAGTTATCAGAAACTACGTGTCTAATGAAAGAACAATTCCTGACACCTTCCCTCTTAATTTGTAAAGTCACTGAACCAAACAGGTGGTTCAACAGTTCATTCAGTTTAACAGTTCGCAGCTGGGCAACTCGTAATAGGTATGATGTTATCCTCTTGAGGAGTGTTAACTGTAATATAATCCTCTGGAGGAGTGTCGACGGAGCCTCTGACTGAATGTTTCCAAGATTCCGATTGTCGGTACTGAAAGCCACAGAAGTGTCTTCAAGAGCTTTAAAGGCTGACATTCCGGAGATGGTTCAGATATGTGCTCGAGGTCTCGACGATTTCTTCCAGGAGGTGAACCATTTATCGTCTTTGCGATGAATGACCGGGGTGTTTGGATTTATCAGTAACCACACCAGACCATCATTCACCACTCTGGTCACTCGGATGGTATCTCCTTCATGCAGAGGTGGTAGATGTCGAGCGTGACTGTTATAAAACTTCTTCTGGTTCTGCTGACGCTTCCTTATGTCAGGCAAGGCATTGACTGTCGCTTGCTGTGAACGTGAGGGTAAAACTGGACGTCAGATCGAAGCAGACTACTTACTCATAATCAGTTCTTCTGGACTGTGTTTCAAACCAGAAACTGATGTATTTCTTACGGCAACATTGCCATGTGTGGATCTGTCATCTTATTCTGCCTTCTTTGAGAGCATCTTGACCGTTTTCTCTACTCTGCCTCATCAAAAAACACTGCCACTTATTCGAGGTGCTGCTCCTTTAGCCTAGAATATTCATCCGTTCCTGGCATTCGCTGCATTCGATTGACCGTCGTAAAAACCCCAGGGAAGCTCTTGCAATTAATTGTGGTGAAAGGCAAAAAGAAGAAGGGAGCGACGGACGGATTGGCGGACAGACGCGAAGAGAAAGACGAAGAGACGAAAGCTGGTAAAGAGCGAAGGAAAGCGTGGGAAAAAGCAAATACAAAAAGGCAAAAGTACAGATGAATGGATGGATTTGGCTTGAAGGGTGGATGAGTGCGTGGATGGTGATGAATGGTGGGCTCCGGTGTACGAAGAGAGGGAGAGAGGGGGAAAGGGAGGGAGGGAGGGATAGACAGATGGACGGACGTCTGTAAAACTTGCGAAGGAGAGAGTGAAAAAGAGGAAAAAGAGGAACTAACGAAAGGGAGGAAGGACTGATGCATGGCCGGAAAAATTATGGTCAGAAGAAGCGAGAAATTGCTGTTGGGTCTCCCTGGATGCAAGCAAAAGAGGAGAAGCTAGATGTGCAGGAATCGGATCCGTTGCATGCGCCTGTAATCTGTTGCTTAATTATGTGCTAGACTCGTCCTTGGCATCGCTAAAGCGTCCTCCTCCGGCGTCAGCTGCTGCTTTGCGAGAGCAATCTATCGGGTCGAGTGGAGCGAATCAGTCGCCGAGAGGGGTTGCAAACTAGCCGACCAGCAGGCCTACGGACGGGCGGCCGTTCTCGCGAGGCCGCGATAAGCAACGAGATGTTTACAGATTGCGGCAAAGATCGAAACACGGCTGACTTTTCAATAGTACTTCGTGTGTGTGTGTGTGCGTGCGTGTGTGTGTGCGGGCGCTAGATATTATAAATCTCACTCCTGAAAATTAGACCAAGATGCTAGCTGACGTCAAATTGCTCGACTTGAATTTTCAGTTGATGACAGTTAATCGCTATGACGGAAGAACTGGCTGGAACCGCGCATGCTATTACGGGCAGAAAGCTTCCGGCTTGCCTAGCGCGTGAATCAACGGGATAGGGATTCGAGGCGTGTTGCCTTATAAAAGTTAACGCCTGTGCTGCTGTAAAATGGAGTGGCATCATTCAAACGGACAAAACTAGTGCTGGATTTCACCCGATGAGATTTTATTGAAAAGTAAGCAGGTTAGAAGTTATATAGACCTCGCAATTGCTTGCAAAGTGCCCCATTTGCACTACCCTTGTTGGACCGCATAAACTCTATTGACTGATGCTTTCTAACTTGATATTGAATCCCCTGTCGCAATAAATCGCCAGATACTATCACAAAGCCCAGTTCTAAAACATGTTCATTGTCCCTACGTCTTTCGGATGCTTACATGCACAAATATCCGCATAGGCATAGCCGAACAAGTGGACTCTATAGGCCTATGTATTTCATTTGGTGCGCATAAAAAATCAGTGTTATGATAATATTAATAAAATTGAGCTGTGATGAGGTTTTTCGCTTGCGATATTTTCGATCCACAGTTGACGTCAGTTCCCGCCACCTCTCCCTTCTCCTACTATCCCTCCTTCTCCTATCCCTGCTTCTTCTGTTCCCCCTCCTCTTCTTCCTCATTAGACCTTCAGCGTTGCCCCTAGAAAATTATGCTGTGTCGTTGCCATCGCTACATGATTCCAAGGCTTCTAACAAGCTACACGGTGATTCACAAAATCAAGTACCTCAGCAATTCTGCTACAGCTTGTGATTAGTATGTGGTATGTAAAACACAAATGTTATTGACACTTGGATCGATTTTAAATTTTGTTGCAATTCCTTTAGCTATTTTGGAGTGAGGGAAGGCTGAAGGGTTGAATATACCACGGCAAAGCGAGACCTGCAGCCAACTGTTGCCGGCTAGCAGCGCAGTCGTTTGCATGTAAATATACAGGCTTATAGTCTTATATTGATTATATCACGCATATGCTGCAGTGGTATCCTGCGCTCAACCAAACAGATAAAGAAAAACTTAAACAGATACTTTATTGATACTCTCGTATTAGCAATTGGTTGTGCAATATTCATTCATGGGTGTGAGCATGCAGCTATTTTTGAAATATCTTAGTCTATGTGAGGTTTGTAAAGTTTAAAGTGTTATGCTTACATAAACTGACAACAATGCTTGAGTTTCGGCGGCTAACGGCGTTCTTCATTCATTGTATCACGCGGCTTAGATTTTAAAGGTTTTTTTGCTTTTCGGCTGGGTGTTGCCTCTGCCAGCCATACTGCTCGAGTTTCATCGTCTTTTGTAAGGCCTGACTTGTCAGTGACTCATTCGCTCCCTGATTCGGGGTGAACTGGTTTTCCTCTTCGCATGCCCTGTGTAAATGCAATGCAGTGCAGTTTCAGTGGTTGGACCATATATGCACTTTTGTCAACTTTGAAAAGTTTTCTTTCATCGGGGCTACATTAGGGTACGCGGTAGCTCAAGTGATATCTTCAAGCGTCGATTTGAATGAATGAATGAATGATTGAATGAATGAATGAATAAAACGAATTAACCGAATGAAGCGAATGAAACAAATGGAAAGAACGAATGAGTCGATGAATATTACACTGATTCACATTTTACGAGTCACTGTGTATTGCGTATTGAGGTTATGCTGAGAACCGTAGCCGGATAACTTGCAGTCGACTGAAGAGGAGGCGGCAGGGAGCATATTGTGCTTAGACAATATCCGGGAAGATAGATTGGGGAAAATTGAGTGCGAACAGAGAAGGGTGTTAAGCAATTTGTATCATATGTTTCGCTAGTTTACGATTGATTTAAACAGATGTCATTAGGAGGCAGTTGCAATTGTAATTTAAAATTTGTATAGAGCCACTTCAAGATAAATTCATCAGTGGCGCTCTCTACGCAAATCGCAAAGATGTTAGAAATGTAATTAATATCACAAAGTTCATCCAGAATAGGGGAGTTGTTTTTATTTGTCTTCCATATTCGTCCTCTTCTTCCCTTCGCCACAAACCTCCCCTTAGCTTCTGGAAAATTTTGAATTTGTCGTCATAGAAGCCGTTCCAATCAGAGTCTTTTATTTAAACGATGGTGCCAGCAATTTTGTTGGTTTTCGCACGAAGTTAAGCGTACCTGTTGGAGGAAATAATTGGACGACTGGATGAATAAACTTACACATAGATAGACCGATGGGCGGCACAGCAAATGATGGAAGAACGGAGGGTGGTGAATTGATAAATGGAATGTGTATCGCAACAGGCATAATTGTCACCTCATAAATTACATCGATATATGAATATCGCTGGTAACATTAAAATAAATTCATTTACTTTTTGCCGATTTATTTAAGATCACCCAATAAATTAACAAAGCAATAGATCACAGAGTGAGAAAGTGTTTGCATGAATGTATTATAAAAACATTTCATGTAGCGCATTTTGTAAATATAAAAGGCACTGCAAACAGACAGGTACACAGAACTTCAAATTCATTTCTTCAACAATTGAACAGTTTTGTTATTTTTATACAATGTTTCTAATGCACCACTCATTCATCATCAAACAATTATAATAAATGAACATTTTGTCATCAGTTCTCGACTCCACTGAGGTCGGCGAACGCGTCTTATTATAGTGCTGTGTACAGATTGAAAGGCTTCTTCCTTCAATTGCTTTCGAGTCCAAAATAGAAGCAAAGCTTCTGCGCTGCACTAGAGAAGAAGTAGACAGTCAGTCACATAAGACAATCTCGAGAGGCGGCAATGCATATGAAACTGAACTAGACTCGCCAGTTATATGCAGCAGAAGTAAGAGTTCTTCTTAATGGCGCTGTATGTTTCTTAGGCACTTACCAGTCTACAGTGAACATCTGACACCTTGTTTGCACAGAGACACATCGAATTGATGACGCACGTGGCGGCGGCGACGGCGGAAGTAGTTCCGGCTGAGTTGGAGCAATTCGTGGCGCTTGGCCTGACGGGAAGACGCAACGCACTTGGAGACGTCCTTGACGAAAACGTCACAAAGACATCGACAAAAACACTCGTCGAAAAGCTACATCGGCTCCAAAGCACCGGCAAGTCCACTGATTCGCACTTTGGTCGTTTTAAAATTTTACTATTCAAGCTAGAAATTAATGTCAGTCAGTCAGTCAGTCAGTCAGTCCTTCAGTCAGTCAGTCAGTCAGTCAGTCAGTCAGACAACAGTTAAACTAAACACAACCAATAAACCGATTCATCTATTGATTTAGCTGATGGATAAACCATTGGATCGACGGACCCGTACAATCATCCATCCATCCATCCGTCCGTCCGTCCGTCCGTCCGTCCATCCGTCCGTCCGTCCATCCATCCATTTGTTCAGACAACCAGCCGTCGTCCGGACGTCAACCAACCCACGTGCCAAAACACCCCCCTACCAACTAGAATATCACTCTACAAGAGTGGATAAATAAGTTCGGGTGGGTCCAAATGAACAGCTCTTTCTTAGGCACAGTCGAATTAATCTGCCGCATTCATTAGTTGCCCGTAATCCGTGAAAGTCACCAGATCCGATTTGGTGTTAATGATGTGAGACCTTAAATGAGGTGCTTTGTATTCGGGTTCCGTGTGGCACGAACATCGATCAGAAGAAGCAGCTTTGCCGGTTACAGGGAGTGCAGAAAAGCGCTGTTGCAAGCGAACCTTGTCCTGTATGTAACAAGTAATTCTATTGAGTGCTAGTAGTTAGTTAATTGGTTAGGGTAAGAACCAGTCGTTTTCTATGAAGTAGATAATACGCAACCATGCAGACTGCCGAAAATGTGCTCAAATGACTACTGCGCCCATATGACACTCTTGAGGAAACCGGATGTTCAGCTGTGAAGGGTTAATTCAATAATAACTTCAGCTAGACAGCCTAATTGAGGAATTGGCAGTAGGACAACTTGGCCAAGGCTACAGACCGACCTTGGCTTAAGCGAAACGGCGTTTATTTTTATTGACATTGTGCGGACAGATCTTGTGCTAAATCAAATTTTTCCCAGTCAACTTTGGCAAATCTACAGTTCAGACTTATCTAATCTTATGACTTCAAGTACACTATTGTAATTATGCACCAGCTCCTATTTGGTCGAATTCCAGGAGCTCAGTCCAGTGAGACAGACAGAGACAGAGACAGAAATAGAGACAGAAACAGACACAGAAACAGACACAGAAACAGACACAGAAACAGACACAGAAACAGACACAGAAACAGACACAGAGATAGAGACAAAGACAGACAGGAAGACAGACAGACAGGCTAAAGATGATGAGCTTAAGCAGGTAGGTCTTAAGCCAAGATGACAAGTAACAGCAAAAAATCAGCAAAGGAGAGATAATCATCCCGTGCGTTACTGAAACTTGCTTATCTTACTGAAACAGCCACAAAAATGTTCTTTTATCCAGACCTGCAGGTTTAACTCGTGTCATAGCCTGAGTAAGGTAACTCAAAGATTGTGTGGAAGAAACGCTCTCAGCTTGTCTTAAGTCGCGTCTGTTTAGTAATTTAGTAATCCCACCTTGTGCGGTGGCATGAATGGGAGAAGGACTAGTACCTAAACAACCCAAAATCCCAATACTGCGAGTTGATCTTGTTTTTAAATGACGCCAGAGAGTGGCATCCCACTGTAGCTGCATCGAAACCGTTCCAGGTGTCCACAACACAGCAACTGAACAGTGCGTTCCACCTTTAGGGCTGCTGACCACAAACACACACAGATCACTTCCTCTTCTACCTAACCTTAGGATCATTGTATCCCACATCCATCACCTTATATTTATCGATATTAAGCAGCGTCTGCCATTCTTCTGACCACGTGAGCAGGTTATATAGGTCTTCCTGCAAGCTGATAAGATAGCCCCGTTTAAGAAGTCCTTGAACCCAGGGCTGATCTCACAGCGGAGTATTGCTGATAGCACTTGCTAAAGAATTTTAAGCCCTTAGCAACTTTGACAAACTTGCCTATGTGAAGAAGGTGAGAAGTGAATTGCAATAGTCAAGGCGACTCGAAACCAGTGCATTTGCTGACAGAAACTTAGGCAGACGCAGACATGCAGTGTTTAATCAGACAAGTATGCTCCTAATGTAATTTATTAACAGCATTAATAAGTTCACTGAACGACACGAAGGAATTAAATGTCACACCTAATAACACCTAATATCGTATAACACCTAATAACACATAATATCGTATAGGCTACAACAGTGTTGCCGTTCAGTATGCTCCAGACGTCATAGAACCAAAACCTAAGTCAACGTGAGATACGTATCTCTGAGATACGATAATGGTTTTAAGGAGACACTCCTATCGTAGATGATGGGCTTCGAGGTTATCAAGAATTGAATTCGTCTTGATTTCATATGACGCACTCGGGATTTAAATTCGAATCACAGATGTGAAAAGGCAATACGTCAGTCACAGCACCACCTCGTGGAAAGATACATGTCAAAGAAATGCGGGTACCCGATGTTCAGTCTTGATTACCCTGCAAACGATAATCATGTTCGCTGAAGGATATACGGAATCAAATGGCACGACGCCCTTTTAAGAGAAAAAACTGCTGCATTGAATAACATGGCTCTAATTCCATCCAACCGAAATATTCTCGATTCAGTGCATCCCTCAAGTTTCAGATATCACGAATGACTTTTCGGTTCTTGTATTAACAAGGAGTTACCAGCTTTTGTGGAACAGCGTTCTACTCATTGATCGGCTGCAACAAATCTGATGGAAACTTACCAGTGCACATCCTGCAGCTTCCTTTATATTTGATACTCGCTTTGTAGAGAAATGACGACTCTTGCTCCCGCATGGAACAGCCTGCCGCACTAGGAGTGCAATCGATCAATAGATGGCCAATTGGCATTGCTGTTAATCGATGACATTAACGATTGTGTCAACGATCGTCGTCATGGCGACGACGACGAATGCGATACTGATGGTGACGTAATGACGATTTTGATGACGCGAATAATGGCAGTGATGAAGTGCATGAATAATTGGAATGGTTCTTTATTATGATATGACATTAGTGATCACACAGACTTCACTGGTCTTTTGTGCACGTTGTTTGGATAATGTGGGACCACAGCAGAGTCGAGGAACTCAGGTGAATTTATTGTGAAATAATCGATATATTTGTGGGACGTTAATGATATGAGACGGGCTGTATTCTTGACTTATATCGCATGCAATTTATTAACGACATACTCATTGATTTACTAGACCTAGTGACCTGATTAGCAACAAACTGATCGAATGACTAATTGGCTGACTGACCGCTTCATTGATTGATTTATTTAATGGTTGATTGATTGGTTGTTTGGTTGGTTGTTTGATTGGTTGGTTGATTGGTTGATTGATTGAATGATTAATTGATAAGAATAATAATTGACCAGCAGTCTGATTGGTTAATTATTCACAAATTGGTTATAAACGCAGATATCCCTGATGAAGTTGTGCATGGCAACTCGGCAAACGCAGATTCGGCCAGCGGAACAAGGAAACTCGACGAACAGACGACGAACGCGGATCAGACGCTTCATCCTTCTCCACAAGGGACGACGGAGATCGAGAACGACAAGGTCTCATAGCCACGCCTTCAAGGACCCTACAGCGTCATCTGCCGACATTAGCCGCCCCTCAAACATCTAGACCGTCTCTCCTGAAGTACGTATGGACTTAACGACCAACTGTCGCGCATGCGCAGTTCGATTGAACTGTACGAATGGATCAGTGTACCTCAACTTCTGTCACGATGGATCTGTGCAGAAAATGACGGATTTTAGTCAGTTTGTCAGCAAGACTATCTTCTCTAATCCTCCATCTTCTCCTCAGTGGTGGACATTCGTCTTTTTGTACGCACATGGATATTTGCAATAGTTCCACAACTCTATCATATCTCACCGCTCATTCCGCCATATTTGAATGCTTTGATTGAAAGTATGGAAATTATTTGGGCTCATTAATTTTCTGAGAAAATATTCAGAACTTGGAAGTACGGTCCGTTTCATATTTTACAAACTATATAGGGTGGAACATAGGCTGATCTTGATCAAAGCGTGGGTTCTCATAATCTTAGTAAAATTCAAATCGCACGAGGTGCCTGTAATTGATCAAATATGGCGGAATACCAGTTAAGTTATCCAGACTTTTGGACCAAAGTCCTTTTTGGAGAACATAAGTTAGACATAAAGCATTGCCCATTCATGGTTTTTGTTAAATAACATCCTGATTTAGAAGATTTCATAAAGGAGCGCCATGAAGGCATGGAAGAAAATGGCACTCTGGTAAAGCTATCTTAGATAAGCCTGTTTCCCTAATTAAAATTTTTGGTTTAAGTTCCTAATAGTGACGCGTTTTGAGCCCTGGTTTGCACATAAATATTGTAGGCGCACGTTAATGACTTATTTGGCCAACCTGTGAGTCGCAGGCCTGCACAGGATATTTTATACGTACTTCGTCTGCATTTTTATTAAAGAAGAAAAACAAAACAGATCACGTGTCTGTGGCCTATTTCATAACATGTTCTAAGCGTTAATGATGTAAGTTGATATGTGCTTTCAGACAATGGGATCTGACAATGGAGTCGTTAGCTTATCACAATGGGGGCTTTGAACAGTTGTTTTATCACTTTTTAGTTCTTGGTCTTGTATTTCTTTTTATCTTGTCAGTCGACGCCATCTTGAGTCTTAACTCTTCTCCTTTCCATGTGTGGCCAAGATAATCTACTTCTTCATGTCGCAAGAAGCGCTTAATGCTTTGGCTTAAAAGTTAAATGAACCTTTTAACTGTCTCAAAAGCATATATATTCTCAATACTTATAATTAGTGGTGATTCCACTCTTTAGTTTTATCTAATATTTCATCCACATAACTAAACTGATTACAAAGGCCTAAGCCGTAAAGCAAGCATATTTTGACTCCCTTGAAAGGAATTACTTGCCAGTAGTGTCTTGGAGCATTTATTAAAATATACGTTTGCATTTGAGTTCATATAGTCAGGTATTCTTCTGCTAAAGGTAAACGCTAACTCTTGATCTAGAACTTGCGAACTCGAATTCCTTTGACTGTATTTATCCTACACAAACCATTTTAATTCAAAGAGGTTTCCAACGCACACGTTGCAAGTGCACCGTATAATCTGAGAGCAAAACTATAATTCAGAAGGACAAGACAAGATAAGGTAATCCAGAGAATTAGCTGCAGTGGAACAATTAAGCCAACGCGCTGGACATCTGGCAAAAGCTGGGAAGATACAGATTCGACTTCGCCACAATTTACATGCAGTGCATTGGCTGATCGATTAATAAATTCTTCAAGCTCTAATTACACGAAACTCATTATTAGGCTTAAACCTTTGTTTGCCGACAACTGCGAACCAAAACAAAGAAAGAACACCTGTCGACGTGTAGTCTATTTTTGTTACGTCTAAGAACTCGCCAGCTGAGATTACCTCCTAAGTACATACCATGCAGACGTCTGCGAATATTGTTTATATAAAGGCCTAATCTTTGATTATGCAAACAGCCGGATGATTTATGAACTAGTAAATAGGATAGACAGGTTGCATACACAAAGATATGCTATACCTGCAATTCGCATGGCCTTAAACAATATCTTATGTCTAAAGATCTTGATATAAATATGTCTGGAAGGAGTTATAGGCCTACTTGAAGATCAGGATCACAGTTACAAAGAAGTCGGTTAACATCAGCTTCCCTTCTCTGTCTCTGTATATGTCTCTTTCTTTCTTTTTTCTTCTTTTCTTCTCTCTCTCTCTCTCTCTCTCCTCTCTCTCTCTCTCTCTCTCTCTCTCTCTCTCTCTCTCTCTCTCTCTCTCTCTCTCTCTCTCTCTCTCTCTCTCTAAATCGCTCATTTTCTGACTCTTTCTATCTGAAACTCTCTCGCGCGGTGCCTCTGTCTCTGTTTCTCTTTATTGTAACCTATTTTTAATCGATGAGGTTCCTCCAAATGAAACAGTGGGCCTATAAAGGGTAGAACTGTAAAGTTAAACAGAGTAAAGTTAAATACTTATTTCTCCTTTTTCCCATATAATTCTCATTTTTTCCAACAATGCTGAATTTGTAGGCCCTATTGTGCTAGAAGTGGTATGTCTGCAGGTTAGCATCAGCGAATAGAATCGCTTCCTTACTACATGTACAGGCGAATGGAACAGCACCATATCATCGGCTGCTGGATGCAACGAAAATCAAACATGCATCACTGCATCATTATTATTTCTGCATTTATTAAGCGCCACTATCTGATGACTAGGCATCAACCGATGGCGCTGAGAAATTATGAGTTGTTCAAAGTCCCTATATGCAGTAGCCGTCTCAAGGGAGGCTCAACCCGTACCCTCCGCGTTACAAGCCCAGCGCTCTAACCAATCGGCTACTGTGCCCTACAGCACTCGTATACAAAGTGGCAACACGCATGAAGACCTGGAAGCAGAATTCGATGATTGGCTCATTACCTTCTGCTGTAGCCCAGGGTCATACTTAATATATGCATTCGCTTCATCAAAATTTATATATAGTACATATATACACCATATATTATATTAATTTTAGCCATGGTAACTTATCTCCAGATGTGCAGTATCCAAACAGCTCCAGAAATTATTTTTGTATATGTAGCAGAAGCAAAGCATGTGTATACATATATACACACACACACACTTAAATACACAAAACTGTGGTCCCACAAAATAAGTGATGCCATGGCAACCATATAATGCATATAAAAGCCGAGAGCAATTGCTAATGCGAGAATTGCATGAACGGCAGATGGAGCACCGTAATACAGCGACGACTTTGATGTAATTGAATCAGCTGGTCTTTAGGCAAATTGTGTACGGTACACGGTGCCCTGAGGGCTTAAGCATTATGCATCTGGATACATGAATATATGCGTCTGTGCAATGTATACTGTGTGTGTAGTTGATATCTACATAGCATAAACATTTCCACGCTGCGAGCATTTTGTAAAAAAATACCCTTTGCAATTGATTGACTGTCCTGCAGAATGAAAGTTTTGCCTTTTTCTTCGGAGTTTAAAGAGTGGTACTCGATAGTCAAGTGGTTAAAGTGTTCGACTGTAAAGGGTACATTAACCGTACACTGTCAGTGGGCAGATCAGACGGAGGTGTGTATATCAGGTGGAGGACTGGCTACCCGCCCTCATATATACCGAGGCCAAGAAAAATAAAATCGCTAACACTTCATACCCATTGCTTAAGGGACTAGTCTTCTTCTTATAAATTTATTAGGATGTGAGAAGCTAATCGATCTATTCGGGAATGTGACAATGTATTCTGCGTGGAGACAATCGGGGTCTTGGAATTATGCAAACTTATTGCCTGCAAGAAAGACTGCAATAACAAAAATTACGTTGAATAGATCATTTTGGATGTTACACTTTCTGGCTTTTGTACGGAGATTAACTTTTTATATTAGGGGCAAGATGTAGGTAAAATCATGGGAAAGCCACAATGTGACCTCAATAATGTCCAGTCGAGAACTCTCCAAACACAGCTGAAGTGTATCAGTGAATGGACATTGTTTTCTACACGAAATCTGTTATGGATACGACGTTCATGGAGGAGATTATATCGCCACACAGCAAACGATCGAGGATTAGGAGCCATATAATGAAATGTCTAAAAATAGCCTACCTGCAGAAGAATATAAATCAAAAGGCATTTCTCGTCACTTCTCAATAGGACTCATATACCGGACGCTCACACGCAGACACGCATAATATAGAATATATATATATTATATTTTTTCTTCTTCTTCCTTCTAGCTGAAATTAATCCATCCTAGGGGAGGGGTGAGCCACAATAATCCTTCTTTTCCATTTGTTTCTATCTCCAGTATCTTCTTTCTTCAGTGGGGCATCTATTATATATATGTGTATATATATATAATTGGCAATAAATGAATTATTTTCATCTTTCTGTAGAAAGAAAGTGGATCTCGGCCCCGCTGATGGTTCAGATTGTTTCTGATTGAAGAGATATTTCTCCACTCAAACGCCACCTATAGGTTAGCACAGACAACGCTTTTGTGAGATAATTTGGTGAAAACCAATCTCACGTTTCTATTGCGAATAGTTAAAAGTTACAATATTTAAAGATGTAGGTGTCTTCGCTGATACTTTGAGAAATCGCGAGTTTTAAGTTTACCATAACTTTATACCTTGGCCTACTTGCCTTCTGAGCGCGTGCATGTCTCGCAAATTTACCTTTCCCACTTTATGAAGGTTTTCTCATGCACGAGCACAATTATATATGTAACATCTAATATGATAATTTCTTCTAGTCATGGATTGGCTACGCATACATAGTTGCATACGTATCGCGCTTCTCAGCTTGGTTCTTGGACTGGTTACCAAAACGTGGGCATGTCCGTTTGAAGCAGGAGTGTCTCATATATGAAGCCCGTGAAAGCTATTTGCTGTCTTAGTTATCTTTCTTGGTTGTACACCTATAACTTCGTAACTGTTTAATAACATGACTCCCTTATAGCTCGATCAGAATCTTCGGGAAATTACGTTGTTTCTCTTACTCGTCTTGGTCCAACAATGCACATTAACAGCATCTGGGATTCTCCACCTTCTCAAATGATCAGCATAATGTGCCCATCTTTTGCACGAAATTGAATGCTTCAAAGTCTTTCTAAACAGTATGACTCATAAAGTTCCCAGTCGCCTGTATATCTTCACAGCGCGCCTCTGAAGAGACTTCAGCAGATTTTAGTCGTGCTGCACATTATACTGTCGTATATATGCGTAGGCCTATCTTTTATTAGGCAATATAGCTTGTAAAAGAGACAGCACTGAATTAGCTATGCATAAGATTTTTCGAAATTTACTAAATTGTGAATTCAAATCTATTCATGTAATAGGCCTACATTTGATGTATACAGGGCCATTACGTACACGGGGACCTTAAATGACATGGCTCCCACTCAAACGGGCAGCGGTGGCGAAGGATCTCACCCGATTAATTAATTGAAAAATGAACAGGGTCGAGGCCATATGGTTGCTATAGAAAACACGTACATTTACATTTATTGACATTTTTACTGGTGGCAACAAGGACCCCTAGTGAAACGATAAAGCGCTTAAGAAATGTCCTATTAATAGCACACGTATCGCTGCAGCGCCACTCGTGGTGGGCAGACTGCAGGCACTAGAGGCTTCGAGTCCTTCATGCGGCGATATCCTTCGGCGGCTCAAGACGTCTGACGATGGCTGCTGGTACACAACGGCATGCAACGGCCCCCAGCTCCGGGCTAACACAAGTATTGACGCGAAAGAGAATGAGATGAAGAAGGGAAAGGGCTTCTTATGCTGTGACCTTTGATCTTCACCGAAGAAGCTAATACATCAGTATATACAGCATATATATATATAATATACTCTATATATACTCTACATATACTCTATATATACCATATACATATATTGTATATACGGCATATGGGGTGCGCGATAATCTAATGGTCAGCGTGCTGGTCAATCTACAGGTCGAAGGAACAAATCCCCCGCCACCTAGGTCAGAAATTTGTGTCGAGATTTCGGTTTCATTTGCACCCCTAACCTCGTCAGTTTTATAATAGTACAATGACCGTACACTGTCAGTGGGAAGATCAGGTGGAGAGGGAAACAGCTGGCTTCTAACACCACACCACGTCGTTCGTGGTAGGCAGCTAGGCCGGCGCTATAGGTAATAGTTCTAGCTTAAGGGATTGCTCTTCTTCTTCTTCTTCTCCTGCTTCTTCTTTCTTCTTCTTCTTCTTCTTCTTCTTCTTCTTCTTCTTCTTCTTCTCCTCGTTCTTGTTCTTCGTCTTCTTGTTCTTCTTATTCTTGTTCTTCTTATTCTTATTCTTCTTGTTCTTGTTCTTCTTCTTTGTCTTCTTCTTCGTCTTCTTCGTCTTTGTCTTCTTCTCCTTCTCCTCCTCCTCCTTCTTCTTCTTTTTCTTCTTCTTCTTCTTTCTTCTTCTTCTTCTTCTTCTTCTTTCTTCTTCTTCTTCTTCCTCTTCTTCTTCTTCGTCTTTTTTCTTCTTCTTCTTCTTTTTCTTCTCCTCCTCCTTCTTCTTCTGTACCGTATGATGTAACCACCGTGTTATTGATTCACTAATGGTATGTCTTTTGCGGCCCTCAAAGAGTTCTGCGGTGACTTATCTGATCATTTACAGAGCATCCTTTCAAGAAACCTATTCAGAGGCGCAACATTTTCACACATTTCCACTATGTTGCTCCATGCTGGTATTTGAAGACAAGTTTGCAGAGTTATTACTTATTTCAATTAGTTGGAAATCCATGACTTTAAGCGCGCACATGTCTTCCTGTTTGTTGCAATGTGCAAGCACCTATATGATTCCATTAATGTGTCTTAGTTTAATAACCACGTAGCACTTACATTTGCAGGTCTTTGACACTGCACTTGAAGCCACCATCGATTGATACCTTGGGCATTATGACAGTAGCACTATAGAAGTCATTTGATTAGATTAGATTCAACGAAGTAATTTCCACAGCATTCGTTCCGTTTTATATCAAGATCGAAGCCTCGTTTGGCAATTCCATGTACGCTCATGCTTGGAATTAATGTGCTGAACGTTGCAGTATAGTGACATAAGTGTGCTTATAAAAATATTGATGGCCTTTTTATACGTGAGGCTTATGCAACTCAATGTTTGGGCATATAGCAAATATTCTATGTTGTCTTTGTAGGCATCATTTTTGCAATACAACATTCTATGTTGTTTTGGTAGGGTATCATCTTATCAATACAATCGATGGACTCTGTTACAGGCGAGGAATCGGAGCAAATTTTCCATCAGGACAGTCCCTAGGCCACAGAAGAGTGCCATGACATGTATATGGACAGCAAATTCTAGCATGTGGAGAGTGGTTTCAAAACTTACTACTAAAACAATATTTTTTCTGGTGTAAAGCCAATGTATGACATTCATGATATTGATGAATGAAGTTTAAAAATGAAATGTATGCATTTAATTGTATCGCACCCATACTGTATAGCCTCAAGCCTCTTCAGTAATTTGATCTGGTTAAATCTTTTACCACTTCTGCCAAAGAAAATTGCTCAAAACAGTAGGGATATTTGTTGAATGACTAACGAAAGAAGTCGTGAATTAGATGGACGTTATGCTGGCATAGGGGCCTATGCTATTTCGTTAAAATTATAGATTAGGCCTTTTGTTGAGCTGATTTTCCTACATCATTGCAACAAAGTGTGAACATAGTCCAGATTATCTATGTGTATATTAAAGTAGCTTGCTATTATAAATTCAGAAGGAGACGAAACCAGGAATTAAAGCAGTGATTGGATTTAAGATTTTAATATAACCATACGCAGAGATGCAGCCTGTTAGGATTACCTCGCCTAACTGAATCGCTTGCTTATAGGCGGTTTTAATTGACTTTTTAAATATACCCTTTGTACCTCTTAATCTTGCATTCTTGTCAGTTTTGGTATCAATAAACAGAGTTAATGATGATGAAAAAGAAGAATAAGGTGATGACGATGATGATGATGATGATGATGATGATGATGATGATGATGATGATGATGATGATGTAAAATGCTATTAGGGACAGGTTGAAGATTGAAGGCCATATTATTGCCCGGAGTACTGGACGGCGATATAAAAGGTTAAAAGAATACAGCATGGACGTGAAAAAGAGTGTTAATGCAGAAGGTTAACACATGCAAATTAATACACACGGTTACAGACTGCAATGGAGGACAATCCGGAAAAGCATGTAATTATAATAAATTAGGTTGGACTGAATAAGACATTGATTATCTTTAGAATTGTCACCGTATCATGATCATAGCCGTCAACTTGTGATGTGGTCAGCAAAGTTATCATCCAGTTATCTCGCCTTTGATGCATGCAACTTCGTTACCTCCGCCGACTTCGCCCATACTTAATTATAGAACTGGCCACTTCAACTGTTCACTACAAACTCGACTACTGCAACTCCTTTTTGTGTCATATTGACTCATCTCATATGAAACGTCTGCAAACAATCCAGTCTGATCTTGCTCGTGCATTCTCTGTCACCCTCACATATCATCACATAACCTCAGTTTTCAAATCCCTTAATTGGCTTAAGGTCCCTCAGCGATCTTCCCGTATAACCGTCCTAAATGCACCGGGAACTACGGGTACACGTCTTATCTATCTATCTATCTATCTATCTATCTATCTATCTATCTATCTATCTATCTATCTATCTATCTATCTATCTATCTATCTATCTATCTATCTATCTATCTATCTATCTATCTATCTATCTATCTATCTATCTATCTATCTATCTATCTATCTATCTATCTATCTATCTATCTATCTATCTATCTATCTATCTATCTATCTATCTATCTATCTATCTATCTATCTATCTATCTATCTATCTATCTATCTATCTATCTATCTATCTATCTATCTATCTATCTATCTATCTAGCTATCTATCTATCTATCTATCTATCTATCTATCTATCTATTTATCTATCTATCTATCTATCTATCTATCTATATGTGAATGTGTGGATGGATGGATGGATGGAGATTAGATAGACACTGGATGAGCTGGATTCGACTACACGCGAGTAAAGGACAGGGCATCGAACCGATGAAAAGGCGCCGCATTGGCTTCCTGATGGACCTATCGAAGGACAGAGCATCGAAAGAAACTAAATAAATATCACAAAACGCAACATAATGAAATAGATAGTCTATCTGTAAAGTCTAATCGAATTTAACGTCCTGTGTTGATTAGGTGTAAATTAGTAATGGTCGTTACTGAGTGAATCAGTAATTCAAAATGGAAAATCCTCTTCTTAGATCTGACAAATACAGATAAATCCATCAGAATCCAGATTCCAGAAGCAGGTTAAGGTCGGCATTCAACGTGTTAGAAATGGGCTTGAAGTTCACACGGGCCGGTATTTTGCCAAAGATCCATCAGCAGTGCTGTACAGTAGCTTCCTGAGCCTTAGATCGACTGCTGAATGCCAGATATTTAGCGCAGGGTTTGATCCTCGACACAAGCAACACTGCATCACATCTGGCATTTCTAACAACCGACACCATCGGTTCTTTGCGGAAATCCCGAGTGAACGGACGATGGTGGCGGTCTCTACCGAACCCTATAAGAAAACGCCCTCAGCGGCTGTGGTGACAACGATCGTTGTCGAAATATATTATGCAATGCGGGGCGGTGCTGTCTTAGCAGGTGAGAGCCACGCAGGGCCAGCATGCGTTGGGATGGCAGAGAGACAGAAAGAGAGCTAGATGCTGCTGGAGACAATGACAGCGACCGCAGACACAGCACCGAACATTTAGGCTGAGCAGAGCGGCTGAAGGCAGCATCAGCAGCAGTGCTCAAAGCGGTGCCGGCAGTGGTGACGGCAGAGGGTATTATCGAGACTGACCGCATTCTGTGTGGTCAGCCTTGATTCGCTTCTTCGTAAGACCGGGCGTTGTGACGTCAGTGAGCCGAGTCGATAGAGCATAGTTTTGATTTTGCGCTGCTGCTGCTGCTGCAAGTGTCGCCATCTGCGCAACCAGCCCAGAAACAGTGCGAGCAAAGCAGGGCCGGCGTATCTTTTCAGACCATACACTGTTGCGGACCATTTCCTATGAGACCATATCCTAAGAGACCATATAGCAGCGGAATATCCACTTTTTGTAACGCGGGCCATACTGCCCGCGAGTTAATCGACGCTACAAAGATTATCGTTACGGAATTCGTTTGAATTGCAATGAACTATCGCATTATGCAGCACACAGTAACGGAATATAAATCGTTTTATTACGGATGACTTAGCAAAGGAGTACAAAGTGGCTGACATTATACGCTTTGCAAAGTAATGTCTAGTAACAGTAAACAATAATGTCTCCATAGAATGCCCAGATAGAGTTCGTCTAATGTTAAAAAGCTGGTATTTACAGCCAGAAGTGCGATGTTGCCTCAATTATAGCACGTAGTCTGTGTGCGTCAGCATTGCTGCATTAGTGTCTGTTGCTATCGTGAATTAGTTTTGAGTGGAAATTTACTGGGTAAACATTTTCACGCGCAGCTTACCCACAGACACATTAGTTACGCAATATGGGATCGTAGTGGCCACACAGATAAATCGTTGCGGGTGCAAACTTCAAACAAGGGGAATATTCATTTTGAAGCCGAGAAAATAGAGAAACTGATGACCAGAAGCCGGCTTGGAGTAGACGCAAAGAAACTGCTAAGGAGTGCCGAATAATTTGGATCGATGTCGAGGAAACTGAAGTTTCGAACGGCAATGGCGATCGATTTGGGAACGACTTCGAGACAGGATGAAGAGAAGTTGGCCATCGGTGAGTCTGGTTTCATCGCAGTCGCAAATGCTTTCACATCATGCGGGTCAGTTCGATCACAGTTAACGACTCTTATGTTCGTCGATGGGATCACGGTCAATCCATTTGCCTCATTAATGATGCGATCTGCTGCTGCTGCTGCTGAACCACAGTCGCAACATCAGCTTTGCCTCTGAGAAACGATCGAATATTCGATAGTGTTCTATAAATACTAACGGTGGTCGTGGTGGTAGAATGATTGTTATAATGATGTTGCGTTTTGATAAGGATGACTTTGATGATTATGATGACGACAACGACGTTGACTGAGACATATTGAAGTAGTATTAATAAAGAAAAAAGCAACGAGGAAGAAGGAGATGATGATAATAATGAAGTAATAAACTATTACTTTTACGAATCGACATATTCACTGGCACCTGTGTTGTCGGAATTGAGTCACTGTCAGTTTTAATAATTTACATAATTTAGGCCTACACCAAACACGCGAGGTAGAAATCCAACCGTAGCTATGCTGCATATATGTGTGTATATACATACACATATATATATATTATACACAGTTATGATCATTCAAAGCAGTTCTGTTAAAATGTTTGTAAACAAGTTACAATATTTTTTCTAAATCAAATCTCTTCTATAAATTCGACCCATAGGCAACTTCGACAGGATAAATAAGTCTTCGACTGAGTCCTTCTGGAACTGGCTGTTACATGCAATATCTGCAGGAAAGAGAAACAAAAGGAAGACCACGGCTACGCTGAATAGGATAATAAAACTTAGAAAAACTTGAGAAGAGCACAAAATTTGATAAATGACTGAAATGAAGATAATCATCATTCGCACCCATCGCCAGATGACTGGCTTTATGAGCTGATGATGGTGATGATGATGATGATGTTGTTGATGATGATGATGATGGTGATGGTGATGATAATGATGATTGGAATTTGAAATCGATGTCTATGCTACAAAGATACCGAACTTGTAACTATACCTTAAACCAAAAATGTGTTTAGTTAGGAACGGTTGTCAATTTGAGACGAAACATATAAGAAAGAAATAAGAACAAGGAACCGTTGGGCGCTTCGTAACAGTTTAAAAATTATAAACTTCAAAGCGGTCGCTCCGTTATTGATGATGTCCCCCATTGCTTTTTAATAACCGTTTAATATGCAAAATGAACAAGCCTTTATCTTCAGCTGCCAATCGCAACTGCGCATGCTTAGTATGTTTTTGGAATTAGCATAGCTTAACTTTCATCTTTGTAATTACTAGGACTTTAACAGTTAATGAGAAAGTAGTATGCGAGTTGTGCACTGTGAGATTTATATTTAGTAACATGCAACCCAGTGATACAGTAATCTATTGTGATTGCCACAACGTTTTACAGTAGGCCTATAGCTTCCTTGGATAGTAGATGAAAATTCTTTTCCACATTCTCTGCCCTGTGGCAGGCTAACCTGTGCAGTGATGTTGTGCCTCCTCTTCAGCTTGCTCTTTCCAACTGTCATTATCCAGTCCAGCAGCATCTGTCTAGAAAATAGTTGCTTTGAAATCCTAGATTTTTTGTTGATCCTGATAACACACATATTAGTGGCAACATTGGCATCGAGAACGGTAACTATGACTTGTCCGACCTTCTATGCAGAGCTGATACCAATCTTACGAATGAGAGCACATTACAGTGCCACTTCCCGCCAACAGTGAATCAATTTTTCCATGACATTTCTCGATAGGGGGTTCTTTTGTTAGTTTCTATGTCAATTCTAACCAAGAGGGCTTCAGATTAGACATTATCAGTGCCTACCTGTAGACTTGTGCTTAGAAATGAGTAATAGTTTCGAATCATGCATCGTAGCTTTCCGCTATAAGTGGCACTGTTGGTAATTTATTGCCGCATACTAGATCTGTTGTCCGCGTCTACTATCAATTTTTTCGCCGATAGGAATATTATAGGCCTTGCATGATTTGCTACAGTAGATCAGCCTAACTTGCAGAGAGAGAGAGAGAGAGAGAGAGAGAGACAGACAGACAGACAGACAGACAGACAGACAGACACGATGTTTCTTTACACAGCCTCGCCACTATAGTCTCAGCTGCAACATGAATTCGTTTCCATACTTTCATTTGTATAGCGCTCTTTCGGACAGGAAATCAGTCAGACAAAGTAACACAAGATCAGAGCAAGCAAAGATTTGACAGACAGACAGACAGACAGACGGTCTCGTCGGCAGACCTTTCTTGCCTTTTCTTAACTTTCAAAAACATGTGATGTCTAACGGGATTTCAGTCGTTTAATTTTGGTGAAATTGAAATGATTTGACATTTATCAGTTCTGTAAATGATGCTCAGGTGCTTTCAAAGATCCTGAATTCCGATCAAGATCTTTAGATGTATATATTAACGATTTGATCGCAAATTAGCCGATTATGACCGGTGTTTGATATGAAGTTTGACGCTACCAGTCCTTTATGAGACTTAGGGCAATTGGACTGATCTTGGTTCGTGGCTCAAAAGCCGACGGTGAATCCTCATTTCCTGGACTACAGTCGGTCAAGTGTAAGTGCTGCATCCAACACTGCCTTTCAGTCAAGCGACTACTGCCGATGGACTTTTCTCTTTTCTCCTTGTGCTGTTTACGTCTTGTGTCTGTCTCCTGGATTCATATTCTGCTCTCAACCGTCTGCTGACGCCATTAATCGACTCTATAAGATTCATCTTTAATGCCAAAGGCTCTCCTCATACAAATAACTATTCTTGTCTTCATCGAATTATCCTTTTATAATTCTTTTGTTTTCTGTCCTCTCGCCTTACCTTAATCAATCGTTACATTCTCTCGCTCGTCTGTTCTTACTCCCATCATCGTCGTTGTTTTGTTCATTCAACTCAGTCTGAAGTCCTTCATTCTTCTTTACTTCCATCTTTATTTCCTTAATTCCGTTCTTCTTCTATGCAGTTTCGAACCGCTGTTCATTCCTCAGTTTTCTTCGTTTCTTCATCCTATCTGTACTTCTTTCTTTCTTTCTATTTTTTCGACGTATCTTGTATCTATTTTGTTTCTTTCCTTTACTTTTCCTCGCTCTTCTCACGGTCATTCCTTAATTCTTTAGTTCTTTCGTTCTTTCTCCCATCATTTTCCTCCTGTCCATAACCCTTCTTTTCTTCCTTCATTTGTTCTGACCGTCCTTTACTTTTCTTTCTTTCTTTTTCACTGTCTCTCTTTGTTCTGTTCCTTCTTTTTCCTTTTCTACTTCCTTCGTTCAGCGTGGTGCCTTTCTTTGTTCTTCAGAGACCTCATAGATACCCGTAGTGGCGCTTTGTAAATAACCAGTTTCCTTACACCGTCTCGCCACTGGTCTCAGCTGCAACACGAATTCGTTTCCATACTTTCATTTGTATAGCGCTCTTTCAGACAGGAAATCAATCAGACAAAGTAACGCAAGATCAGAGCAAGCAAAGATTTATGGCATCCATTATCTAGCTAAAGATAGGCCTAAATGCATTAAGCTGAAATTTTTTATTTAGCGCTACATCGACGGCCAGTAAAAGAGACATCATATAAGGCCTAGATGAATTGCAGTGATAGTGAGAAGAGTGTCTAAGACGAAATAGAAGGAATAAGAGCAAATTGTCCTGAGTACAGAGACAAATAAGTCACGTCGATGAGTGTTACTTTGGACCAGATGAGTCTGGTATTCTTCTCTATGGGTTCTAGCCAAGGAAAAGTCGATATGGATCGTCGTTGTATAACCGACCATTCCCATGAATCACGATCAATTCGTTTCTCTGCCATTAAATAAATGCTTAGGCGCACAACATTACTTCTGAATTTTCTACGTTTTGAATCGCCAGGATATCAACCAGCGATGAACTAAAATTAAAAATTAGTTGCATGGAGTAAAAAATTTTAATTTCCTGGATGTGGGTCTTTGAAAGTCCTTCTGCAGGACATCGTAGATGGTCTCTATTTTGGCAAATTAATTCTATTTAATTAATCTAATCCAATCTGAAGACTTCTGTAGCTCCGTTATCATAATGCCCTGGGCATCAGCTGATGGTCGCTTCAAGTCAAAATCGCAGTCAAAAATCATAACCGTTGGAGAAGCTGAGTCGAATTCCATTGGGCCAGATAAACCAGAAGCCAGGCTACGGTGGGTAAAGGCCAGGCTATGGCTTCTAGTATGATAGAAATTCTAATGATATCTAGAAATTCTATAGATATAACAAAATTCTAGTGCTATAGAGATGCATCTTATCTAGCTTCTGTAATCCCAAACTCGATAATACTCGGCCAAATGTTAAACAAAGTTGAGCGTGAAGCATAATTCATAGTTGCTTTAATCTTCCTATATCAGTGGTTCTCAAAGTTTTCGCCCGGGGTTCGCTTTACTAGAGTGGGACCTATATTGGACCACCAAGTCTTCGGCCCAACGCTTTTTATCAGAAAGAACAAATGTGACGACATAAACAGTGATATCACCAATACCTTAAATAGATATCACTATCAATATATGAATGCAGCCACATACGGCGCAGAACCCTTATAGCTTATCGATCTGCGTATACTTATTCTACAATCCAGTATAGGAGCCCCGCTGTTCTTCTAGAACAGGCTGCTTAGCAACATGCGGCATCAGCTACTGTAGGGCTACTTGGCCTCCAATCTATCAGCTGTTGATAACGATGCCACTCAATTTTACTCTGTTCGCTCTCGAGTCCGAGAGTGAACGAGCACGTGTGCTGTTCCACAAGTGCACACAAGTGAGAAAGTGTGGGGTACTGGAGTGCTACTTGTTCCTTTATTAGAAATCATGCATGATTTATCAGTCATCAAGATATATATGTTACATAATTATGAATTCCATTTATAAGGAAGAATAAGGCTACAAATATTTTCACAAAATGATCGCTTCTATATACATTTAAATATACAGACTAACTTATATATGCAGATCTACGCCTTTTTCTTCGTTATAAATGGAATTCATAATTATGTAACACATATATATCTTGATGATTGATACTTACTGTGGTTTATTTATGATGGAGCTGAAAGAACCGTCAGCCACTCAAGCGCAGCGTGACGCTTAATTAATTAAGGCGGCCAGAGGCAGGGAGGGCGAGTAGGAGAGAGAGCTAAGCATCAGCCAGCCATGGCGGTACAAGGCTGCAATGATAGACGCTGCAGAGTAAGGCTTGCACAGTGATAGACATAGTAAACATTTATATAGCGCCTTACCGGTATTACAAAGTCAAACATGCCAAGAAACTCTAAAGAATTCAGAACTCTTTGTCTAGAAACATAACTGGTACGTCCAAATATGAACATATAATCCCTGTACTTAAATATTTGCACTGGCTTCCTGTTTAGTAAAGGGTTTCTTTGAAATTGGGGCTCATCAGGGTAACCCTTATTTATATGGCGAAAATTAATTGCAAAGCAATATTAAGTGTCACTCTTTCAAGATATTCCTTATTATAAAAATGTTATATGCAAATTTTGAGTGAAAAGATTTTTAATATTTACAGGTCGCTCAACGACCCTGATGTTTAGAGTAAATGGTAGAATTCAAAAATGTTTGCCATCAGTTTGACTAAGCCATGCAAGAAATCAAGCTGCAATGAAAACTACTCTTTTAATGTTTATTTAACAGTCTCGAACCGATACAGAACAGTTTTTAAAATCAAACTACTGTATACTGAATGTACAGTAGACAGTATATGCTTTTATGGTACCATAGGTGACTGGCTAGCTTGCGTGAAGTAGCTGCACTGATATCGCGATCAGGGTAAGCATCAAGTTGCTGCAGGAAGAGCAGGTCATTCCTAGCTGATTTGAAAACCAGGAACCAGTACCTAATGTAAAGTTTTGTGAGAAATATGTTCACACGTAGCAGTCCAAGAGATTCTCTTGCCGACAGTTTGAACTGCGACCTGAAGAGCCAAACTGATACTGTATGTTCCTTTTGACATCCAGCGAGCTTATTGCGTCAGCCGGGGGCTCGGAAGTTTGTCCCATCATTTGGCGTTCTTCCCAAAAAGACAAGCATTAGTTGGAGTAGTTCGTGTTAGTCCTCACGGGGTTGATGATCCAGCAGCTGCTGCTCACAGAATACAATGACTTCGTCTCGGACATCGATGAACTCAGATGAGGCAAAATCACCAGAGAAGGCATTGTCGATGGCTGACCACTGTTCTTGAAACCGTTTGAAGACCAGGACTTCTGATCCGTGGCTAGGCACCATGCATACTCCAAAGGTGGCTGATTGTGTCAAAACACATGCCTGGACCAAGCCTTCCAGACGCTATTCTCGTATTCCTTTGTGTACAGCTTCGGCCACAGTTCGGCAAGTCCCTGCGGGTATCTTTGGAACTGACAACTGTTTCTTCTCCCCATCGTTGAAATCAGAATAGGCAGCCTATGCACTTTCTCTTTCCCTGTCAAATCAAACATCCGCTTGCTATCCCTGCAGTGGAAAGTCAAGATCGTGTTTGGTTTGAATGCCTGTGAAATGCAGCAGCTGCTTCTTTTCGGTTTCTTCGAAGTAGACGCTGGATGGTTGACCTGTTGCAAGCGCTTCTTCGACTCGCTGTAAGGTGTGGGTCGCTGCCGTTCGGATATTCTATTTCAGTACACCCTGGCAATGCATAAAGTGGCCGAGGACCTGCTTCTCCAACGGTAGTTTATTTCCTTCTATCCCTTCTTCAGGGCTAACTAGGTAATATGCGAGCGTGTTGCCATCTTCTTCGGCTCAAACCGTCTTCTTTATCTGCTGCTCAAACTGTTCTCGGTGAGTGAGTGTCGGATTCGACCGTCTTCTTCTGCTCCGTTCGTCTTCTTCTGCTCCAATCGTCTTCTTGGTCTGCTGCTCCAACCGTTCTCGGTGGGTGAGTTTCGGCTTCGATCGTCGTCTTCTGTTCAGCTTCTTCGGCTCCGATTGTATCTCGGTGAGTTAACGTTCATCTCATCTGTTTTCGCTAGTTTATTGTTTTATGTAAGAAGTCGGTTGCGTGTGCAAAAGACCCATGTGCAAAAGAGCCGCGTGCTCTGTGCGTAAGAGTGTACGAAAGTTCATACCATGCTGTTTACATAGTAAACTTTGGCCCCGTGAGCGACATCTAAATGCAGATCGATCTGCTCCAAATTTTACACAATATATTTATTATTAAAATGAAACCATTTGAGAGGGTGAGAGTTACAAATTTCGAAAATGAGAAATTAGGGCCATCTTAGAGCTCACAGTTTATAAAACATTGAACTCTGGCCAACCAAATACTTAAAATCACTCCTCATTCGCCAGACGTATCGTTATTCAACCAGGCCAACTGATTGTCTTTCTCTAGTTGTGCCAAAAACTAGAACTGTTCTTGATAGACGAGCTTCTTCTGTTGCTGGACCTAAATTTTTGAATCTCTTCCGGCATCTATTCGTTATGTTCAGTCTCATGTCATTCCGATCTCAACTGAAGACTAACCTTTCCCGTTGGCTTATCCACAGTAAGCTGTTTCTATGATTCATTAGGTTGACTTTCTGGATGTTGGTCTGACTGCGCCTTGATTTTAGTTCGCCGTCGGTTGATGCCTTGTGCATTAGACACCGGCGCTATAGAAGGTTCTAATTACAATTAATTTCAAAAGTACCAGGGCTTTTGAAATAGCAACAACTGGTTAAGGCTTAGCAGTCTAAACATGCCAAATCCTACGTGTATGAATGTGTACATTTACAAGAGTAGAAGAGGAACAGAGTAAAAGGGGAAAGAGTTAAAACAGAAAATTATGCCTCTAAATTATTTATCTCAGATAAAAAATACGCAAACACAGACAGAGTGTATGAAGACGCAATGACAGACTGCACCGTAGAGCATTTGACAGTTTTGCAATTTTCTCCTCTTTGTTTCAGGTTCATGTTTAGGATTGGATTTTATGGTAAGTTTCTTAACAAAGCTTTTGGCCTGCAGTTAAAGAATCTATCAATGATCTGTTCCTTAGCTTATGGCTATTTGTACGTAAGTCGGTGTCAAACAACAAAAAAGAAACTGTTCACTGAAAGTTGCACGAATCATCACTTTCAGGAACAGTAATCGTTGAGTTGAAGAATTTTAAAACTTTGCCACTATATCTGCACTGCAGCGTAACTCCTAAAATGCTGGCTAACAATGCCTGGCGAATGTGAAATTTGTAGCTTCAAAAGACCGCATCTGTTCATGCCGTTAAGAAATTCTACAGCTTCTATCTGTGTTGGGTCTTCAATTTCTGTCAGTTTCTTCGCTCATTGAAGATAGTTTGCAAATATGCACTTAGTAGTTCTGACATTAGATCTAGTATTGTATTGTATTGTATTTGGTAACTTATATAGCGCTTCTTACAGAACAAACTACTCAAAGCCGCTTTCAGCATGAGAACCCTAGGGAAATAAGAACATGTTTAAACAACGAGTTGACTCAGCTCTATCACCAAAGGAGACCTTTGCACGAAACGAAGGGGTAAGACTATACCACATAGATGGGCCAACAACAGCTAAAGCCCTCTGCTGCGCAAGGGAGGACTTAACACGAGGAACAAATAGATAATAGTAATGGCACCACTGGTGTCGAAGATGATGTTGGCATCACTTGATGTTGGCTCATACTTCATTGTCAAGGCGCTGGCATTAGGTTGGATTTCACCTTGACAAGCTGAGGCTTCAACCTTAATAGCTGCATCGATATATCAGAAAGTGAGACACTGGAGGACTTCAATAGTGAAGCAGTGCGGGTTTTGAGGTCACTTTCTAACACTTTCCTCAGTGATATGTAGCGATTTGCATCTGACAGTTTGGATAATTTGGACTCAATAGCATGGGGCTGTAAGTTTCCTAACAAGACACAACTGAATCCTAAGCGATCAAGCAAATGATCAGTCAACAAGTGACTGGCAAGCATGAATTCAGTGCCAAAAAGTTCTTTTGTCTACCCTACCAACTTTGAGCTTTCCCATCTGTTAAGGCATTCTGTAAATCATGCAGGCCTAGTACTTGTAGCCTCCATAGAGTCAGTTGATAATCTAACTGGGTCCATTTCAATATTCCTGTTATTAATGCCTTTTGGAGAGATCTTGCCTTATTTCTTCAAATATTTTTGATATAGTAATCTTTCTCCGATTCCTTTATTCTTATAAAACGTTTATCTCGGGCATGTTCTACGAAATCTCTTTCTAGAAAATGTAGGAAGCAGAAAGCCTCGATTGAAAGTCTTCTTGGATTTGTTGGGACCTAGAACTCGCAAATTTCCTTGTCTTTGACTTGATAGCAATGTAGAGTGATTATCTGGTCTACAGATTTGCCCTTATATTTACTGTCATATTCACTGTTACATGCATAGGCAGAACAGTTTCTTATCATTTTCATCATCATCATCATCATCATCAACAACAACAACAACAACATCATCATCATCATCTATGGTCCGCCCCACTCCGGGGCGTAGTCAGCCGCCTCTGTTCTGGGCACGTTTCCAGGCCGTGTTTAGTCAAAAATTCCGGGGGCGCATGTTGGACTCCGCCACTTTTTTCCACGTGTGGCGAGAGCGTCGTCCAGCTGGTCTCTTCCAACCTCTTGTGGGGCCTGACATCATGCCTCGTGGAGCTCTGACATTTCTCATTTTGCCTGAGGTTAATCCAAACTTCGTATATAAAATATTGATAATCCGCCAAGCCTTCGTCTTTATCCATAATTGTTTGAGGGTCCTTGAAAACTTTAACGCCTTACGAACCCTTTCTAGTCCACCTTTCCACAGGGTAGAGACTATTTATTATAACTGGCCAAGATAACAGCAGCCATCACATCTGTCACTTCCACACCCACTAGCACACGCAGACACCTTCAGCAGGACACAAGCGTACATGCAACCGCACAAGCATGCACACACAAGCACAAACAGTCGACCGCAATGCTCAGTCGTTATGTAACGTTTCCATACAAACCACGGCAAATCCAATCGATACCACAAATACTACGCATATTTAGCTGGACAACTGTATATACACATATATAATGGTACATGAATAAACATATTCTCATATATATTTGTATATATTTGCATATATGTATTCATATATATATATAGACCTATTTCTATACATTTCCAAATATATTAGTTCGGCGGGTAATCGATATTTCCACACACATGTATGTATATATATACGAAATATATATAACTGTGACTACGTATACATGAATACACTTTCTCAGCAGGAATCTAAATTTTATATATATGTATAAGTGAAAATCGATTGCGTCTAACTGAAGTGAGCATTTATATCGTCATATTAACATTCTTCGCCACACTCAGCAGATTCAGTATCTTTTGATATATATATATATATATATATATATATATATATATACGCCGTCTCCTCTGTCGTCAATCTCCTACTTCATATATATATATACATATATACAGACATTGCACATTCTATATATAATTATATAAATATATTATATCATATCGTATATATTTAAACGTGGCAATTAACTCATTTTCATGGCATTTCGCATTTTTCAAAAATCGGTTCATAATACTCGTCAAGGCAGTCTTTGAGAACCATAGCATCAACAGATAGGCCTACCTTTAAGTAAATAAACATTACACATATGTAATAGCAACAATTGCCCCAGACCAAAGTTGACAGCAGAACTGGATTTGCCGGGTATCCTGGTGATGTTCAAAAGTCAAGCTCCTAAACTGAATCGCAGTGTCAGTTTTAACTTCTTAGCAGCCCAAGAAATCTAAAATCGTTGGTGGTCAGGGGCTTCACCTCGAACCATGCTGAAGACGCTTACGACGTTCCCAGAACCCTAATCGGAAAACTGCTGGTAATTCGCGCCCTTTAAGCTATTTTTGATTTGAAGTTCCAAATGATTAGCCCTTGCAGACAAAAGGACAAGAAAATTCAACCCTAATTATGTGCTTCTTTATCGTCTTCTCAACATCCCATTCCACCCTGTGGTGCGTGTTAAGCTGATCCCTATCAGCTATACAGCTCATAGATCTTCATCGATTGTCCATCACATAATTTGACCGTAAGACTAAGGCTGGTTAGTCACAGAACACCGTATAGAAGCCTTTCGATGTTAGAAAGTGCAACGAGATGCTAAACAACTGACCTTCATGAACTGAGTCAACATACTTTTCCTTTTCACATAACTGACTTTGTACGAATTTTCCTGAGAACAGAAATGATGTTCTAAATGTGTTAAATGATCTCTTGGCTAAAACCTTAAGAGTAGACAAAGTGAAACAGTGAATTGTTTAGCAATGGCCTATTCGGATTTTAATGTAGGTGTAGAAGTAGCCGTAAAGATGTATAGTATTCCAAATACCTTGGGTAATCCATGAGATCTTTTGAGAAAGAACATCCGCGTCTAGTGGCATGGCCATTCGCCTCATCTCAGAAGCGGTCGCAGAGCCAGGATTTAAAGTTAAGGACGAAGTGTGTTTGTCAATGTAGACCACTCTAAGAATTTATACAGCGCCTTTTTAAAGCCTCCCAAAATGATGAGACACGACTACCTAAAAAAGTGCGATTGTAATTGTAATTGTAATTTGAGATTTGTAAAGCGCCTCTTAGAGGATAAACTCAACAGAGATGCTTCCGACCCGAAAAAGTAAAATCACTGTTGAACAGTACAGTCTTCAGGCGCCTGCGGAACACTGAGAGGGGGAGAGAAAGGAGCTCAAGTCGCAATACTCGAGGGAGACGATTCCAGCAAGTGGGACCAACGTAGGCAAAGCTTCTCGACTGGGCTGCAGCAGTACGCATGCGAGGGACAAACAGGAGATCTTGAGTGGCCGAGCGAAGGTTGCTACGGCCCGGCAACGAGGAGACCAAAGTGCAGAAGTCCATGAGGTAAAGGGGTGCAGAGCCAAGAACACAATTGCGCTTGAGGGAGAGGATCTTAAAGTGGACACGCTGCTGGACGGGGAGCCAGTGAAGAGTGTCACGAATATAAGACAAGATGTGGCCATACTTTAGAATGCCCCTGTGAGACGAGCAGCAGAGTTGAGCACAGATTGTAGCTTAGCAGTGTTGGCAAGCTATAGGCCGGTAAAGATGGCGTTCCCAAAGTCAACCCTGGTGCAAATGAGGGCATGGACCAGCGTGGAGATAGCGTGAAAGGAAAGAGTACGGCGAATGGTACGGAGCTGACGAAGATGATAAAAACAAGAGCGAGAGACGCTGTTAACATGAGCAGACAGGGAAAGCTCCTGATCCAGTACAACCCCGAGATCCCGGACCGTAGTAGAGAAGGAGATATCTGGAAATCTTTGGCATAAGGAGGAGAGATCGATCTTGGCGAGCTGTAAGCGGCCACCAAGCCAGATGAACTGGGTCTTATTACAGTTCAAGCAGAGGCGATTGGAGGACATCCATAGGTCAAGGACAGATGTGGCATCGAGAATCCTCTGGACAAGGGCAGGGGCTGCCTCCGCCGGACCATGGGCATAAGCCTGGGTGTCGCCTGCATACTGAAGGACGGCAACACTCAGTGGGAGGAGGGCTGCTTGAGTTGTTAAATAATACGTTCAATAAAAATGCCTATTGTTGTGCTAGAAACAACTCAAGCAACATTTCCAGTCTACCTCAGGTAATAACTGCAGGATCTGTTGTACAGATGTGCCAGAGCTTGATCGACGATTACTCACATCGTCGATCAGCTACATCAAGGCAGCTACACGTAGCTTTTTGATCGAGGAAACCGTGGAATTTTGACAGGTCGATCACAATTCGGGCAGCGCAGCTGGGACGGACAGAAGCTGACATATCGGAACTTATGCAGATCCTTAAGGATAGCGTTGCAGTAGCCCAATTTACAGTAACGAATCAGGAGGAGAGCGTGGAAATGGTGATGCATGCTGGAAAGATGTTAGCTTGCACATCAGCATGAAGTTTATGGGACTCAATGCATTAGGTCTACTGGATAGGGAAAACATTCTAAGAATCTGAAATGTTTTCTTACGGTCTTGTTTATATTATTTGACAAGTAGCCTATACCGCAGAAACAGTGGCGAAAGTGCGTAGCCCATGCATAAGCGCCAAAGTTATCTTCACGTAATTTTTTAATGAACGATAAGCAACCATTGAGAACAACTTTTCACAACTGACTGCGCTTAAGACGACATTTTGGTTCAAGTTCCATTTCGATATTGCCTTTTGAAGGTGAAGTCCCGTGTACCGTACACTTACATGTATTTTGAGTCAACAGTCCTTAGGGACCGTGTCACTCAAACGAGTCAGCAACTCATAATAAAAAAGTGAGAACATTAGGCTTAAAGAGGTTTATCAAATGCTTATTTTCAATGACTGCAAACGGTCATTCTGATTTTGTGAAGTTTCGTCGGATTTTTAAGCAATATTTACCAGCATTTCTGCATAAAAATGAAGCCATTTATGAAGACTGTATGATGCCTATGCGAGCATTTATTTATTTAAAATTAAATTTTGGTGCTTTCAGCTTAGTGCACATCCAGGTCAGGCATGGATATATCTTCTCCATCTTTTGCGAATGAGTACTGAGTGTGTGAAGATTAAAGTGTGTGTGTGTGTGTGTGTGTATGTGTGTGAGTGAATATGTTTGCAGATGCAGTGGTCTTCCGGCGTTCAGAGAGGCGCCTCTTTGAGCGATGAGGGGACTACATCTTCGTATACACACAATGCATATATATTTTATATGTACATATATACGCCCCCATATAAACACATGCATCGTGGTTTCTAAGGCTAATTATGTTAATGCGGGTGAAAGCGTGACCACTTAAGGAAAGGACCGCATCCTATCAAATCAATACAAAAGCTGATGCTGATGCTGGCGCAGGATGCCTACACCGTCTGAAACCAGGGTCTGACACTCGTCTCCACCATTGTGCAGTCTAGGCGCATTGACCAGGGTCCGCCATTGAAGTGCTGCCTTTCGAGACAGCGACAATCGCACCCGATTGAGTAAGAATCACGACCAATGTACTTGTCAATAATTTTTATTTGGGGTCAGTGATGGCGTTAGGTTGAGTTGCTGGTTAGTGTAAGGGTTCTTGGTCGGCCTTACTCTAATTAGTAGTTGGACGTGATTTGATGTTAGTAGATATTCACATAGTGCTTAGTACTCACTCTTTCCAGTGCAAGTGTGCGCATCGGGCAACGCAGCTTCTCCAATCATCTCTGTCCATCGTCAGACTCTCTGCCTCGTCCCATGACAGCTCCAAACATCTCAGATGATCTCTGGCCAGTTCTTTCTTGGTCTTCCTTTCCTACTTTCCCTTCAGAGATCCAGTTCATTTCTTGGTTGGCGCTTCTACCTTTGTCCTTTATACGAATTACAAGATCCATCCATTATAGTCTTCTCTTTCTGATATTTTCTATAAACACTTGTCCCGTCCTGTCTTTTATAGTTTTATTCGATATTTTATCACGCCACGAAATGTGCAGAATTCTCCTCAGCCATCTGTGATGTACTGCCTCCAGTCTTTTCTTGTTTGCCGCCGTCATTGGCCAAGTCTCAGATCAATATAGCAGTGTACAGAACACTATGGCTTCATAAAGACGAATCTTAGTCCTCACACTGCATCCGTTGCTTTTCCATATCTTTTCAAGTCTCCCGAATGCAGCATTTGCCTTTCTTTTGCGTCTTTTTACCTCCTTGTCGCAGCTGCTGTCCGCTGTTATTAAGCTACCGAGGTACCACGAACTCAACCTTCTTTCATCGATCTTGTCCATTTCATTCCATTTTACTATCTTCACAATTTTTTTTGATTGATAGTGAGGCACACTTTCGCTGCCTTCTCTTGAGCTTTAGTTGTTAGTTTTTTCATGCCTTGCCAGGTACTGTCCAGCAGGGTGATATCATCAATCACATGTTAGTTTTTTAAACATTTTTGAGTTAAGCCATTTAGTGACTGCCCATCAACACCATATTATCACAAAGACAACAATCAGTAAAAAATCTACAATTTAGAGTGAATGATGCATAAGACAAAAAGTCAACCCAAAAGGGTCAGAGGAATTCGCTAAGGCTGGATTAGCCTATTTCAGGATAAAATTTTTGCAGTAATAATAATGCATTTAATATTTTACATGAACAGTAGCCTATGGGAGGAGTGCAAACACAAAATGTAATTACGTGATAGTATGCTGATAATCTTGGCAATATTTGTATATTTGCGTAGTATGTTCTTTCCAATTAAGGCGCTGGTCCAAATACACTCCCAGGAAATTAGCTGATATAGTCTGCGTAATCAGTTTGCCTTCTACTGTAATGATGCAGTTACAAGCTGGAGACAGCTTACGGCGAGATCGGCACAAAAGGAATTTAGTTTGTCAATATTTAGTGACAATTTATTAGCTCTAAACCAGGAACAGATGCCCATCAGTTCATACATGGCTCCTACAAACAACGCATCTACAGACCTTTCAGATATAAAAAGACTGATATCATCAGCAAACAATATAAAGTGAAATAATTTAAAGATGGTTGCCAGTTAATTTACATATATTAAAAATAGCAGTGGCCCCAACACTGAGCCGTGTGGTACTCCACAATTAATAGATTTTTCGATGGATAAAAGACCTTTAAAATAAACATGCTGCAATCTGTTATTGAGCCGTTCCCCACGCGACCAAGTGTGTACATTAATCAATATCCCAGCTGATTGTTAACCAAACAACGAAGATCTCTCCATAGCAGAAGATCGATATCACTCAGAAAGCCCTGCTTCGTCCGTGCCTCATCGAATCCGTGATTTCTCAGTCGCAATGTGCTTCGACGTTGTCCAAACGGTTCAAATGATCCGACCAGTCCACCATGATTATAGCTCTACCGTTAAAATGGCCTGCACGGTTCGATAATAAGTGTATGAATAACGTCCACATTTAAGAGGTGGACATCAAGTTAACTTCCGGAAGCTGGGTCGGACGTAGAAGTAGTCCAAACGAGCAAGTATTATCGGACAAACTATGCACAAAACAAATTTACCCACCCAGATCGAACCAGTCTCTTGGACTTCTCCTCCTCCTCCTCCTCCTCCTCCTCCTCCTCCTCCTCCTCCTCCTCCTCCTACTCCTCCTCCTCCTCCTCCTCCTCTCTCGTTGGCCCCCTGGCGAGTTAATGATCTTAATTGGAAGGGACCTGAGCAGGAGATTAAAGCAAGACAAGTGAACTATAAATCAAGTTACTACTAAATGGTTTGTTTATTATATCAAAGTTCGATGTAATCTCTGTGGATGAGTAGCTGAGTGATCGTGAGTAATTTGTTCTGTAAGAAGCGCAATATAAACCGATCAACAGCCTACAGTACAACACAGTACCTTCCAATTTCTCTCTTACTCTACTTTGCTGTTTCACTCTATCGATATTTCGCAATTCCTCATTTAATGTATCTTCTCTCAGAGTCTCTCATTCTTTCCTTCTCTTCCCTCTTTCTCACTCTCACAAGCGCTCATTCTATATGAATTGCTGACTGTAGCCTAATCCTATCCTTCCTAATATTCTTTCACTCTCTCCTACTAACCCTCGCTCCCTTAATCTTTCTTACTTTACCTCATCCTTTCACAGATTTCCCTGTCAATGTTTTTCAGTCTTGCAAGTTCTCTCAACTCTCTCCCCTCTCTCCCCTCCCTCTCACTTCCTCTCCTCTCTCTCTCCCCTCTCTCTCTCAATTATTGTCTTTTAATCTCACCTTTCTCTCCTTCTCCCCTCCACTCTCACTCACACTCTCGCCTTTCCTTTTCTGTATCACATTTCTGTGCTCTTGCTCACATTTTCTGTTGTTCTTTTCCCTCTTTAATGCTGCTGCACTCTCTATCGCACTGTCACGTTCTCACTCTCTTCTTCCTCCTCCTCCTTCTCCTCTCTCTCTCTCTCTCTCTCTCTCTCTCTCGTTTTTGATACTTTCTTTTTCTGTGTCTCCTCTCTCACACTCGCTCACACTCTCTCAAACTCGCTTTCAATATCTCTCAGGCTGTGTTTAATTTCTTAATTTTGGCACTGAAGCCTACAATATGAAGCTGTCCCATTGGTTCATGTGTTATAGCTTCATGTTGGTGACTTCGAGATATTATTTTTTAAGTTCCAAGGGAAGCATAGCCTGGGTTAGAGCTTAAGTTCGGGTCAACGCCAGTCAAATGGTAAGGCTCAGTACGTTAGACTTTTAGGCTCAATCTTTACGTATCCACGTAAGCTACGATTGATATTCACTTGATTGTGATTATGTACGGAATCGATGCGCCTCAACTATCTCCGCATCTTTACGAGTGGTGGGCTCTAGACTAATACAAACCACAAAAGTGGAATTGATGGATAGGTGGCTTAGCCGCTATAGAGGCGGATCGAACCTGCAACATATGGGCATGCAACACAAATTCTACTTCAGGCGAAGTTACCTCTTCTGGACGAGTGTTTGTTCCACCGTAAATGCCAAGCGACCGACTCTCGGCCGGAGCAACGTAAGCGCCGAGGGCAAACAGAACTTCAAGGAAAATGGGAAGATTGCACCCGGGACATTCTGCAATGTTCACTTACATGATCATAAAGACGCCACGGCCGGTGTAGCTTCGATACAGTTAATGCGCAGTACAGTGAAATTGATACACACTTTGAACCAATGGGACACTGGTCCCCGAAAATTAAATCTAAATATGATAAATTAAAAATAATTATTAATTTTAAATAATTAAAATAGGTTATGCGGACATCTGGTTTGCTTGCTAACTAACTTATAAAGAATGTTTAGTCAGTGCACGATCCATCCGCAGTATAAAAGAACACTTGCACACGACCTCCATCTCCTTTAACTTATAATCATGCTAGCTTTGAACGGCAACTGTGACAGTTGATTTATTGAGGTATACTGTTAATATGCAGGGCCAAAGAAACCCTTATCATCAGTTTAGCAGCAAGATGTCGATAAATGCAGGTGAAGTTGTGTGACAACCAGGTGACACAGCAGACCAGCATGGTGTGCTGGATCAAGAAGAAAACAATGTAGGCCTATGTCTGTCTAACACATCGGATTTCAAACAGTGCTCCCTTTGTGAAACTGATGATATTAATAACAGATGTAAAGCCATCCGCCGGAAGTGGGATGGGCAGTGGACAGATTAGAGGAGTTACGATTTGAAACAGGGCCTTGCAAAACACATAATACAGTGTTAAAGTGTTAGCGTAAAGACGTAGGCCCTGCTATAGGATGAAAGGTAATTCTACTACAGGTGATATTCATTGTATCACAGATTCGATACTTTTATTTAAAAGTATTACTTGACAGAGATTGTTGATCATAAGCTATACAGAAATTCAGATTTTCTAGAGACAAAAATTGTGTATAGCTGTACAGACATAATATGTCCTACAACAGGAGAGTTGTAGCAGTGAGTTAAAATAATTTTTAATAATGCACTTTTTTATTTCTTTATTTTCGGCACTGAATATGTCTCATTGAATAAGTCTCGGCATTGAATATGATCGACTCAAATAAGATTTCATATTGATTTAAATTGGCTTTTCTTAATGTTTATATGTTTATCTGGATATTTGTATAGCGCCTTTTGGCAAACTCACAAAGATGATAAGCATGACTATCAAACAGGTCTTTTATAATGATTTCGCCTAGATTTTCATAAGTCTTTGTTCTTTGTTTTCTGACGCATTTGCGACAGCAATTCAGAAATATACTTAAAAGTTCCAGGCAATCGCTTCAATAGAACTTGGCAGTATTTCAAAAATATTAATTGTAGTCGTCGGAATCATAAATTTTAGTATAATGAGCCTGCGAAGAGGTCTGGGATAAGCCAAGCAAAGTAATCGGTAGATATTTGAATTGCTACTCTCTGAAGGCTCGTTATTCAAGCAAGGCTGTAGGTTTTATTGGGCGATGCCCAAAAACACAACAAGTAAATTGCATATGGCTACTCGCGAAAGGTCCATAGGAAGCGTTTACCGTGGTTTAAATTTATTTTTAAATCGGAGAATTTTTAACTGACTGAGCCAAGAGTACACATTGTTGATCGATTGCTTTGTATTGGTACATTAAGAAAGGATACGTTTTTCTGGGTTTCAAATGCTGTCGGAAGTCTTCAGTCTTGCAGAAAAGCTTTTTTCGAGACCTTTTATAATCACTGCGCTTTAACTGCTCTGTGAGCAATTAAAGAACAATTTCGTTAATTTCCATTATGTCGCGAGCTAGTCGCAAAGTCAGAGTTCGGAAATAAGTCAACACAATAACTTTTCACGCGTTTCTTCTTCTCGTTGTGCAATCTCAAACCGCCATAACTGGAGTCTCCCTCTAGTCTGTCAACCTGCCCCTTGTATATGAAATTTAGTAAGTAAGTGGGACCTGCCCACCCCTTGGTCCTGACACATTACATTACCATCATCTTTTATTAGATCACTGTGTTTAATTATGCTTTAACTCATTCCACATTGCCTTGCATTAATTGTCTGGCGTTCTGTTACAGGTCCTTCTTCAGATGCCGTTCTTCGGCAGCAGTCACAAAAAGGTCAGGGCTTCTGCGCTCGCTTGCTCATGGTTCTGTCCGTTATCGTCATCATCATCACCTTTCCCATTGCAGTCTGCCTCTGTCTTAAGGTAAAGACTTAGCCCCCAAAACACCAAATAAATAGTCTGCTATATTATACTTAAACTGATTAGCAGATAGAAAATGGAATCAGAACGATCTTTTAGTTTTGATAATATTTTTTGTTATTATTACGAAAGTTGCAGCAATCGCAGTCACACAGCAATGCGAACTCATAAGCGCGGTAAATAATAACAATAATAATAGTAACAATAATAATAATACTAGTATTAGTATTAGATTTCATATTGCTTCATAATCGACAATAAAGCACATCCTGATCAACAGAGTGATCAAATAGCTAATGTCTTCAGTTCATTCGCTAAATGATGTTTACATTATTTTTTATATTATAGGCAACTTGTTCGAGCCCTCGATAATTTTGATACTGATCAGTTAATATAATCAGTGAAATACATTTTAAATTCAGGAAATTAAAATTTGACACCGTCCATCTGGAACAGGAAACGGGGAAATGGAACCTAATGACAAAATAGGACTTGAGAGTTAAGGCAGAGAAAAAGGTCAACCACGACTGAATGAATTGTGTATATATGGTTGCATCTATTACACAAATTTTTGTATTAGTTATTTTTATCTTTACTTTATTTATTATAACTAAAATTACTTTTTCTTATTTATTTTTCCTCAGATAGTTCAGGAGTATGAAAGAGCAATCATCTTTCGACTTGGTCGAGCTCTACAGGACTCAAAAGGACCAGGTAGTACTGAAGGCGTAGAATGATATCCAAAAGAACGAAGTAATGTAAAGTGAAGTAATTGCCTAATTCTTGACAAAAATCCTCGTGAGGATGATCCTGTGAATAGATCTTTTGTCCCCAGCACAAAAACTGCAGTGTTGCATGCAAAAATCAGTAATGAATTTCTAATTTGAGTCAGCATACGGAAGTGAGTAGGTCTAATCTTTGCTAATGCAAAAGAGACATACCAAAATTCGATTAGCTCAGTTTTAATGGCGCTGATTTACTGAGCTTATCGATGGAGGAAGAGGCTGTTTGAGGAAGGGTATTACAGAATAGTTCCCTTCGTGTGCTGTTTCAGCATAAGGCATCTTTGTGTCATACCTGCCATTCAGTGGCGTATACGGAAATCACCAGATATTATACCAGATAACAGTTTCAATAAGATGAGATGAAAAAGCCACTTAAAATGAACCAAAAGAAATCGAGGCAGTGGAAGGTAAACTGTGCATGATCAAGTGTGGTAAGACAATACGAGGTCAGAAAGATCAGCGGGAGACCGACTAAAGGCCTAGCCTGGAAAAGAAAAAGCAAGGCAAAAAGGGAAAGCATTCAATGAAACTTATGAAACTAACTTTTCGGATTTGATTTGGTCAAGGTGATTTCCACTGCACAACGTTTGTTTGGCGATGAGATCTTGCATTGCATTGCAGTGCATTACAGTATAACATTTCGAGAGGTGTTTTGGCTGCAAGACGAACTACTCATCTATCCAATCTGGTCTGATCGCTTGCCTTCACTTTCTTCCAGCGTAGGGACTTGTCTTTCTAGCGCTGCGCTTCCCATACATAATACACTGCGATTTCACTATAGAGAATGATATTCCATGCTTTGGCATATACGTTTCGGCTTATACGGTTATCATTGACTGAATACCGAATACATCATGCGCCAACGACTTCACATTCGACAGATCCGACAGATTTTCATACAGATCGAATTCAATTAGAATGCGGATAAATGGAGATTATAGATTGAACTTTACCATAAATAACATTACAATATTGTGCAATGTATTACATTACGTTATCTCACGGGCGAGTTACTAAGGCAATACCCACGGAAAAGCTCATTTTGTCGAGTAACCGACCTATCTCTACTCTCTAATCAAACATTTATGAACCCCCCGATGGATATTCTCATATGACTGCGTCACTGCGAGCACAAAATTATGAAATAAGAATAAAAGAGATATTACGAATTAGTTGAGATAGGACAAGATATGAACCAACGAGATATGAGCAATGCGGATCGCTATAATGAAAGAGAAAAGAAGAGAACTGAATGGAGGAAAACAACAGAGAAGAAAAGGAATCTAATGAGCCTTAATTAAAAAGCATATGGACAGAAAACACTAGGAAAAGACAATAGAAATGAACTGTATTTTATCAATACAGGCAGTTACTCAGATTCTTCTTCTTCTTCTTCTTCTTCTTCTTCTTCTTCTTCTTCTTCTTCTTCTTCTTCTTATTATTATTATTATTATTATTATTATTATTATTTTTTTTTTTTTTACCAAGGTAAGTATAATCCCTTGGTTGTTCAAAAATTTCCGGAGAAAAAGAGAGAGAGGGACTCTGGAACGGCTAATCCTCGTCTGGATTCGGCACCACAAATGTACCGTGGAAGGCGACTGCATTGAAACGCTGTAATGTTATAGATAAGCGTTGAAAAAGGTAACCTGTTTCTCTACCATCTCCGGATATGAGGGACAATATACGCCCCAAGTCTGTGAGAAAGGTCATACCCAAACCATTGATAGGGCCTAAAGTCTCAAAGGCCAGAGGGACAAAGTGGTATGCATTAGTGAGATGATCATATTTCAAAGTTTTTCTATCGGCCGCCAGTTCAGCTGCGCCTCCTGCTGTAACAGAGGTTGCCTGTAAGTAAGAATGTGCAAGCGTGTCAATCACGGTGACATCCCATAGGAGGCTGCGCCCCGAACGCCAAGGAATCAGGGTAAGGCCATCCGGTCTCTTGCCGTCTGTTCTAGAAAGACCCGTAGGTTCTTTCACTGATGGGAAGCCCGCTCGCGTCAGACTTCTGTGAATAAGGTCATTGAGACAAGCGTGACGTGCCATTCTGCCGGGTCCCAAACGGCAAGAGAGACCATGCGACCCCTCAGCAGTCACCAGAGCTCCACATGTGCAATTATGTGGTTGACACAGGATAGCTCCGAGACGGAGACCTAGGGCTATACGTACGGCTTCGTCATCCAGGCGAAGACCGATTGAGTTAATGGGGAGGGCAAATAGCCAATCCCCGGCATGAGGCGATGACACCGCCTTTAGACGTGCCTGGTGGTACGCGTCGTTATTATTGGTAATAAGTGTAGTTTTCGATATTATTATTATTATTATTATAAGAAGAAGAAGAAGAAGATGAAGAAGAAGAAGAAGAAGAAGAAGAAGAAGAAGAAGAAGAAGAAGAAGAAGAAGAATGCGAAGAAGAAGAAGAAGAAGAAGAAGAAGAATGCGAAGAAGAAGAAGAAGAAGAAGAAGAAGAAAAAGAAAAAGAAGATTTGCAAAGCGCAAGTTAATATAACCAAATACACCGCAAATGCAAGTTGTGAACAGATGAGAATAAAAGAAAGTCAGTCAACCCTTACAGATCGACCCAAATGCAGTCACTTAGTAGAAAACCCAGAGGTAAAGTTGCCCTCCACTTTAAATCACTTCAAGCAACAAGAGAAAGTGAGTATTGTTGCAATCCGATATGCAAGACAGATGGACAAAAGTATGTAACTAAATTATCTCATATCAAAGTGGTCTCTAAAGGTGTTTATTTGTTTAGTCATCCGAACTATCCCGTGTGTCCGATACATCAGAATCGTGCTTAGGTCTAGATCCTTTGATGTTGATTTGATTATTCGCTGGCCATGGTATCTGCAGATGAAACGTCAACATCTGCAACATTTGCTATTGACCATCTGTTCCTCCTTTCTCTTACTACACACGTGGCATCGTCCCTCATCTTGGGTATGCCTGGATGTCGATCCTTTGCAGTGTCATTACTTGTTAGTTCAAGAGCTCTCTGGACACTTGGCTGCGGACCAGTTGCAGGCTGAAGGGATCGGATATTGATCCTTGCAAGACACACTTGTCTTGCCGGACCATGCAGCCTTGCCGTCTTTGAACATAAACATCTTGCCAGAGGATTACTCCACTGATTAATCAACAGTAGCATCACTATCACTGTCGCCGTCATTGTCAGGAGATTCCATCAGTAAGTGCTGTAGTGTCTGTTATTATTATTATTATGGCGTTTTCGTCCTCATCGAAGTAATCAAACTCAACACTGTCGGGTTCGGCTGAGTCAAAACAGTCAATTTCCTTCGAAACAGAAGAACGGTCTTCGTCATTTCCAGCAGTTATCCAATCAGCAAACAGTTTAGATTTTTCTGATTCCGCAAAATGCTTTTAATGCTATAAAATATGTCTGTTTCAGGCTGTGACTGATGCGCAGCTAGTTAAGCAAATTATTTTACCGATAAATAAAATAGCGTGTGAAAATATAACCGAATCAGTGACACTAGCATCCAAGCCGATCCTTGTGCAATGACTTACAAAGTCATAAATTAAGAACCATTAAAACTTTTATTAACAACCCGTTACAATGATTCAAACCCATTGGGATTATTCTCCCCGTCTTGACCTCTGAGGGTCGAGGTCATGGAGGTCATGAGTACTAAACTCTGTTATTGAAGTGATTGCAATCTTTAAAAGTGCCCGTTGAGTTTTCATCACACACGCACATTCCTACACCAGTTTAAGCACAGGCCGACATGTACGCAAACACTAACACAAAGATGAGCACATGTGCACTCATGCAGCACATACATAAAGACCCTGGCGTTTTGTCTACTATTTGAGATGATGATGATGATGATGATGATGATGATGATGATGATGATGATGATGATGATGATGATGCTGAGTTCTCCGCCCGAAGGCAGGTCCATTGACTTTTTGCCACCAGGGGATAAGATGACTGAGGTTGTTTTCCAGTTGCCTTCCGCACAGACAATTGTGGGTGAGCAACTTGTCCAAGGTCGTTAATATACGCAGTGGCTTGAGGCAGATTCGAACCCGCGACCCTCCGGTAACGAGGCAACGACCATGCGACTACACCAACGCGTCCCACACTATTTCAGATATCCTGCCATATTGCATCACTTAGCATCGCATATACCTCGACGTATTAGGTTATGTCACATCACATTTACATGAGTGCATTGTTCTAGGTCTGTTCTTCGTTCTACCATGCACCGATCAGTTCGTTCGAGTTGACCTGCGAACTGTCTCCTTCGAAGTACCACCGCAAGAGGTATAAATAAATAAATATATATACATAAATATATAAATATAAATAAATAAGTATCAAACATGAATACGTTAACATAAATAAATGAATAAATAAATAAAAATTCACAATAGCGCCATTGTATAACACGCTTCGAAGTCAAGCGGCAGTTGTAGCAGTCCTATCGATGCGTGGTTGAGGTCCAGATTCAGACGAGAGGCGCAGTGAAAGCCCACTTCTTTGTCTTTCGTACGGATTAGTGGAGACAATAACAATTCTCTTTTGAGCAATATTGATTCAGGCTTATCAGAAAGACATTATACATCTCTGAAAGAAACAAAAGCTAAAGCAATTTTACAAACAAAAGACGTTGATATATTTTTATCAACGTCATTTCTTCATAAAATTGTACGTTAGCGGACATTTATATAGGAACCGGTTTTTTGTTGTATACTCTTAAGGACACTTAAACACTGCTCTCTGAAAGAGTAAAACTGTGCGACATGAGATGAGTTGAAATGTTTCTTAAGCAGTTGTTCTCGAATCAACTGGGATTTTAAGTGAAAGACTGTTCCAGAAAAAATCGGAGGTCCTATGCACAAGATAGCTCACCGTTGCGCGAGTCGCTGTAAAATAATATGTCCCATGAGCTGTAAGACCGCATTTCGTCGGCACTGCTAGCTTGAGACAGGATCAGAGAGGTCCTTGATGCATTCTTTGGCCGCATCAACTACTGAGGCCACCCCGGGGAGGAACTTAAACCTGGAATGCAGATCGGAAGCTCGTATATCTTTAGAACCATGCGAAAATTTTAGCAGAAATACCACTAATCTGGCAATGCATTTAAGACAGCGGACCGAGCCTGATGGTTTTGAAACTTGGCAACGTAGATAATGAAGGACAACTGGCAAGGACAGTGTTGCAGTAGGCCTAGTCCAGTCATGTAACCACAAAAGAGCCACTCGATCTGGCAGGACCTGAAGAGGGAGTCGCAATGGTCGGTGAATCTAAAACCAGTGAAGACCTGGGTCAGACTGTCTGCGTACCAAATCTCGCCCAAGGACGGAATCATGTTAAAAGTTGAAATAACTGATTAACTAACATGTGCTTATGCCGAGTTGTCTGTGCGAAACGTCAACAACCCACCATTCTGGAAAGAATAATTTCAAGGGTAGAACAGTATGTGATTCCACAAAAGGTGCTGAGTTGTGTAAGCATAGATATTTTAATCAGCTGAGTGGATCGAAAGTTTCTTGAGATTTCGAGTTGCCGTTTGGTTTGTGAATGCATGTGGCATGCTATGTTTCAGCGCTTTTGAAAGGTTCCGAAAAGGCGCTTTACAAATGTTCAAATAACTAAATACACAAGCAAGGTCCACATGTATTTCTCACAGTAATAAGAGCTACAATGCTTGCGCAAACTTTGGTGCACGCGTTCATTTTGAAGTCTGGAAAACGTTTATTCTAAGGCTACTTATTCAAAATTGCTACTTTAGCTCGATTTCATTATCTACGGTTTTTTCGATACACGGCGAATTAAATCTCTGGTCCTTCGTAACGCATCTGGTTCTATGCTCCTATAAATTGGCGGACAATACTCTTCAATTTAACACATGGAGGCCATATCTGCAGTCCATGGCTGACTAGCACGATTTATGGACAGGAGTTGGTGTCCGTCCGTCCAATTAATATCAGATGTCTTAACGCAGATGATTCTGGTCTCATCCCAAGCGCAACGTCCGACCATCAAGTAATCACCAGAGAATCTGATAAGACAGTGAAGGATGGTGTGGCTCACAGACAACCACTAAGGAGACAAAAGACAGCTGTATCGGGCTTTAAGGAGTAGGTGGAGTAAGAGGATGAGGAATGAAAATTATCAGTGCTCATAAAGCTTGGTATTTCGATAAATTTGAAGGTTGCCGGAAATATTCAGAAAGATAGTTGCAGAATAATTTCGCTAAATTCAGATTACGTCGGCAAAACTAAACTGTTTCTATAGCGTAGGGCCTTTTAGGACAGGATTACACAGGAAAATAAAGCTCTTGTAAATGATCAAAAGAATTTCATTATAATGTTAAATATCAATATAACTTTCTAATCAGTTACCTTCTTAAATCTCCATTGGATAAAATGTCACATTAATTTGCAATGCTGAAGCATTGGATAAAATGTCACATTAATTTGCAATGGTGAAGCCTTATAAAATGTCATTAATTTACCACAAATCATAGCTAAAGCGTGACTTCAGTTATGAGATTTCTTTGGCGAATGATTCCCTAGCCTAGTTGGTTGCCATGACTGCGTCAGCAATAAATTGTAAGCCTCCGGCCTGCTGTTATTTATTTAAACCACCTTTGCTGAACAGGAAGCCAACGCATAGATTTAAGCACAGGGGTTATATGTTCATATATGCAATTTAGGATTAATTTGCCAAACGTAGACTCTTAAAACCTATTGGTTGATTTGAATAATTATAGTAATCGTGTCTGCAAGAGACATTATGTCCTAGCACTCGTCAGAGCGCACCAAAGATTTTAAGTTAAATGGGGCGAAGAGATAGCGCGGTTCTGAGAGTTTATACCTACAATAAGACAAAATATCCGACCGCAAGAAAATAGATGTATGCTTTCCTCTGAATCCGCCACTGACGAAAGCCATCTGGACACTTCTGCCCAAATATTGGTACGTCTGTCGAGTTCATGTGGGACCCAAATAGCTACGCCGCACTGGGCCGCCTGCACAGCCAATATTGAATTCCCACAGGGCCCCACGAGTGACACGCAGCGGAGGCCTTGCAGGGGTTTTGCACATCCAGTCTTTGCCGGGCGACTTTGTAGAGTCTGGCAGGCCTTGGACCCCCCATTAGAGAAATATTGAGTTCTTCATGGGCAGGCCCAGCAGCGCGGTCGGTTGCAGGCCCCACACTATTATTGACCCAGCGTGTGCAAGCCGCCACTTGGCCATAGATCGCACCCTTTCAGCTCAGCTGCAGGCCCCACACTAGCAGTGGTCCACAAGTCGCGCATATATAGGTGTAGTGTAGGCCAGATAATCGTGGTCCCTACTCCAAACAGCTACATTCATTCGGCACATAGCCGGCCCTCAAGGTGACACTATTGAGAAATGTTGGCCAGATAAAAAGTAATTAGTAACTCCTAACGCGAAGGCGTCTAATGCACAAAGCCGATGGGGCACCAAAGCCAAGCCGCAAACAGGTCAAAATTAAAAAGGTGACTCCAAGAGATAGAGAGGTAGGTAGTTTAAAGTCGAGAACGAAAAACAGAAGAAACTGAGCAGAAAGAACAGACGCAGGAGGGGAGTTTCAAAATTTAGGTCCAGCAAGTGAAAAAGCCCGTTTACCGAGAACAGTTCTAGCCCAAGGTATGACCAGAGAAATACAACAAGACAACCTTACGGAATAATGGTAAATCTGGGGAATAAGGACTGATTTGAAGTATTGTGGTTGACCAGAGTTCAATGTTTTATAAACTTTAAGACTCATTTTGAAACAAATCCTTTGCCAGTGCAAAAATTTAAGCACAGAGATTATATGCCCATATTTTGATGTATTTGTTATGGCTCTAGCCAGAGAGTTCTGAACTCTTTGGACTTTCTGCATATATGACTTTTGATACCAACAAGAAGCAACAAGAAGCACGTTACAGTAGTCAAGGCGACCAATGCGTTTGCCAAGGATATTCTAGAAGGCATGGAGATATAACACCTGATTCTGCGTATGTCACGAATATACATGTATGACGACTTACAAATGGTAGTAACACAGCTGCTGAGAGACAAAGTAGAATCGACAAGTGAGTCACCCAGTTTTATGGATTTAAGCCATTCAAACTTTCTAAGTTGCTGTGGAGTGCCCAATGGTCTCTACGCCTATCTTGTGCAGACTAAATATTTTCATGAAGGCTTAAATTAAGTCTTTCATTACGCTGAATTGTCTGATATTTATTATTATTTCATTTACCCGAGGTAGGTATAATCCCTCAGGTGGTGAAAAAATTAGTCTAGAGACAGTAATGAGCATGTGGAACGGCTACGTCTTATCCGGCTCTGGCAGACAGAAGGTACCGCGAAAAGCGACGGCGTTGAAGCGTCGAATAATAATTGAAAGCCGTTATTATTATTATTATTTATTTATTTATTTAGATATATGACAGATGCTTTTGAGCTACTCTGGAGCTGCTGTTTTACGTAGATTTTGACGAAGGACTCGGTGACGGTTGCTGTGGACGCCGTCGTTTACTATCGCATCTCTAATCCGATGATTTCGGTCGTAAACGTCGAGAATGCGGCGAGGTCAACTCAGCTGCTGGCGCAGACCACGCTCCGCAACATCCTTGGCACGAAGACGCTCAGCGAGATACTCACGGATCGAGAGTCAATCAGCTCAATGATGCAGGTTCGAATCTCGTCGTCGGCGTACGAGGGGCTGCAGTAGATCACTATACGTAGTCACTCTATTGCTGTTTAAAATAACAGGCAACTAGTATGGGCGACATGTCTCAAGCATTGGAGAGAGGTTAATCGACCCTCTGTAAATCCGAAGCCCCTACACAGATTTACTCCAAGTTTGATAATGGCGATAGGGTGATAATGCTGAGACTTTCGTGAGATCTACACCTCAAAAAGCTTGGAGCGGTCGGTTTCCTTTTTGCGAATCGCTTTAGCTGAATGCTTTCAATGATTTCCATGCACAGTGAGCACGACAATTTGTCTGCGGCTCTATGGGAATTTTGAGGAAGATGAAACATATTCTTTGGGCAAAAGGATTTAAAATTCAATTGAGCTGCTATTCTCAGATATGTTAACCTATTTTCAAATAAGCCTATTGGAAATACAGTATTGGTTGCTATAGTTCCAAAGATTCCATGCAAAGGAATACTCAAAAGACCAGTATTTACATTTCATTAGCATTACCTGGAATTAGTCCCAATTTTACTAGAAATCAAATCATTTTCAAAGTTTTTAAACTTTCAGAAAGTTGGATTTGGATGAAAAACGCACAACCTGTGAATAAAATCAAGTTGACCAATTTGTGTTATAACTGCTTTCTAAAATAACAGGCAACTAGTATGGGCGACATACCGTGTTGAACTTGTGTTGTTTTAAACATGCTATAACGTGCATCACGTAACTGAAAAATTCAGCAGTTAATGCTCTGGACATGAAAACCTAATCGGTGCCAAACTGCCACAGCTGAAACTGAGTGCGATAAGATGGGTGTCTGCGGGCTTCAGAATTATTTAAAGAAATTTATTTTCAGCTAAAGTAGTTAGTCTCCTTAAACTGAAGTGACCAATGGCATGGTTTGAGAAGTATTCGTGTCGAACTTTTGCTGTTTTAAGCGTCATTTCTAATGTGTAGCCGTAAGCACTCAATCTCAAACAGTACTGTGACGTTTTGACAATAAAAAACCACAGGTCACTTTCTTCGAACCATCTCGAGATCTAGCTAGCTGTCATTTCATGCCACATCATGACTGCCAACCTTCTCCATTGCCTCTCTATATCTCTTTTCATTTGTCAAATTCTCTGTCTTTAGGCTTCTTTGGCTGCTTTGCTGTCTGGTTGCTTCTGCTTATTTCTGTCTGAATACCTCTGGCTCTCTGTCCGCACTGTTTTCATCTGACTCTCTCCGACCGTATGTCAGTTTAAAAGACTGTATGATTAGTTCTGCAGGTTCGAATAATTATGTAAACATTTTTGCCTACCATGGCGGATCACAGTATGCAGAGATCAGACTCTGTACAATAAGTCTTAGTTGCCTACAATAATATAATAATAATATAGTAATATAATATATAAATAATAAATAATATAAATAATATATAATATAATAATATAATAATAATGTAATAATAATAATATAATAATATTATAATATTATCATAATAATATAATAATGATATAATAATAATATAATAATATATGTCTTAGTTGTGTGTCGGTTTTATCCAGCACTTACATAAATCGCATGTAGACTTAATTAGACATGTTTTTGTTCTAGCATGTGCTGGATGACGGCACCGACCCCTGGGGAGTTCAGGTCGAACGGGTAGAAATGTAAGAAGACATCTTCAATTTCTTATTATGCAATACCAACAGGTAGGATTTAAAGGCAGGATTTGATGAGCCACGATTGTGTGCAGCCTGTGTTCTGGTTATCGATTGAGTAGAATACAAGAAATGCGATGGATTCGAATCCTGAACGCGGTATAGGTGGTTGTGTTAGTGGTATTGTTGTTGTTGTTAGTGGCAATGGTGGTGTTGCTGTGGTTGTTGTTGGTGGTGGTAGTGGTAATAGTGTGTTCCTGATGCTGTAGTTATTGTGGTTGCTGTTGTTGGCATTGTTTTTGTTGTTGTTGTTGGTGGTGGTGGTGATGATGGAGTTGTTGTTTATGGTGGTTGCGATGGTGGTTGCGATGGTGGTGGTGGTGGTATTGGTGGTGGCAGCGGCGGTAGTGTTGCGGTGGCGTGGTATGTATGGCCTACACAGTTATTCCTGTCCACTAACGATGTATATGTGGATGGAAAAGGAGAGTTGCTGCTGCTATTATATGAGCACCGACGAAGATGTTGTCTTTGTGTGTCTGTAGTAAGGATGTCCGATTGCCAGTGCAGCTCCAGAGGGCTATGGCTACGGAGGCTGAGGCACAAAGGGAGGCCAGAGCTAAGGTATGCATTCCATTTGGCACACGGACTTTCTTTAGTCCACCAAAACGCCTACTCACTTTGCATATTTGTCGTAGGTTTCTATTGTTTTGAGATACCAGTGAATGATGCCGGTTGTTTGGCAACATTCGCGCTCTTAAATATTGCTAAACGTCTGTTTGTCTTAGGAGAAAGACAACTATATCAGGCGTTGACCTTTTCTCTATTTTTGCCTTATGTTGAAAAGATATAATCCCGGAAATTATATCTTTTAAATGCCCACATAAGTTAACGATCCAGTTATAATTACAATCAGTATAGCAACCATCAACAGGCCCATCAAAAATTAAAATTAAAATTTCTCTGAAGCGAAATACATTATGTTTGAAATTGTAATAAACGTTACTTTTAGTGCTAATAAACGTATCCGTAACGGATTCTGTGTTGCATGTGATTGGTGCAGGTAATAGCTGCCGAGGGCGAGAAAAATGCGTCGCATGCTCTGAAGGAGGCTGCGGACGTTCTCAATCAATCGGCAGACGCCCTCCAACTGCGCTACCTTCAAACATTGACCCAGATATCAGCGGAAAAGAACTCGACCATAATCTTCCCGCTTCCGGTTGACCTACTGACCGCCTGCGTCTCAAGGTCATCGTCATCGTCACAGGTCATGGACGACACGGCATCGTTAAACAGTTCCCCCCGCGAATGAATAGCACCCCTTTCGTACTCTCCAAGTCTACCTATGACTGATAACCCTAACCCACTGCTGTTCATGGAATAAAGAACGGATCCATTGAACGATAGACTGGGTAGCAATCAGTATCAATAAGACTAACTGCACAGGTAAACGATATGCAAAGAATTAACTAAAACTCGAAATTAACAGAAAGCTGATTCCACGCCGTGCGATTTCCATTTCCTTGAACAGTGAACCATGCGATAAGGACCTCTTTCCATAAGCTTGTAAGGTATGCTGTCTGTAGGTATATTAGATATTTAGACCTAGGCCTACTACTGTGTCAAATACGAAACGTCTAGAACCAAATTAAACGATATACATGTTATACTACAATTTTGTACTCGTATCCAGTATTATAGTATTATCATGTGTAGGTTGCGCATACAGGTCTTTTAATAGGCCTAGGCCAGGCCTAACATAATACGTGATGCGCGTTGTATAAGCAGTCTGAAAAAGGAAATGATTCCTTTTCTGTTACGAATGCCAGCAATACATGCGCAGGATACGAATGTAACTAGCCTTGCGAAACCAAGAGATTACAGTTAATCATTTTAACTCTACAGAAAGTTGCTGGAACTTTTTCTCGAAAGAAACCTGTAGATCTCTGGACCTACTGTATATAGGTCGTCGATCTCTGGACCTACTGTATATAGGTCGTCGATCTACCTCATTAGTTAATACCAGCAGGCAGCTTCCTCTTGCAAGTAAAATACACAACCGCTTTGATTAAACAGTGATTGACCGTGAAAATAGCTCCATGACACCGTGAGACTAACATAGCACTAACTTGAAATAAATTGTCGGAGTTGCTCCTAACTGCAACGGTTAAAGTTTCGTGTAGGCTTATTGTCTTCGAAGCAATAAGCTACGTGAGCATAGTTGGTAATTATGTGGTCAATTAGTTATGTATTACGATTTATTTAATTGTGAAGAGAAACAAAACTCTCGCCTATGTTACTCATCTCTTCGTCTTTTCAAGCTAATAGCCTAATAAAATATATTATTATTATCTGCACGAATTTCCATAACGAGGGATAGTCATGATGAAGGCAGTCCTCAAGCTCATGCAAATTACAGCTTCAAAGTTTATGATTTTGTTTTAGAATGCAATTAAGTTGTGCCAGGCACATAGAGGACTACATTTACTGATAAAATGTATTTTTGACCCCCTGGGAGAAAAGGTAGGCCTACCCAAAACTGGGGTTTATGTTTACAGAGAAATCAAGTTTGAATATAATAGGCTTACATGTATAGGGGGTCATTTTCACAAATTGTTTTTCCTGGTTTGGGCTTGTACTGAATTTAGATAATGCTGGGACATCAAAACTTATTATTTTTTGATTAAATAGTCGAAAGCTTATTTATATGGTAAAATGATAATTAAACAGGTACCATTATTAGGGCTCAACTCAAGCACTTCGTTATTATAGGCCTATTAGTAAATTTCGTTTTTGAAGTGTGTCAATTTTACCAGCACAGGTCAAGCTTTGCTGCATTTATATATTCAATAGTTTATTCTGATTTACCTTTTTTGAGTGAAACTGATTTTTGTTATAAAGTCTTGCTTGTAAGTCTATGAATACAATGTAGTTTTAGTGGTTAAAGTTAAAAAATTAAAGATATTATGCGTAAGGTACAGGTATAGGCCTATTACTTATATTTCATCTTTGCTTTGTGTCATGCATAACAACCTATGGTGATTTGTGCAGGCAGGCATAAACGAAATTCAGATTTCGTGTAACTAGCTAAACCAAACCCATTTATGGTACCTTTTCCAGTAAAATAGTGTAATTCTACGCATTCCCTATACGTCTCACGTCACCAACGAGGAGGTCTATCGATGCATGATGCTCATCCCTGAGTCGGAGATGAGCCAATCCAGGGGGCTACGGGTTTTGGGCGCATTACACGTTGCAATAGCGAACAGAACCATGCCAGAGGTCTATATGAGCCGTGATATCTGGCCCTACAAGGCGTTGGAAGATACCAGCTGGACGCCCTCGCCAAACATGGATAAGAATGGTGGCGTCCGACCTGAATTTCGGACTTTACACGGCCTGGAGACGCGCCAAGAACAGAGACGGCTGGCGGCGTATTGTGGAAACTGAAATGCTCCAAGGCGGTGCAGGCCATATAGATGAGACGAATGTATCTCTTGATTCTGTATTGGTAGTGTGTATGTGTACATGTTATTTGGAGCAGAACTGAGGTAGGCCTAATGGTGCAATAATAATTTTTTATCGTTATCCATTTGCATTCTGTATGTTTTTAATGATGCGTGCTCTGTACTAAACCAATGTTTGGAACTGCTAAAAGTTGCAGACACTTGATAAAATGTGATTGAATTAGGCCTACTCTTGTTTTATAGTTGTAAAAGTCCAAAATCATCTTTAGATTGCTTGATATCGAAGACACCTTAACTCTTTTGGACTGGACGCCAGTGCTGATCTCCAACATGTCTTGATGGAATTCTTTTTTTATTAAAGACGGTAGCGATGATAATGGCAGTGATGATGACGCTGCAGATGAGGGTACAACAGAAGTTGCTTAGTCATCCCTGTCACACCCAAGTCTGTAAATCTCTGTCACCAACTTGGACCATGATCGACCTATTCCGACCTATTGCCGCAGTGATATAACCGATGAGCTACACACTCGTTTCCGCAGACTGTAGTGACGCAAGTCTTCCATCTGCCTTTAACTGTCTTAACTGCATTTGTGTCACCGGCTGTCGCGCCCAAGACCAGCGGTCAGCATGAAGGCGATTATGACACTCACCGGAGGGCGCCATTACGATATCGGATGAACCTCTCTTGGGATGAAGACTTGAATCCCCCGCAGACTCCGACAGCGACAGCGAGGGGGCATGTATAGGGGATAGACAATGCAGCTGTACAAACGTGAGTAGACACCCCTATACATCCGACGATCCCAGGGGAAGGGGTCGTATTCAATTGACTGGTATAAAAGGAATGCGCTCAGGCGATTAGGGGAGATTAAGATTCGAACAGAGATCGGACAGAATACAGCAGTGAATGCGAGCTAAGAAGAACTGACTGGATCGAACGATAACTTTCTTTCGCTAATTTCATTAATTATTATATTCTTTATTAAAATATCGCTTCGTACTAAGCGAACCCATCACGTCTTGTTCCTGCTACACCAGAGGGGAATCAAGGACGTGACACCGGCCTCAGTCCTATTTATTCCACAGAATTCGCCAGTATGTGTTGGACGACAACCAGAAATGCTCTGCCCAATCAGAATCAGTGATTACTACGTTTGATTCTGAGCTTGTTGCCAGCACAAGCAGTTCAGCTATAGTGAAATCAGTTGCACATTCCTGTTGTACTAGTCCTTTAGTCAAAACAAACCATGCCACTGACTGTCGACAAGGCTTGCTACCAGAGTGACCAAGCTATAGAAAACCACTGATGTGTTCTAACCGTTGTGAAGTCGGATACAGAATCTTTAATTAGCACCAGCGTCCAAAGCGCGAAAACGATGTTAAGTCATGCAAGCGGCAAGTTTTATTAACTCGAGACTTATTTGAGCAGAATAATGGTTTAGTGTACTTAGCATTAGTTTATTTCGTTGGGCGTTTAAACTGAATACCAACTACTAGCTTTTAAACCCCTAGTAAAATGATTAATTAATGACTGCGAGACAACACTGTTTTTGTCCCCGATTTTCAACGATTGTCACATTTTGGCAGTTCGCTGCGTAAAAAGTTGGTACTTGTTATGGAAGAAATTTCACAGACTTTACGAGGACTTGTTATATGACACATGTACAAAGTTTAGTCGTAATTACTCATAATTTTTGAAGTTGTGGCCGTTTAGGTATCTGCAATTTTTTACATCGATTTTCTCAAAATAGCAGAAGAATGGTCTGCATTGGGTCAAATTTTAGATTTACCTCATAAATTAGGATTTAGTTGTCTTTAAAAATATGCCCTGCTTTTATTATCTATAAAAGCATTATTTTAGGAATCTCATATGAGTATATTGCATTATTACCTCAAAAGTAAAATACGAAAATTTAATTTTTTCCGAAGCTTAATCGGGACCGAACATTTAATATATAGATTGAGAATGCAGAATGTAAAGTGTGTAAAATTTTACATTTAATACCTAAAATTTAAGATTTTTTGTATTTTTGTCAAACGCTTTTATTTTCGCGACCTAAGAAGCCTAGCGATTTTTAATATCAATTGCATTCGTTAGGGGGCGCTACAAGCGTTAACATGTAAATACTGCTTAGGTAGGTAAGTTAGTTACCACTTCTGACTCAATGCAGGACTGGACATTCTCCTCTGGTTATCTTTGGAATTAAGTTTGATAGGAGTTTGAACAAACATGAGATCAAATTTGGCAAATATGTTCCAATAACATCAACGAACCTTAGAGTACATTTAGTCCAGAGACCCCAGCTTTAGTACCTTTTTCCATGCAGGCAACATTTTTATTTGAAAGACTTGTAGCGATTCCCTTGGAATCGCGATGCCCGACGACAGCCAACAACACTAGTGACGTCTGAGCACTGTGCTCCAGATTCCAACGTCAGCGCAAATAGGCGGAGCTTTCATAGGCTGCGACCAATCAGCAATCACAAAAATATCCCAATAAAAAACTGACAATTAGGTTATAGTTGTAAACATGAGAACCCGGCTAAGATTTGGCAAACAATCATTTTGTAGCCTAAGAATTTTTCTATGAATAAAGATATATTCCGAGCTTTAGGTTTACACGAACAAAACGCTGCCGAATGAAGTTTGATATAAGGGATAAAATTTCGGTTTCGGCTGTTTGCGGCTGCTAACCAACAATTTCGTCGCCCCAACTTGCGAGAGATAACAGAGCCTTGCACTGGGGATATATCGAATAAATAAGTAAGAACTGTAAGGCCAAAGTCTTAAGAACCACGAGGAATAAGAACGCGTCTTGGCCCCGCTCCACCGGTGTAAGGCGAATCATGGCCGATTGACGTCGAGACATCGTGCTTTGACCAGCTCAAAGCACAGTAAGGTGTCGTTCTTTCCTCAATATTGCATACAACGGACTCCATCGAATGAATGCATATCCGAGTAGATTTGGTTTCAGCTTATCAAAGGCAGTCAGTATACACCAATGATTTGTTGGTTATGACAACAAAAGCTCATGCTATCTTAATCGTAATCTCGAAAATTTATTCGCGAGCTCTACGTCAAGTCAGAGGAGTTGTCCAAAGATAACACGGGAAGCGCAGTCTGGCTTCCAGAATACCAGAGAAGGGTACAGAGTAGCTGTTATGATAGCCTATTTGTGCTTCACTCCAGATAACTCATGTGTAATTGTATACGGTCGAGTTATGATGATAAAGTTATCAAAGCTGTATTTAAAACTCTTGTGACCGATTAGGGCCTATATCAGGAAGCTGGTCATGACTTTCTTAACTGACACGCGTTATTCCGATCTAGACTACTTAGAATGCAATGGCTAATGCTTAATGGCCGCGTCGAAATGGAGTGGCCTGTATGCATGTATAAAAGGTGCTATATTAATGTCTTGATAGATGCATACGTTGTATGCAAGTATCAAAACAGCACCTTTCAGGTACCTCGCAAAAGCTGTGCCTCGGTTGCAAATCCATGCAAGCGTGTCTTGTGAAGTTAGCAATTCTGAGTCCAAATTAAACTGGTTGTTGAACAAACTGGATTTTAAACCGTTGAAATTGTGACAGGCTGCAGTGTGCTCAGTGCTCTGAACCAGCTATAAAGTATGGTATCTGCATATCAATTTTGTTTTGTGAATAAGCTGGTTCCCACAGCTTGGCATTTTTTGGCACAGTAGAAATTGAGATATGGTACCATGCCAATTATTTTATTTAGCGTATGCAGTTCGCGCTAAGCCAGCATGCAGCAGCCTCATCAGCAACGTGGAGTGCGGATAGACCGCCCGGGAAACTAGTTATTGTACAGACATCAACAATGTGGGACATAGTTTGGATTTCTCCACAGCTGCAGAAAGGGGAGGTAGCCTGCTTCCATCGAACCTGATTCGCCGCACAGCGGCCCTGACCAGTTCTGAATTGGTTCAGAGTAGACCAGAGACGACGTGGCAGGCTGAAACCAGGGGGCCAGACAGATGGCACGGACACGAGGGAATGGTTTACAACATCAGTTGCAGACCACTCGGAACTCCAGACCGAATTAGCCGTCATGTCCACTGGTGAGTTCAGCCACACAGGCCGTCTCGACGGTAGACGCACAGTTGGATGGAGCGCGATATCAGCGTTCAGCGGGAGACTGTCATTCAGTTGGACTTTAGCGAGTAGTCTCGCCGTCGCCTCCTGTCTTCTGAGATGTGGTGGCGGGATGTTACATAGGACCGGAAGCCACGGCAGAGGGGTGGGACGAAGCGTGCCGGAGATGATGCGCATTGACGTGTTCAGCTCCACGTCAAGCAGGTGCGTGTGGCTTGAGCGAGCCCAGACAGGTGCACAATACTCAGCTGTTGAGTAGCACCATGCCAATAATCTTTGGGCAATTACCCCACAGCCAATAACTTTCTGGCCTGTAACCCCCTAGGTTAAACCACCCCACCCAATGACCCCCAAGGGCAATAACTTCAGTTTAAAACCTCTGGCCAATAACCCCCAAATTCATATATATAATGAAGTGTATTTAAAATGTGACAACAGATCAAAGGAAGTACTGGTGAAGTTACGGATAAAGCATGAAGTCAGTAATACTCTACTAAGGAGAATTAACATGTGAACACCAAAAGCAGGCCTACTGAAATATAAGTAAATTGACATAAGCCTAGACTCCTTCGATATTTACATAAAAATTAATGTACTCCATGCTATGACACCGTATCGGTGGGATTTTACTCCAACAAATAATTATGATATAAAAATCAATTTAATTTACAACAGTCAAATTATCGGAAAGTAACTCGCGATTTCTCAAAAGTGGCAGCAGAGACCTACAGCTTTGATAACCATGGTGTATTTAAATATGTTATAAGTTTCTAATATAATTTTCACACATGCAAATACATCATTGAAATGGTCTGTGTTAAACTTCATGATACATAACTATTTTAGCACATAAAAAAATCTGAACTTTTAACTTGAGATTTCTAAGATAATAGCCATGCAGAGATGTACAGCTTTACAAAATTGAAACCTTTTTACTATATGTGACAGAAACATGCAACTTTCACCTAATTATTCAGCAACAGCCATCCACTGCAGCATCAAAGTCATTTTTCATTTTTAAGACTTTTGTACTCTTTTCTTATGCACGATCACAAATAGCTGTAGTTATAGTTCTATTTATATCTGTCAGCTAGCAGAAACATTGTACATGCAGAAAATTCCTCTGAGTGGGTTTTCCAACAGTTACTTGAAGTCATAAATGCTACTTTGGGTGATAGTTGTGGCAAAAGCCTTTTCAAATTTAAATAATCGTGTCCTTTTTTGATAGTTTTTTAGCGTTCCATATGTTGCTACAAATCTGCCTTACCAATGACTACATTCTGCAGTGTTTTATTAAATTTCATTCTATTCATCAAATTTTAATATGTATTTTCAAATGTATAATTTAATTTTTATTTTAAAAAATACACAGTATTTTCATATTTTTTTCAACTCTGAGGTAAACACATGAACTGATCGACCTTTCTTTGACACAATACTGTTGCTGAATAAAAGACAAAAGAAAACTGTTATAAATTGTCTATAATTCTAAAGATTTTAAGTGTCTGTTTTCACGTCAACCGATAATGGTCAAATGCACCAAAACGACATAGCTGCCATAGAGTTATGAACTTGTCAATGTTAATGCAAACACATTGGCAACCATCACTAAAGGAGGCTTGAACCTGCACACATCGTTACAAGGTGGGAGATACAACAGAGCAAAATGAACCAACTAAACATCATCTGGCATAAGTTAGTTACAGTGAGTACCCACAAAAGAAAACTGCCCCACTGATGCATTTACAAGAACTTGTAATAAATCCTTAAAATGCCAGTCCATTGTCAGTAATGTATTATCGTAACATTAACCACATGGGCACACAAATATATGCCCTGTGATGAACTAATCGTTAGAAGTTCAGTGTAAGAATATTCTAGTGCAAGTTAGATTGTATGCAAGTTGTATATGAAAATTACTAACACGACACTTTTCTCAAGCTGTCCAAATTGGCAAAACCTGTCAGGTTAACCACGTATACAATAGGTTGTTCGATCAGAACAAAGACTTTGGTCAGAAACAATGGACACCAATGAATATCAATATGCACAGAATTATTCAAATTTTTACAAAAACATGCTTGCTCACATTATAAATATGCAAAATATGTTATCATGTCAAATCTACGACAAGAAGCACACTGAATGATTGTTGCATTGCATACACAGTATTTCCACAGCCAGGTTTTGCATAAGGCCACTTCCTAACGTCAGACAGAGACAGACAGGGTGATGGAGACAGTGAGAAAGAGAAAGGCAAACAGAGAAACAGAAGGAGACAGACAGACAATGACAAAGAAACACAGTGACAGAAAACAAGAAGGTCTGAAAGACAGACAGCAAAAGAAATAAAGAGAAAGATGGCAGCACAGACACAGACTGCAAAAAGAAAGAGACTTGTAAGTTAACACTTAAGTTGCTCGTTACAGAAAGTGACCTGATTTAAATACTCACGAGATCAGCATAACTTAATAAAATTATGTACTAATACGAATGATAATAAAAATAATAATAATAACAATGATTATAGTAATAAAAAATTACTATACTCAAGAGACAAGGTACGTCTACCTGCTCTCCTGAGCACAAAAGATAGGTTAAAAAAACTAAACTTCACTTCCTTAACTTAGTCAGGTTTTTTGTGTAGCTATATATTGGTTGCACAGTAATTGAGGCAATAAACAAAGGTAAAACAGTAAACTGTCAACTAAAGGTTTAGTCATAAGATTCTCTGCATATTCTGCAGAATAATAAGTGACATTAACAACATCACGACAAATTCGTTGACTCTTTAAAACTAAATCAATATTAAAATCTGTAATGCGAACAAACACAAGCAAAATGACAAAAGTGAAGTGACAAACCAGAGATAAATCCTATGTATGCTGGTTCCCTATATGAGACAGTGCTGCTAGAAAGTTCTGGATGAACCTCGAGGACCTGTAAAGCATCAGGCGAACTCAAGCCTAGATTAACTGCAATTTAAGGGATTCTACATGAAGAGGCATCTAGTTGAAAAAGTAGAACCTAATTTTTTATCCTCAGTTATTCAAGAACACTGACATGTTTGACACAACGGACCTCGTGGATTTGTAGACCGGCTTGCTTTTCAAAGTTAAAAGACTAGATTATACAGTTCACAATACAGTAAACTTATAAACTGTGACTTGATGTCATATTTTGTAATATAAATAAGAGGAGAATGAAATTCACCTTCAGAAATACAATTTGAGTTTTCCTGCAAATTAACCATAACTTGCTCTAGCTCACCATTCTGAATCATTCTCAGACACATATCAGGCCAGGTATGCATACTTACTTATTTCAGTGACAAGTGTTTCATGACATTCCTGCAAGTACGAAACTCAAGCAGAATAAACAACTCAATAAATTACAGAACAGGTAGAAAAATGACAAAAGTCTAACCAAATCAGGCATTAAGTTTTACTTAGCTCGGTAAGTTGTGTTGAACAAATATGGCAGTGCCAGAATTCAGACATAAATCACTCGAGTTGTTGTATAAATGTATTTAACTCAGTTGTTCTATTGTACATACTTTCAATACTTTCAAGTAAAATCCTGCTGTAGAAGACCTTTGCAATAAGCAGGACTCTTCAACATTTAGCAATTGTTCCATTTTCCTATGGTTTATACAATCACATTTACTATGTTTGAAGTAATTTTGCTTTGTATGAAAATGTGAGGCAGTACAAATCAAGACTTTTTCTGAATGAGAAACAGCAGACACTCTCTAACACCAAGTCCTACGATACTATAGTGAAGCCTTGTTAAGTAAGCAGGGTTACAGAATGTTCTGGCAGTTTCACTGTAGTTGGTAAGCTAATTTCAAAATATAAGGAGCGCAGCAGCTAAAGTCACGTGATCCTATAGGAGGACAGTATGGGGTTAGCAATGTATTAAGATATGATGGAACATTCGTGTTCTGGGCCTTAAAGGTCAAGCACGCAATCTTAAACTTGATACACCATTCAGTCATAAGCCAGCAAAGTTCACATAAGCGATCTAATACATTTGATGAAGAAGAACATGTAACAAACCAAGAAGGAGAGTTTTGAACCACCTGGAGCTTTCTAAATTAAAAGAGGAGATACCATATAACACCACATATGCATAATCTAATCGAGTATGACCACTCTGTATAAACCATGCAGGTTCTTTATGGTTTGCAGTTTGGCAATACAGTAGTAATATGGATTTTGTAAATGCAACTATACATGATATCCAGACGAATCACAGTGTAATCCAGACATTGTAATGGAGACAAATGAACAGGGCTGGCGAAATATCTTGACACACCTTCAGGATGACATCATGACTTGCCTTCAGTCCTTTCGAAACCAATGCCTTTATACATACTTACGAGTCAGTCACATCTGTAAGTAAAGAAAACTGCCTTTGTTACTTTGAACAGATGTTTTAAAATACCTTAAATTATTAAAGGACAAATTAAAAACAGGCAGGTGCTCAAAACATGGCATAAAATAAGGAAAATAAATGTTAAACACAACTGAAAACCCTTTTTGCTTTTGCAAAATGTCCTTAATCTCCTGACACATCCACCTTGACAGCAACAACTTTTACCCAACATCTGAAACAAGTCTTCTCTCCAGAGTGGATTGCCTTGACAAGTCCCCAATATAACTCACTACATTTCCAAATTATTCAACACCATAAAGGAGTCCAGTTTACTACTGCAGCTGTAAGAACAAAGTTTCTACAGAGAGATTTATTCCCATGACCTTATGAGAAATCAAGTAATTTTATCGCAAAATGTATGTACGTATGTATCTGGATGAGTCTAACACCTCATAACATCTTCCTAAAGGTACTGACAGAGGTTCTTAAAACTATATATATATATTGTGCTCTCCCAAGTACCTTTTGGCAATCTCCTGAGCACTGTATAAAACAAAACAAAAAATTCAGAAGAGCAAACCCCGATATTGGGGTTAGGAGCTCTTCCTACTGCTGCTGCTCAAATTTAGACAGTTATGATTATGGTGGTAATGATGCTGATACTTATAAATATGACTATGAGGACGATGCTTGGGATGATACAATAATCGAAATAAACTCACCTGAGCAAAGTCAGGGTCCAATGCAAAGATGATGACAGAAGGCTAGTCATTTGGTCACTCCGAAGGCACAAGACCTACAACACTATCACCCACTACATGACTACGAGAACAACAAAAGAACTCTCTAACGGCAAATGACACCAATTAGTACATCAGAATGACACCATTCATAAGACAGTCTTCTCAATCCATTACTTGAAAAGGTGCTATATAAATTTACACAGAATAGAATATTGGCATGCCATTAAATTTTACATAAAGATGTCAACATATTAATTAACACTTAAATCCTTTATGTATGGATCTCCAACATTTTCACACACACACACATACACTATACATGATTTTATCTTTACATGTATATTCATGTATTAAATGTCAGTATATATATTTATATATATGCCTATAAATAGTTTCGTAGACAACCGAAAACCTGTGTGCCTTCATTTTTATCACTTGCGATGATGACAGCATGCATTAAATGTGTAGGGAAAATAGAAATGTTGAGTGTTATTTTCAAACCCTGACATTATTTACGTCATATCCATCAGCCCCGTTTTAGTGTTTTTATATTAAATGTTCACATGTAAATGCATTCTTTGGATATATAAATGTATGCAAATACACAAAATCTCACATTTCATACAGATTTTCAGAAGGAAGTTGTTTGAAAGAGATACCAAAACCAACAGTTAGATAAACAAAATATTGTGACAAGTATGAAGGAAATCGGCCATATGAATTATTGGACTCCACGGATCAAGATACACTCAGATAGCAATTGATCACGTAAAAAAACTACCTATAAAACTGTCATGTTAAAAATTACATACAGACAGAATTCAGTTACGCTAAAAACTAAACGCAATTAAGTCATGTGAAAAAGAATGTAAGTGGATCATTTGAAAACCAGTCAGAACTCAGAAACTTTAACAACTTGGCGGACCTGGATTATGTGACAAACTAAACAGAAAAAACTCACGAGGAAAGAGGTCACTCTAAGAACAGAATCATTTGTCATAGCAAAAACCGACAGGAAGTGGGCTCATGTAAAACTAAATGGAAAAGAATCGTGGAAAAATTAACAGAAATTAATCATCTGCAAAAGCTGGATTGAAATGGAATATGTAGATAAATGCAAGTATTCTGTAAACTTTTTTCTGCCTGTTTTTAAAAGAAAAGAAAACATCCAAAGCCGCTCTATATATAAGAATCTAGCAGTAGCATATTATCATTGCTGTGTTGGTCTATGTCTGTCTATAATGACCATCTAATAAGCAGTTGTGCATGAATGACTTATACAAAGTCTTTAAATGACAGCCAGCTGGGGTGGCTTGAATCCGTACTCTCTACAGTTCAAGGCAAACGCTCAACCAGTCAACCATTCAGGAGTCTAAAGCATACATGCAAATATATGCATATACATTGAGAAATACAAATACACCATGTGTAAGTAAGCATACATGTCAAATTCAATCTATACATTGAAGATTGAATTTTGGCAAAAATTTAATAAATTTGCCTTTTTAACAGACCAGGGGAGTTAACAGATCTTGTAACTGTAAACTAACCTGAAAGAAACTCAATTTGGTTCTCATAAAAACTAAAAAAGGTCCAAAAATAATGTCTTCCAAAAGAAAATGAATAACCAAAAGAGTAAGATCATTATACTCAGTTTATAGCTAAGCTTGCTAAGGGACACAACAGGAACAGAAATCCTGAAATATCTTTTTGCCCAGGAAGGGATTTGAACCTCTGACTTATAGAGTAAGAGTCTAGCACATTAAACACTAGCCTTACTTTACTACACTCCATAAAAATCAATTTCCAAAGCTAAACCTTTCCACTTTAAAATTTATTGGTTGCAAAAGCTATCCAGCAAAATCTAATTTAAAAACATGTGAGGTCTAAAATACATAAACAAATATACAAAAAGTGTCAAAGGGGCAAATTTATCCACAAAGATGTATGAAACAATCAGCAAGGAAATATTAGATGTGCTGTGGGCAGTTATGGTAATTAAGTCAAATTTTGTGAGGAACAATTTTATCCATAAAGATGTATGAAAAAATCAGCAAGAAAATCTTAGATGTGATGTGGGGAGTTATTGGAATTAAGTCAGATTCTGTCAAGAAACACTACTTAAGAATTTCTACCAAAATCAACAATGCTTTAAAAACATCATCTTAGAAAACCAGTTGATGGCATAAGAACGAAAAACTGTCACACTATGTATGTAATGTATGTGTGTATGTATGTATAAAAACTCAAAAGCGCTGAATCCATATTTCTTAGAAAAAATTAAGAAATGATGACAGACATCTTGAGGAGCACATGTCAAACTATCAAGCACTAAATACCAAGCTATCACAACTACATCAGCCTTACTTTATTGCAAAAGTATGATTTTTCCAATCAGTTCTTACATACTGTGCTTCCATTGGCTGCATATAAAAGAACCTCTTAAATCAGTTTTTACCTAAATTTAAAGATAGGGTTATTGACAAACATTATCTGATGTCATCTGTTGAATATATTTAACACCTTTACAAGGTCCCAAAGAACATTTTCATACGGCATAAAAAAACTTGCACTGAAGTGTAATTTAAATAAAATAAAATAAAAAATGCAATAAATTAATAGATAAAGTGAAACAGCAAATGAAGTTATTCGCTGTGAAGAAGACTAATAATACAATTTAATAACGAACTTAAACATTCAAATGAAGCATAAACTGTACTAGAAAATAACAAAGGAAATACTTACATATATCTGAAAATGATTTTACTTGTGACTTAGTATTATTGCACCATTAATGAAGCATACAACCCAAGGAATTCACAAAATCATGCCAGAATTTAGTAAAGTATAATGATTAAAGACTGTGACTAACTAAAGCACAAAGAAGAAAAATTTAAAACTTAAGGAAACCTGTCTCCTACAAATGTTGAAATGGACTTCTTTACACACAGTGCCTAACCATGTCACCAATGCAACCAAAAAGAAATGACCAAGCAATTCACACAAAAAGCAAATGACCGATGATGACCAGTGGCCACACAAGTGGTCCCTGGTTGTAATGGTATCAGGGAGGCAAGTCAAACCTGCCAGAAGCAGTGCTTCAGCTGGTCAGACCCAGATTGGAGGGACTGTGAGCTTCCATAAGACAAAGCCTTCAAGAAAACACACAAGAAAAACACAACATTAGTTATATGCTAAGTAAATTTCAAGAATGCTTACAATGAAGTCTGTCAGATTTATAACAGGCTCGAGAAAATCGACCACTCATTACAGGTTTAAATAACTTTACTCTCATTCAGATGTGCATTATTCATGTTTACAACTTGTATTCAGTATTGTTGTTTTGTACTTTTGTACTGATATGTGGAACCCTTAAATATTTGTCAGTATGTGTATTACTGATAACTAGCATATATCATATGCAGAGCATCTGCAGGCCAGCTCAGCAAATGTCCCTTCTGCAGAAAATCCTGCTTCCCATTTCTCCTTCTTGCTCTCCTCTATCCCCCAACACTTCTCTTCCCATCATCTGGACAATCAAGTAATTTCAGCAAATCAGATTCTTTTCGCTGCGAACATGGCCTTACCTAATATAAAAGTTTCCGTTAACTGTGACAGATGGTTATTTATATAGCACCTTTAATGAACCCCTAAACAGCACTAAAACGTACAAAAATGAAGACTATAGCTGGTTTTACACAACATCAAAAAATAAACAGGCAATGCTGATTCTCATTTTCATGCACACACAACCTACAGAAATCTGGCACTACATCATTCGTGTGACCGCAACAGTGCTGCATCAGCTGTTAGCCATCAGTCCAAACTGTTACGGATTATGCACGTTGCTCTTGGATAAAACTGACACACACCACAGACTTGTCTGGATTCCAATTTTGAGTTGCTGACAGGTGCATTGAAGGTAAGTAATGCCAAGCACCTAATTAGTACATGGATGGGAATATTGTGCCACCTATGGCCCATTCATCCCCGCAACCTTCTGTGGCAAATGAGTACCAATGCTAGATCGAAGGTTAAAAAGGAGTCTTACAGTACGACAGCTGTCAGCTGTGATCACGTTCGCATCCCAGTCACCAGTTCTTTTAATCTCAGAACTATAAACTTCTCAGCATTTATACAGAGGTGCGCTAAACAAACGTGCTACTTCGACCGTTTTATACTTTAACTTGCCCTGTCTATACGAAACTTACAATTTTTTAACGAGGCTTTACCTGTGCAGATGCCTGGTACTGCATTGGAAGTTCCATGCTGCGCATCGGGCTTCCATCATAACTATTGCCTAAGGCATTGTTGGCACTGCCTGCAAGCAAAACAAAACATGTTCAATCACACATGAATTACCTGATAACATTTGTTATTATGAATACGAAACGAGGATCTAAAATGTTCGGTAACAAGCATCTCGGAAGAGCTCCTTATCAGCTTCACCTCTTGGCATGCAAGTGTGTATCAAAGCACTTGTATAGCACATATTAAGAACCTCACAAAGGAGCTGCAACAAAACTACTAGTATATAACTGTTCCAAAAAGGTGCATCTTAAGATAAGCCAAGAATGTTTCTTGAGCTGTTTGTGGTGAGAGTTTGAATTTTTGGTAGAAGATGTTCCAGAAGGAACAAAGCACAAGAAAGCATGTTATGCCAGAGCTGTCACATGGTAGTTTGGGACTGTCAGAAATAAGCAAGCATTTGTTAACATGCCATATGTCTGTAACTTTTTCAACATAGGTGGCATTTTAACATACTTGTTATTAACAATGAAATTATATATATATATATAGTAAACAAGAGCTGTTTTTTTAGAAGATCACGTAAATCTGGAAGAATACATATGACAAACATAGGCCAGTATTGAAACTATGCAGCACAAGATATTTATATTGACGTTATTTAGCACATAAAAAGGTTGTTAGATACTAAACTATTACTTGGTTTAAAAATAAATTATAAAGAATTAAAAATGATTTATAAAGCGTTTCAGGCCAAAAAATTGTGCAACAGGCCAAATTTTGCCAATGGGTAAAGAGTTCGAGACCATTGTTCTAGTGGCATGCTTGCAGTTAGATTTCCTGTTCAAGGTGTGTCACTGCAATCCATGGCACCTGACTCTCCACACATATCCACATGAAGCCTGTTTATGCTGGCATTCCTTAATAAAGTGATATCAAAGTCTGAGCTTACTTGATTTCACGTGAACTGGACGTTGATCTTGTTCCCTGGTTGTGCAGCTGTACATTTGTTCATCATCAACTTGGCTGCTCTGGCGTGATGTCGCCCCAGATGCTGGTACAGACATGGACATCATGTATGCAGCGCTGGTTGGAGATCGGTGATGGGGTGAATGTAGTGGTGACGATGATGATGGCAGTAACAGGCTGCTGATGCTGCTACTTCGACTTAGCGAGGCATGATGTTGCAGAATTTTGATAAGCATATCTTTCTCTGCCAATTCGGCCTGCAGTGTTCTAATTCTGGCAAGAAACATCATGAAACACAATCTAATAGAAAATGACACAACTGGTAATTACCCCTACAACAGTTTAGAGTTGCATTTTGAAATCCAGCAACAAGAAACATTATGAGCCACAGGCAGAACGGATGAAATAAGTTTTAGATTAGAGTGAAACATGGGCTCAGTAGGAAAACTGGAGACATGAGAAGGTAGAGATTTTCAAATGGTGGGTCCAGCTACTGTGAATGAGCACTGGAAAAAGACAAGACACATATGAGGAACAAAGTTTAGGTTTTTAAAAGATGCTGATCAAAGCAAAGACAGAATTTAAACAAAACTCAGAGGTTTAATGCAAACAGAATAGATTAAATAAGAGGAAATGCAAGTGTTATCTAAATCTATCATAGGTACATACAGTTTACCATCATTGTTCTAGGTATATTTTTTATCATTTGCCCAAAAGAAACAAATAACAAAGATATAAAAGTAAAATTTCAATAGTGGTTGTCTTTCAAGTTGTCAAAGTCTGACAGAAAAAAAGCAAAAGAAACAGATGCTAAATTAGAATAACTGCTGTGTATATGTAATTATGAATATGCAATGGAAACACAAAATATGCCATTTATGAGCAATAATACACTACGCAAGATCACAAAACTAACTATCAACATGAGAACATGCACAGATTAACAATGGTTGAAGCAAAAAGAAACTGTATTAAAATTCTAATTGATCTTGACTCTACGTTCTAATGATGAGTAAAAAACAAAAAATTAACAACAGTTTTTGCAAAATAACTACTGAATACAAACACAAATAGACTACTCATGAATAGCAAATTCAAATAGACTACTACTACACATTATCTGGAAAATTGTTAAACAGTCTGTTTAGATATTAACTTGAGATGAACAGTGAACTGCAGCAATGGAAAATTGTTACAGGCCCTGAATAATTGTATGTCAGTGTTAGAATCCATCACTTTATAGGAACATGCCAACAAAACCAAGATAAAAATACTTGATTGAACAGGCTGGATTGCTCAAGATACAAAATGGGTATTTAACACAAAAAATAAAAAACGTTTCGGATTATCTGTGTCCAGCCAAACAGAATCAACCAGCGAAATGCAAGACCACATGCACTGTGAACTGGAAGAGGATGGATGAAACGCGATTAAAGGATCAGGGAATATAAAGAATAGTTACAAGGTGATGGCTCGAGCCAGTCTGGCTTCAGACTCAGCACACCGAAGATTCGCTTCATAAAGTTCTCTAAGCTGCAGCATTCTGTCTGAATAACTTCTGGTCCAATATCTACCATCTTCTAGGGAGTTCTGTTCAAGGCCAGGCATACGACCATCCCTTCAGAAAACACAACCACACTGCAGCACATCTGTGGCACCGTGGCATGCGTTCAGAGAAATGGGTAGACCTCTATCAGTACAACAATTCTCTTTTTTGCGACTGACAGGCTGTTCAGATAGATTAATTAATAGCCTCATGATTATTAATTCCAATAATAAAATCTCACAAGGAGTCTGCACCAGTTGTTTGAGAGATTAATCAGTTACTATTTCTGGCCTCAATAGGTCGTTGGGTAACAGCATAATACCAATGCACCCCTGGGCAAAAGGATGCCTGTTCACATACCAATCATGAAATATTCAGAGACTTGCATTGTGGGTTAGCAGGGTCCAAACATGGGGACATAAAATGGCGAGTCCCATTCAAACGAACAGCGATGGTGAAGATCGCACCAAAATATTCATTGAAAAACAAACAGGCTATAAAGTTGCTAGAAAAACAAGTAGGCCTACACATGTGCATACACATTACATGTATACCATCATTGGATTCAAACAGCCAGTAATTAACATGAACAAAAGCAGAATGGTGAAGTGAAAGAGTCCCTTAGCCAGGACAATGTACTAGTAGGTTCTCTAGCGACAACAACTGTGCAAATTCAGATGAAACAAACCTAACACATTTCATCTAAAAAAAACTCTCAACAGCAACAGCAAAACTGGCAGTTTCGTATCAGGTTAAATCAGAACTTTTACAATAAGCATTAAGTCTAAACATTTAAACCTCAATTCCACTAAACTGCCAATTCATAGGTTTAAATGGTTAAACATGAAACAATGAAACAATCTGAAATGTGATCACACTAACTTTGGTATTGACACAGCCTCAACAGCCAACTGTCTGAAAATTGTTTCATCTAGAAACTTTTGCTCCCACTGGAATTTAATAAAATGCATACATATATAGTGAACATCTGAAAGCAGGTAAAGATTATATTATTAAAAACAACTCAAGTGAACAACAACTGAGGAAAATAAACCATTTCACTTATGCAGAACAGTATGTATACTGTAAATATCAAATACTACAGATCACAGCAAAACAGTCAGCGTAAACAAAAAAGCTCTTCGTGATGAACTCTTCTGCTATGTTTTAATAAATTTACTTTAAACTTAACAGTATAGCTTTCTCCATGCTTTTGCTTCTTTTTCTCTGCAATAATTGGAAGCTACAAAATGTGGAAAGGAAAAGGAAGACGCTTATCTTCCTTATGACGGCAGATACCAGAATTCAAGCAAAAATTCAGTCATTACAGATACTCAAATCCCTGTGGTCTCTGAAACACAACTGACCCGAGTACGTGTGTACAAATTTGCTTCCTCTCAGACAGAAAAGACTACCGTAGTCATTCGTTTCCTTAGTCTCACTGGGAATCCTTGGCTTAACCCATGGTGCAGTGCAGCTCAAATTCAAAACATATTTGTATGCACTTCTAACTAGGTTTCTTAACTATATACAGTAAAAGTCCGTTAATGCGCAGATGATGGGAGTCAAGCCATAAGAACTACATGATAACAGAACATGTGCTACTTAAACTATGTTGAAGATCTCAGAATCCACAATTAAAGGTATCTATGTTTGTCTATTTTTCCTAAAATGCGTTAACAGTGTCCTTCTTAATGCAGACCTATTGACTTCATTTTTAAACGTATAATAAAAAATATGCATATAATTAAATGCTAAATACAAAGTAAAAGTATTAAAACTGTTTTAAAGGTAAAAATTTAAGTTGTAAAAGATGTTAAACCTACTATTTTAAAAGAACATCTTTAAATTAAATTAAAACAACAATGTGTGGTGTATTAGCAAAGACTATATATGGTGTACAGAGAACCTACAGTTATAGAAAGCTGCCTCAAGAGACTCAAAAATGGCAACATACTAGTTCTTTATTGCCTCCTTTTGTATGACATCATTAAATGTTAACCTCATTCAATCAGTAATCTTCTGCTAAAATGACTAAACTTCCGACTTTGTAAACCACTTTTGCATAATTGGCAGTGTTTCTTTTTGCTTCTTTTCAGCAACCAATTAGCATATGGCTTTCTCTGCATCTGGTTTTGCAGAATAGCTCTTCACATTTTTGCCTAAGCAATAGAATCTTTATTTCTTAAAAAGATCCGTAGTTTGGCCTAGCTGTTTAGCCATCAGAAATAATCTCGGAGAAACTGCACAGGAGGTTTTCCTTGCACTGAGAAGAAACTTTGACACTGCCTGATGCCAATATGATATTAAGCCTAATCACAAGCTAGCTAAGATGCTAATAATTTCACATAATACATATATGTCTACAAATACTTTAAATGTCAATGAAATAGCCATAGCATGAAAGTACAAATATACTTTCATGCTATGGCTATTTCATGCACATCTCGCCAATATCGGCAATCAAAGAAAAAGAGTAGTAAATGCCTGTACAGTACATCACTGCATGTTAATGTACTGCCGTTTGCTATGCATACAAGTTAGCTAATGTGCCAGTCTCTGTACTGTGCATGAATGATTTCCACATGTTAATTTGGCATCACTGGGAAGCATAACATTGCAGTGTGTTAACCGAATTTGTGAATTAATGGGACATGCGTTACTGGACTTTTACTGTATTACAACACGTTAAGACAGTCAACTGGTTAAATGAAAACTAGGCAGAAGTTTAAGCAATAAATACAAATTATATTTCTCGCTACTCAGGAACACTCCACGATACAGACCTTAGCGACTTCTGCTTCTAGTTGGAGAATCCGCCGCTCCTTTTCTTGCATCTGTCGAATGAGACTGTGTATGCTAGTCGGTGACTCAGAGTCAGATGATATGCCATCGTCAGTGTCACACTAAAAAGTTTGGCATCAAAACAACTGTCAGCCATTGGTAAGACACAGGTATATTTACTTGCATGATGCAGTAATAATCTGTCCATGGGTTATATTTATTTTTAATAAAGACTTTTACAAATATGTGTTGTATTTATTTTTAATAAGGACATTTACAAATACCTATCTTTTTAATTATTTTTTATTCAAAATATACTGAAAATATTTTTATCAAAAGCACTCTAGAAGTAACCTGCTTCTTTATGACGATGCATAAACTATCAAGATACACTTTTGTGAATTATGTTGCATTAAATCACGTTATGTTAATGTTAATTAAGTGACTGACGCTTTACATGACTTTAATAGAGAAACGGTCTCACCTGTTGATTTCGTATTAAGTGAAAATCATCATCGATTTTTGTTCCAAGTCTTTGGTCAGTACTGTCACGTTGTAACTGAGAGAGTGCCATATGCAGATCTGAGCTACTATGGTCATCTGTTCGGTGTCTTTCCATCTGAATCTGAACCAACAACCAGCAGAATCTGACACTACAGCATACCTTAATTTCATGTTTTATCAGTTCATCAGATCATTTTGGATGAACTCCATAAAACCCTTTTCCACAAAATATCCTGAATATCCTGGAGGAATACATGCATGCCCTCATTTTACAGTGAAGTAAAATCTGAACTTGCATCGTGGTATCCTAGAAATATTGGCTCTCAGGCATTCTCAGTGGCTGTTTTGAAATTCACTGCCCACTTCTGTGTTCTGTCAGTTCTTTTATGTCATTCAAGTCTAAACTTAAGGCTCGTCTGTTTCAACCTGCTTAACCACTGTAGACTGTCTTGTAGCTTCCCATGACTTAATGAATTTTGACCAGATTTCTCCAATTATGATTTTTTTATTACAATCTCACTTATGCAACCATCAAGCAATACCTTGTCCATTACAATAACTCCAATACAGAAGTCACTATGTAAAATTAAATACCTCAATGCAGTTTCCAGAAAAAGCTGGCTTCTTTTCAAAACAGTAATATGACCCAAAATGGATATTTACAAATCTACACATTTACCACACAGTAAGATATCTATCACACAACTCTGAACACGTCTACTGCAATGCCAAACACCAATGTAATGACACTGCTGTTGGGTAAATAGTGATCATAAATGGGTTAGAATGACCATGCTGTTTTGGGAAAATTTCACAGAGGCAAATTAAACAGAGCAAATTTCTTTCCAAGATAAGCAAGTGATCTTCTAAAAAAATTGCTTTCTGTGACCAGCCACCTCTGAAAACCCTCACAAAAGAGAATGGCAAGAGAAAATTTGTTACCTCTTCCTCACATCTGTTGGCATTCACTTGTGTGTTGGTCAGTGCATTCTCTAGCAATCCAATTCGCTGTAACTGGCTCTCCATCGTAGAACGCTGGGCAGATGCCTCCATTTCTAGCCTTTCTTTAGCATTCATCAACTCTCGATCTTTACAAGTAAACAAAAAGCACTGCATCAACAATCTTTTTCTGTCAGAAATACTAGTCACAACTGTGTGCTCTAAATCAGAAAAAAAGTAATACTGGGTCACACATCCTAAAGACGTATCACTAAGACAACAAGAAAACAAAGATCAAAAGAAAATCTATCACGACCAGTTGCATTTCTTTGTTGTCTTCTGACCAACTGAGTAATGGAGCAAGATTATGTGCCTCTATACCCTTGCCCTGTTTGGCATGTAAACAATATAAAGGTTCTTACTAACCCCAAAACTGTGCAGGGGAAAAGAAAACAGCAATTCCTCTTTCCAATGTTAACAGCTGACTCGCAACCAAACAGACAACCTATCATTTAACAGATATTATCAGAACCTCTTATGTGTGGATATAGGAAGTACACATGAGAAGTATCTATTAAATGCATACTCTGCATGATAAGCTTAGCAATCAGCGCATCCTTTCTCTGCATGTCTTTCTTTAGCTCTGAATCTGGAGTGCTGTAACCTTGCTTTCGTTGAAGTTGGTATAAATTTCTTTCAAGTTGCTCTATTGACAAAACAGTGCAAAAATTCAATCACTTTCATGGGCTAGAAATAACTCGGCATTAACAGTCAAAAAAGCAAGTATTAAGCTTTAGTTGAATTTCAGCAATAATGAAATCAAAGTTAATCACAGCTAATGCAACTAAAATACAGATTAGTTTCTGTGGAATTTGTAGTTCAGGATAAATGCAAAAATTCTGGAGAGAATACAACCGATTCAAATTCAAAGAAGTGTTTAAAAGAAAGCAAATTTTCAGCTTTTATGATTCTAATCCAAGAAATAATGGTAAGAAACACCACTGCCAGTTGATCCCCAATTGTCTATTTCAAACTCGTGTCTCAAAATTATCTGTTTAATTCTTGTTTGACATGCTGATCATTAACAGACCTTTAAGCTCTTTATTAATTTCATTTAAGTTGCGTATTTCAGCTTCCAGTTTAAACCGCATTAGCTTTTCAAGATTTTCTCTTTTCTGTGAGTGCAGCACAAGTGTTTCATATGCATCACTGACTTTCTGTATTTCATGTTCCACCTGAAACAGATTCAACAGGCTCTTGATTCAGCCCAGAAAACACAAATAATATTTACAAAACTTACAATGGAATGAAAATTTAAAAACTTTATGAGGCAAACTTTGCTCAAAAGTATGCCTATTTGCACAAACAGTTTAATAGCTTACCAAATTTATGAAGCAAAACTTGCCAATTTAAAAAATCAACAAATCAATCGTACGGAAAATCAAAGATCCATAAGCAAGATTGTGGCTGCCATCTGGCTTACTTTTTCCAGAGTGCTAACTTTCTTGTAATAGCTCTTCAGCTCTTGGCGCAGTGCCTGGTTCTCTTCAGAAAGCCGCTCAACCATCTGAGTTGCACGAGTGGCAATTGCTGCATGATCAAGTTCTGGAAGATGTTTCTTCTGTGAACTGCAAAACAAATACATCAACTGTCACCACCAGCAATTTTACCACATCAACAAACATTTTATAATGGTTGTTAATCTCAATCCTACTCACACAGACAACACAACAATCTCAGGGGTTACAAATAGTTTTCCTAACTAAGCGAATTTCTTTGCACCAGAGCCAACACATTCTTTGTGAATCCACCAACTTTAGAACACAGCAGTGACAGTAAACCTTATTCATACTAGCATCATTCTAGCTCCAAATTCATGGCCTTGTCAGCAGTAATCAGACAACTTCTAATGTCTTGCAAAAAGTAATAACTTATATGAATTGTCATGCAAGCAGGTTTTGGAACAAGGTTAGCAACTGAAACATTTAACAGTGGGATTTAGAATCTGCATGAGATTTAAAATCATCACATTTTATTGTTGAGAAGGTTTTATGACACTAAACAGAGCCATGAAACACCTTCTTCTAAACACACTCTAAGGAGGATGCCTTTATGTGCCTTGCTGATAATGATGCAACAGATTTGCAACTGACTTATACTTCTTACCTCAGCTGAACTCACATTTTTTCCTTAAAAGATCCCCGACATTATTAGTTTTGGTAAATATTTGAAATTTTGTTCTGACCCCTGTTTGTGTGCCTCATTATCAGAAACAAGTGATGTCCTACCAACAACAAATAAATCTTTGGATCCACACAAATAGATTGTTATAAAAATGTATTATGAAACTTGCTTCTGGTTCTGTGATTTGGTCTGTTGTCTTTCTGCTCCAGATGAATGCTGCACTTGTACCTGCTTCAGTGTTGGCAGAAGATACTGTGATGGCTGCTGTATAGTTGAGTAGGAGCTCAGTCGCATCAACTCCCTTCCCTTGATGGAGGTCACGACCTTTGCAGGCACCTGCTGCACCACCCCATTTGACATTGTCACCTCCACAAGACATGTGAGATCTGGCTGTGACCCAATGCAGGATGCTGACTTTGCAACGGCCGGCTTGGATGAGTCAAGGACACTGTTTGAAGCCAGCCGCACTTCTGAGGTGGCACCGATCTGGTGTATGGACGGTGCAGTTGCTGGCCTTTGCAGGTCTCGAGCTGGTGCTCCACATCTAGGCTGGCCAACAGCACTACTGCTGACAGCATTATGGCCAATTTTTCCAGTGTCACCAGCGTTAGTTTTTGGACTTCCATTTGATGTCTTTGGTGGATGACCGTTTCTGGATTTGGGACTTTCAGTTACTTTGACGCTTTCTCCGTAACCTGCAGATAATGTCTCACTACTGTTCGATGCAGTCTGCGTGACCTGTTCTCGTACGACAGTCTCTGCTTCAGACGACGGAGCAACTGGTGAACGCCTCAAGCTGGTCAACTCCTCAAGTCCACTGTGCTTTGGCTGAGTCCTTGTTTCAGTCGGTAATGTTTCTGTGGCACAGCTGCGGACCAGTCGATTCTGCAGCAGACAGCGTAGGTGCGAGTGTTCTGATGAGCTCTGTAGCAACTGACTTATGAGAGAATTTGAAGTTGACAGTGGTGAACCTGTTATGATGATGTTATTAGATGATGGGGCAAGTGGACCCTGTGAGATTGCCTTTGATTCTGCATAGGAGCTTGCCATGGATTCACCAACTGCAGATGAAGCTGATGCATCAAACTCCTGCATTGCTGGTGAATCAGAAGAAGTCTTGATGTCACTTAAGTCTGGATTCGATTGCCATGCATCTCCCCCACCTGGTGGTGGATTGCCATCACCAAAGCTCTGCAAACTATTTGAGGTTTCTTCCCCTTGTGGTTCCTGTCTTGCAAAAGAGCTTAGGTTTTCTGTTGATGACAGAGATGTCTCCATTCCGGCCTCACTACCCGAGAAACTCTGACTGTAGTCTGAAAATCGTACAATAAAGATGCAGGCATTATTTCAGAAGTGTCTGGATGAGGTGGCCTTATTAAACAAATATGCACCTGAATGATCAAATTATCAGTTTGGCTTCATATTTGGTTTCCAAATGAGACAGAGACTTAGTTAAGTAGTTCCAAAATCTGAAACTACAATATGCCAGCAGATAAAGCCACCCAAACCATTGAGATCGTACAATGGTCCATGGATGTCCATCACTCCATGTGTTTTTCAGCTTGCTTTTGAAATCTGGCACTTTCAAGCTAATATTATTCTACTATGAATATATGTGGCATTTGGAAATTAGAAATGCTAAAATCTAAGCCTACTCGTCAGCCTTGAAACTGGCACCCCTCAGCATTCAACTCATCGAAGTAGGACTTCATTATCATGTTTTATCATAAGAAACCAGTGCCATTTCATGTAGAAGTTTAGCAAACTACAGCCACCTTCATTTTTACATATTGGAACACAAAAACATGCTGAAGGCATTTTTACCAATTAAACCTTTTAATTTTGAGTCCAAAAGCAGCAATATGAGTATGAACAATCATACCATAAGTGCAACCAGAAGCACGTTACATTAGTAATGACTTCCACTGAGTCCCCCAATACTCAACACATCCAAAAATCAGTTAGTGGAAGTAACAAATAATTAAAATTTCAAAACACTATTTCCAAACCTAGTTATTTATTTAATTTGTTCATTGGTCTAATGGTAATTTTGCCAGAGAGCTCTGTGTTCCAGTTTTGAGTCAAATGAGCTGGTGAATGTTGTGCTTTGCAGCCTATGGAGATATGCAGATGTCATGATTCCACAATTCATTTCAAGCCCATCATGCATTCTAATGTGTTGGACCTTCCTCAAAGAACATTCTGTCATTGCACTTACATATTATTGCAATTGACTCTGTTCAGCAAACATTTTCAAACTCTTAAAAAAAACACCAGTTTTTTCAGTAAGACAGCATGTGAGCAGCATTTTTGGGAGGTACAAAAAGGTGCTATATTAAGTGCTGCGATGCATACATACATACATGTTAATTTAATAACATGATAAACTAGATCACTATATGCCATCTGCCAATATTCAGTACAAGGTTTTAACATAATTCAAACCTGTTTACATACAGATGTATCCGTATTTTCGTCTTGCTCTAAGTTACTTTTCTTACAGCTTTGTCTCTGCATAGTTTTTCAATCTGTTTACTGCCCTTTTGGTCCAGTATACGATACTGAAAACATCTCACACCTCAGCACCAACACCCAATGACATTTTTAGTTGCATTCTTTTATCCTCATAAATATGTGAATGTTGGCATCTCAGTAAAGACTTCAGTGGCATGTATTATGATGCGGAATGCCTCAGCCAAAGCAAACAAATTTCTCCGCATATAGTTCTCAGAAGACAGAAACAGCAAAAGGCATAGTTTTCTACCATAAAATTGCAATTTAAAGCAGCATTAACACCTTTTACCAATCGTTTTCATTACTGAAGCCACGTACTACCAGTTCAAACTATCACGTGCATGGTAAGACTTAAAAAGTATTTTACAACTATTTTGCAATCTGGAGGTCATGAAAGATTATTGCCAAAGACACACATTTTAAGTATGAAAATAATCAGTATCTCCTGTCGCAGGGGTGGAAGTTCAGAAGGCATACATTAGCAGTGCCAGCAAAAGCCGAATATTCAAGTTGCAGATCTGAGACTGCACTTCTCATGCCTCAACAGTACCAAATTCAATTACTCAGACAGGCAAAAGATAGCTTAGTGGCACAGACTAACTTTGGTATAGCCAGATAAATTTCCATATGCAAATTTATGTTCATGACCAAAATAGGAAGGGCAATTTAAACACCACAAAGAACCAGATATCAACCATTTAGAAAGGAGGCAACATTCCTATTCTAATTTGTTTTACTGGCTTTAACACCTCAAAAATCTCACATCTAACAAAATGGATAACCCACCAAAATTTGAACCCCAGATGTAGTTATGTAGTTGTGAAAACCGATATATTATGACCATCACTTTGCCTCTTGTGCCGGATTAACTGGGAGCTCACAAAGATACCAAAACATCAGCTTTGTGGCATACTTGCAAGCACAGGAATGCAAACACATAAAAGCCCATTAAATCAAATTATCCTCCCTTTCAACACTGATATGCTTTGTCAGAAGCCCTCCTTTTTACTAGAACACAAACATAAAGGCGGCAAGTAGAACTTGATTTCAGGTAAAGGGAATGCCAAAGCATTCCTGACTCCACTGCTGCTGCAGCGGCTGATGCCGTACCTGGCTGCTGCCATGCCTTGACATGTCCCGGATAAGGCGGAGGCTGGCGTAGGTTCATCTCGTCACTGGTTTGCAGATCTTCATCAAGACAGAGCGAAGCCGGATTCATAACACTCAAAGCCAAACTAGTTTTACAAAGAAACAGAAAAATTTGATTTCTTCAAATGCACAAATCATTAGATGTTGTATAAAGGTAAAAAAGGTAAAGGTAACACAGTTGTTCACTGTTGTGTGGTCTTGGAGTTTGAAGGATCTTTCAGCTGAAGGACAAACACAACAGCAGGAATTCAACAACAGCATGGCTTTTAATCTCTCAACCTGTGTAGGTACACAAATACCAATCCTGGAAAAATAATGAAGGGCATAGTTAGCCAAAGTGATCTGGTTCTCTAGTAATGACCAATCATCCAAAAGCTAACCAGGCTTAGTACTACTTAAGTTCTTTGTGCTTGCCAACATCATGTTCACAACACCAAACACAGCGGTATTCATTGACTGTTCTTTATCTCAAATTCACTATCTTCAGATCTTACCTCTAATATATCTACTGACTTCAATGACCTCGGATTAGAGGCACCTTAATCTCTTAGGAACCTTAAAGATTATTAGTATTATTTATTATTATGATTATTATTATTATTATGTAGAGTAAATGAATTTGGGATATACAGCCTTGGAAAATGTGAGGCAGACCTGTCAACAAAAATTAGATGTACAGAAATCTCCCGAATACTTAAACACAGTCATCAACATCAGCTGATATATGACCATTACTTTGTTCATTGTTCAACTCAACATCTGTAACAAAGGAAACACTACTAACACCATACTAGTTTGCCACCATTCACCTTGTTGTCACCACCACCACTACACCAACACCACTACACCAACACCACTACACCAACACCACTACACCAACACCACTACACCAACACCAACACCGCTACACCAACACCGCTACACCAACACCGCTACACCAACACCGCTACACCAACACCGCTACACCAACACCGCTACACCAACACCGCTACACCAACACCGCTACACCAACACCGCTACACCAACACCGCTACACCAACACCGCTACACCAACACCGCTACACCAACACCGCTACACCAACACCGCTACACCAACACCGCTACACCAACACCGCTACACCAACACCGCTACACCAACACCGCTACACCAACACCGCTACACCAACACCGCTACACCAACACCGCTACACCAACACCGCTACACCAACACCGCTACACCAACACCGCTACACCAACACCGCTACACCAACACCGCTACACCAACACCGCTACACCAACACCGCTACACCAACACCGCTACACCAACACCGCTACACCAACACCGCTACACCAACACCGCTACACCAACACCGCTACACCAACACCGCTACACCAACACCGCTACACCAACACCGCTACACCAACACCGCTACACCAACACCGCTACACCAACACCACTATGGTGTTATCAAACCACATCCTGGAACTGCAAAAGTCAAAAGCACCTACGTAAATAACCACCAGTGCTTACAGCATCACAGAATTTATTGTCTCTGAATGCCAAAAATAATGCCAAAAATAGCACAGTTACAATACAGAATTACATTAGAAGAGCTTTTAATGGTCCTCCTATCAATTGCTAACAGGCAAAAGCAGAGCTTATTATCACCAGAAAATGGCTGCCAAATCTCAGTGCTGCACACTGACTCATGCTAAGCGCTTGTGCCAATTATCAAGGCAGTGTTTCCACCAATGGCTTCATTCATTACAAGATATTAAGCAGCTGAGTTGCTTTCAGATACAAACATACTCTTATGGACTTCAGAAATGATAAACAAAGCAATATCACAATTAGGCTGCTTTCAAAAATATCACCACAATCTTAAGCCAAGTTAAATCTGGATCCATGTTCCCAGTTGTGTGGAAAAAAGGCTGGGAACCATTCAGCTGTGTTATTTTTGTCATAAGAAGGGTTTTATAACAAAACACAAAACATTACTAGTAGAGAAGTCTCTGATATATGTGGTGCCAAATGTAATAATGCAGTAATATATTAACACGATACAATAATAACAAAGGAGTCTGAGACATGACGTGCCTCCTATCATCATTGATTCAGTACAAGTCAGTAACAAGATTCAAAGCCAGACTGTCAGCAGAGCAATTTTCCTGTTTATCAGCCATCTTCTGCTCATATCCTGCAAAACAGAGAATTCTGCCGTGTAATGAAGCAACTGCAGTCAACAAAAGCAGCCCAAAACTAGGACAACACACACCTAATACCCTTCAAGACCATGGCACAATCTCTCCTCACCAGAAACCCTATACAGTGCAGAAAACCTCATTATTTCAGTAAGCACAAGTGCTAAACGAAAGACATGTTACCTCTGGTGTATCATTTCACTTTGAAACAATCAAATAGCATGGAGCAGGGCAGTGAACAGAGTTGTCTGGAAATGCCAAGACTAACAAACGTTATAGCTAATTCTACACCTAACAATAAACCTGACCTTCACTTCAAAACCGGCTCAAAACCTAATTTTCTCTCTAACTAAAAGGCTGTCTCATTCTAATTTACGTGTCGTTAGGCCACCCTGTGCAGCTGTCCTTAACAATTTTGCCCAGCCTCTATAAAAATTCCCTTTGTTACCTGGTGGCAATAATTCCTTCTGTGAAGCTTTCAGATGATTATATGACAAAATAGCTGTTGATGAGAATGATCATTATAAAATGACTATAATGATTACGAATTACAACGACAGCTAGATAAAATGATACTGAAGATGAATGGTGATGTTGATGGTGATGTTGGCGATGATGATGATGATAATAACTGTGGTGGTAGGTAGCATTTGTGGTGATCATCATTATCACTATCATCACCATAGTCATTATCACCATTGCCATCATCATCATCATCATCACCATCATCTCAGCTCAGCCTGATTGGCAGTGAAAAAGTTCTATGACAAAAAATAACTTCACTCTCCATGCTACCACACAATGACATATACACGTCTGGATACCATTCCATTTTCACCAATTGTAAAGATATACTCTCCAATTTGACTGATAACTGATACCTAAGTATTGAAGGCCTCTCTTGAGAAGTTCTTAATAGCATGAAATACCATACAATATATTACACTGGTCAACATAGAAATCGTTACTGACTGGAAAAGGCCCTAATGTGTAGCATCTTGGTGTGCTGAACACGAATATAACCATAAAATTTTTTTATTGGCTCTCGTTTTGAAAATATTTCATATAGTTCATTTTTTATGTTTCACCATGTAAATTTATGCAGTAGGACTGCGACAATATCCTAAATAAGTCTAGAATGATGTAATATTCCACCTCATTGCATAATCCCATCATGGACACATCATGCACAGTTGATTACGTCATTTTCTGATGCAATGTAAAACTACAGCCAGTCGGCTGCTGACGTAAGATGACGTCAGCAGTGTACTATATAAAGCGAGTCGGAACGGTTGAGCATTTACAATATTACAGACTTTGTGCGAGACAGTTTAAGTTACTGTTTTATAAAACTATTATGACTTTATCCATTTAGATACAATACAGAACAGTAATGCCTCGGAAGTGCGTAAATACTGTGGACAACTTTTGTTACATTTGTGGGGAAGTGACATTTGCCAACCAGAAGAAAAGTATCACTTATCAAGTCAAGAAGGCATATCATGCTTACTTCGAATGCAAGGTTGGTGACCAAGACAAGCCATGGGCCCCGCATATATGCTGTGCTACATGTACAACACAGCTTTCACAGTGGTTGAATGGCAAAAGACCATCAATGCCGTTTGCAGTTCCCATGGTGTGGAGAGAGCAAAGCAACCACGTAGATGACTGTTACTTCTGCTTGGTTCCTCCTCTTTCCGGTGGAATAACGAAGCAAAAGAAGTCGACAATAGTCTACCCAAACATTCCGTCAGCATTGAGATCAGTTCCACATGGTGATGGACTTCCTATTCCAGAACCTCCAGCAGAATATATTTTCCTTGATTCATCTGAGGAGGACAAGGGTGAGCCGACATGTTCTTCTCCTGGTCCGTCAGCGTGCAGTGATCCCGATTTTCACTGTGGTGCATCATCAACCCCACACAGAATAACACAGGAAGAACTAAATGACCTTGTTCGTGCTTGGACTTATCCAAAAACAAGGCAGAATTGCTAGGATCAAGACTCCAACAATGGAATCTTCTAGAAGAAGATGTCACAATTACTTCATATAGAAAGCGCCATCAGCAGTTGGAACCTTTCTTTATGAAGGAAGGTAATCTGGTATTCTGTTCCAATATTGACGACCTCATGAATGCCTTACAGATCACTCATGACCCACAAGAATGGAGACTCTTTGTAGACTCTTCAACAGAGTCTTAAGGCTGTGCTTTTGCACAATGGAAACCGTCTTCCATCTATTCCATTAGCGCATGCTGTCCACATGAAAGAGACATACGATAACCTAAAACAGCTACTGCATTCCATTGACTATAACAGGTACAAATGGCACCTGTGTGGTGATTTGAAGGTAGTTGCCATTTTAATGGGACTGCAGCAAGGATATACAAAATATATGTGTTTCTTGTGTGAGTGGGATAGCCGAGCAAGAGAGTTGCACTACGTGCGGAAGGAATGGACTCCCAGACAAAACATGGCAGTTGGACAGAAGAATATCCAGCACCCAGCTCTGGTCGAGGCTCACAAAATCCTACTACCACTCCTTCACATCAAACTAGGTTTGGTGAAGAACTTCGTGAAAGCCATGGACCGCACTTCGCCAGCTTTCCGATACCTGCATGAAAAATTCCCTCGACTCAGCGAAGCAAAGATTAAAGAGGGAGTTTTTGTGGGTCCTGAGATTAGAGAACTCTTCAAAGATGACCGCTTCAACAACTTGCTGGAGAGTGATGCGAAACAAGCATGGAATGCTTTTCGTCTAGTGTCTACAGACTTTCTGGGGAATGTTAGGGCAGAAAACTACAAGGATCTAGTAGAAGACATGCTCAAGCAGTACCAGAAATTTCGCTGCAATATGTCTCTGAAGATGCATTTCCTTCATTCCCATCTGGATTTCTTCCCTGACAACTGTGGTATGGTTAGTGACGAACATGGCGAACGTTTTCATCAAGATATCGCAACAATGGAGCAAAGGTACCAGGGAAAATGGTCCACTACAATGTTGGCTGACTACTGCTGGACACTCCGCAGAGATGCTCCCGAACAGCTGTACAAGAGACAGGCAAAAAAATCTAAGAACTAGTCTATGACCTGGTTTTTACAAATATTAACTGTAAGTGTATCACTATTGGCATGCATTGTGCGATATAAAATTACTTCATTTCAGATTACAAAAAAACTAGAGCCAATTCGGCATTTTCACTGTCATATTCGTGTTCAGCACATACAAATTGATAAGAACTGACTAATTTCATTTCAGTAACATGACTTTTGTAAAAATTTGTTGTCCAGTGAATTATCAATAGCACAACAGCAGTACCTGTTAGAAAGCTGAGTCAGCACTATAATTGACTTCAGACACATAAGTAGAAAATTCTGCACTATATCACACAACATTAATTTACATCACATTACATTACGATACACTATAAGCCACACTAAGATAACACTACACTAAACAATAGTATATTTTACCACATGTGGTCACATAAATTACTTTCAAAATACGGGTTCACATGATAAAGCACAAAACCTGGCTGAACATGGTCTTTGGAGGAAGCCTGAGGCAAGATAGCTGGCCAGCAGGTGTTTGCTAGAAGCCACTCCCTAGTTTTACACCATAACTACTTTCTGGCAGCTGCAGTAAAATGCCTACTTTCAACCACATCCTTTTGCAGGACAGTATGCATGCAGGAAGGCAGGATACATGCTGCCAGAGGCCAGAATAAAATAGACCACTATGCCAAGCATCGCAATTGCTAACATCTCTGGCCCCCAGCTGCAGCAGCTGCAGCAACAGCATCACTTGAAAGCGATGAATGAAAACCGACATACCTGGCATTGATATAGACAGCTCTCCAAGGAAGAACCAACCCTGGCATCTCAAGTATCCATGCAAAGCACCACCACCACCATCATGACCACCACCACCACCACCGTTACGATAACCATTTCAAAATTCCACATCAATCTCACCATCACTTACCAAACATCAGTTACTATCAGCATCTTTGTCAGCGTTTTTAATCAATATCAACCTCATCACATAGCATCATCATCATCGTCATCATCATCGTCGTCGTCATCATCATCATCAACAACAACAACGTCAACATCATCATAAGTATCATCATCTTCTCCACGAATTCCTTGGCTATAATAGTACCACAATCACCTTCATTTAATACCATTTGTACATGTATACTTTTAGTTCACTGATATCACATGAAGTTCTGCACTTGATTTTGGTCACTGAAAAAGGGCAGCTGAGTCAATCTTTGGTGGCCAGAAATCAACAGAAAGCAGACAGCAAATTTTATGGCCTGACAGACTACCATCTGGAATGGTAAACAACTGCATCACCAAGGTGAAGGCCAGTTTGAGCAAAGACATAACTCACATCAACTCAAGAGAAACTCAAAATGCCTAGAAATAAGTCCATATTCTTTCACTTGAGAATCATGTTGTCAGGCAATGATACTGTCAGCTAAAATAGTCATTCCTTCATGTACTATAATCTTGTAACTCAGGTAAGCTTAGTGTAGCTAAAATTGTCGTTCCTTCATGTACAATAATCTTGTAACCCAGGTAAGCGTAATATTTTCGTCCACATCAAATTCTGAAATCTACCTGTGATATGAAAATTCCAGGTATAACCTTTCCATCAACATGCCACCTATCAATTCATGATAAGCCTAAATTTCAGATATGATCCTTTAATCGCGATGTGATTGTTTAATTAATCTCTGATCCTGGAACTGATAAGGCGTTTCTTTATTTTTCCACAGCAAAAAGAATTGCTAAGCCAAACATACCTTTAGTCTCTTACTGGATTCCGCAGTAGATAAACAAGCTGATCATCTTTTACTGACTTCCCAAACCAGATCCATCCAACCGCAACCACACATAATGCATCAGGAGACAAGCAGTGCTAGGAACCCTCGCTCATCTACTAGAAGCCCTCCAGCTACACATAATAAGAACCTAGCACCAGGGTTGTGGTGTTAAGTGATAATGATGTGGTCTTTTATAACAGACTCCAGGGTTTGTAACCAGCAGCAAAATTTAAACTTCACAAAACAACCGGATGTAGCCTTCAGTTAGGAAAAGAATCATAAAATTGTCATTATCTGCTCCTCGCATAAAGGTATAACACCAGACCAGCTATTGCAAACTCACCCATCAACTGGTAGGTGTGAATAAACGATCTCCACTGTTTTCAGTCATATGGCAAGTGCAGTGTTTTGGTGATGTTTAGTCCAAGTTTTATTAAGCCTTCATTATGTTGTCTATCCATCATACCTTTGGATGCTCTTTCCTCCTAATCTAGTATGCACTGTCTTGCTTGGAATGTGCCTCCTATCCAAAAACTGATATGTGTACTCGCATGGAACATCAAAAATTCTCTCTGCTTAACTATTTTGTTTGACTCAGTCTTGAATATAATGTCAGTAACTTCTTTCAATTCATATTCTACCAATTTCAACATAAAGATTAAAGAGCCAGAGCATGAAATCAAATGCTTTATTCGAAAGGTTATCAGGTCAGAAAGATCAGGTCAAGTACATAACATCATGTTTCTGGCACTCAACTCAAGTTGTTACTCTATATTTGACCATAAAAATCAGATCTCTGCTCTTAGCTAGATAGATCCTCTTATGTACTGATCATAATAAGGTCAGTGCATTAATTAGGTTGGTTCATTCAGCATCAGCAGTCACAGTATGACTTATTACCAGCTTCACTTCTTAAACCTGAATATATGTGGGTACACTTGCCAATCCAATTGCAAAATCATCTAATTTTTCATAAAATCATCCCTGGGTAGGTGGACTATCAAAATAAACAAAATAACTTGCTAACAACAGTCATTATAAGAGGAGAATAGAAAAAAGAAGAATGATTTAGGAGTCTAACTGTGATTAACAGTCCAGCCTTAAAAAATTTAATGACACTCAAAATATGACTCCTCATAAATGTAACTTTTTATTGTACAGCCATGGCATTCTGATATTGTTTCATGCAAGCACATTATCTAGTCACAGGGGACCCTAAAAACATTGGCAAGAACAAAATTCCTGCTGCAGAGGACTTTATGCCACACCTGTTCAGCTTGCTCAGCCTACCACAGCAGATCTGCCAGCAGGAAGATTACTCACAGGCTATCAGTAACAAAGATGCCCACTGGCTACCAATGGAACCGGCTCAAGGAGTCAGCATATATTTATACATGCACATTCATCTGTTAGCAGATATACCTAGGCATTATGTAGGTATGTGCAATAGTCTACTGGTTAGCTTGCTGGATTGTCAATCCAGAGGGGGTTCAAATCCCTGCAAAGGAAGAAATCTGTCTGAGATTTTGACTCCACTTGCTGCCCCTAGCCACCTCAGTTTTAATTACTTTACTGAGTACACTGACTGTACACTGTTAGTAGGAAGATAAGGCCGAGGAAGAGTGCTTGCCACCCTCCCTCATCTGCTGAGGTCAAGAAAATAAAGTCGCTAATACTTCATTTCCATGGCTGCCTCTCAGACTAGCTTAAGGGACTGCTCTTCTCTTCTTCTCTGTGTATGTATGTACAGTATGTATGTATGCATACATGTACATATGTATATATGTATGTATCTTGGTTTTGGTAAAGCGTCCTTTACAAACCTCTCAAAGTGCTGTGAACATGGCTGTCTATGGCATCTAAACAGGTGTGTCTTAACATGCATAGAAAATACAGCTTGAGCACAGCTGGAAGAAACAGTACAGATGTTCAGAGGAACACCTTCCAAAAGAATGGACCGATGTGACAGAGTGTGGGGTATTTTCATGTTGATGTACAGCAGCAAGGGACCAACTCATCTCCATAGGCAACCGAATGAAGCGACTGACACACCCAAGAAGTTGAAATCAGCATGAACCGCTCCTAAATATATGCAAATATATGCAAATATATGCATATATGCTGAGGCAGAGCCGACCAATGAAGCCTGACCAAGGAGGAGGATCTTGAACTTGATTCCTTCTTTAATAGGAAACCAGTGAAGAGCACCTGTCATGTAATGTGATGTGGGGAATTTCAATAGACTGGCCACTAGTCAGGCAGTAAAGTTCAGGATAGACTGAAGCTGACATATTCCGAATTTCAGCAGGACTGCCAAGATGGAATTACAGTAATCCAGCTATTTCAGAACAAAAAGGAATGGAGTGAGGTCATTGCAGCACTGAATGACAGGTTAAGCTCTATAGACCGAATCTGATAAAACTGGCAAAGGCATGACCTGCACAGTGAGTTCACATGGTCAACCACCAAATGAACTGTTATGTACAATTATATACACAAACGTACGTATAACTACACATGTTGCATGTGATGATGGCATGCAATATATATACGCTTTCAAAATTATTATAGTTTTATGTTTCTGATGTTAGTAGGACATTCTATAATGTCACAAAAACCAGAAGAAACTCCAAAAAGGCAGAGTCTCCAATATCACAATAGGTAACCCTTACACACTGAAGGATTTACTAACCTTGCGCAGCCAATGGACACATGGCATGTTAACAAATGTCTTACTTACTTACTTACCACTTGCAATGCACAACCAATGGCTGCAATTTACTCAGATAAATAATACGTTAATCAAGCATAGTCAGTGTTATCATCATCTTCATCATCATCGACACTGCTGTCATCAACACCACTTCCCCACCATCACCACCAACACCACCAAAACATCATAAAGTTCCAGCTATGAAAAAATGTTAACTTAAACTTATCATCTAGCACCACCATCATCAATATTACTGTCATCATCACCTTTGCTATCAGCATCAGCCTTATCATAACACAGAAAAAAAAAACAGAAATACCGCAGAGATAAATTGCCATTTACCAAAAACTAGTAATGCCAGGCATTATAATCGGCATCATCGTTTAATCCTCATTTGATCTGGTGTTGACTGGAATGCCATGTGAATGTAATTCTAAATATTTTATCAGGTCAGCCTATCTCAGCCATAAACAGCCTCAGCCATAGACTAGTTTCAGCCCAGAGCTCTGCAACCAAAATGTTGCACATCAATTCCATTATCATCATCCTCTGCTCTGGGTGCACCATTCTTCATGTCTTCTTTTCAATCTCACAATTCTGACAAAACTTATGCCATACTAACTAAAAGAAGTACATACCATGCAGTAAAAGAGATGAATCCAACCAAATCCAATTCAGTCAAAGGCAACCTAATCAAATCAAATCTAATTATTACCCCAGTTAGATTAGAACAATCTTATCAGTTCAATCCAACATATTCTGATCACAATATATACAGATAAGAAGCATAATAGGTATGAGCATCACATGCACCTCCAAATGTGAATTAAATTTAAGAATAATTTCTCTGTTTCTGCCTCTTAGAGGACTGTTTTTTAAAAGTATGTGAAGCACCTAATTACCCAGAGTGAAACAGTTAAATTAGAAATTGCTAAATTACTTCTAGTAAATCTGAGGGCAAATCATGTAAATATAAATTGTTTCAACTGTCCTCTTGCACTCTGGGTAGTTTTAATAAAGTTTCACTTGTTGTAGAATAGAGGCTTAGAGGGTAAGAGGCTCAGTAATCTTATTCAAGTTTCTTCTTTTGATTGTAATTCCTTGAATTCTCTGTGCCAGAACATTTGTGTTAAAAACTAAATAATGTTTTATGTCTAGAAAATAGCTTGTTGTTTAGGAAGTCTACTGTTGTTAGTTATAAGCTTACTAATGCAAATGTTCAAATGCACAGATTTAGATTTGGAAAATAAAAGTGGTAAAGAGAAACACTACAGCAGATTAGCCAACTGGTAGTGACTCTTTCACAGTGATATTTAGCGAGAGACTTTCAGGCAGAGATAACCTTTGTAAGTTGCAACTGTACAGGCGAAGTTCAGGAATCACTATATAAAGAGACAGCCCTCAAATTCCTTTTCACAGTTACTCTAAATGATGCAGTATTCCTGAACTTCTAGAAAGATGTCCCTTCTGAACAGAATCCAACATGGTGGTCTTTCTAACACATCTTAATCACAGTAGAATTAGACAACAAATACATTAAGAAATGTTAAAAATGATTGTATTAACAGGATCAACCGACTGACTAAAATTTTGATTGTCTCATAGACTGACTGATCAAATGATTGATTGATACACACAAATTAGTCAGTAAGCACTTGAAACACCCATTTTATAGCTGAAGTTAGGGTACTCCTGAAACAAAATAGCTTATCTTTCTGTTCCGGCTGGGATTTGAACCACAGACCTCTGGGTTGTTAACCACTAGAACACCGCACACCACTGAATAAACATCTGTTAATGGTCCTTTGGGAATTTATAATACAATAATAGGTCACCATTTGACGTACACAAGACAATAACATGGCAATAATGATCCCAAAAGCAGTCCATATTTTCGCTGAAAACCGACTCAGAAATTCTAATAGAGTAAGCCGACCATTTCCTAAACCAAAACTCTGACAGAGGTCTAGGCCCGAAGAATGCCAAACATCGTGAAGGCATTTTTAAATGAAACAGTCTCGAAGGCCAAGATAATGCAAAACATATGTGGGAGGAGAGACAGACAGACAGACATCAAGACAGCAACTGAGAGACAAAGTGAGCAAGAGAAAGAGTAAGAGAAGGTTGGTAGGGAGGGGGAAAGGCATTACCATTTCCCCGCTAGAAGCTGATGCCGCCTTGGGTAGTTTTCAAAAGGTAGCGGGTCCAGAAGCACCAGCCCAACATGTCTAGGAGGGAAAAGCACCCGAAGAATGCTACATGGTAAACAGTGTTGTTTACCCTCTCATTTCTACTCTCGGTATGCCACAGGTAAAAAGCAACAAAAATTTATAGATTGAGTGCAGTGTACAAGAAACATATACTCGTCTGATTCAGTTCTCACAGACCATGTACCCAACAGTGTTGTGCAGCTCACAATCAATAGCCCCTCTAATTTTTTTCCCGTGCGCACACTGGCCACACACAAGGGCAGCAACACATCCATGCAGGATTGCACATCTATTAAAGCTAAACAAAATCTATAAAATAGCATTTTATTAAAAGAAAAAAGACTATGAACAAGTTAAAATTAGGCCTATGTAGCTAGACTGACTGTCTCTAGTTCTTCTCTGAGGCTGACCATAATGGACGTTTGCAAAAAATGACCTACTCTGGACCCTCCCTCTCCTTGTCCGCATCTGACGGACAAAGGGAGCACCTTTGCGGATGTCCGCACTCAACTGGAGACGAGACCTTCATTACGGTTCATTGTCAATTTTTCAGTCAAGTCCTTGAGCATGTTGAAACCCCTCTTTTATCTGAATTTTGATGCTTTGTAACAAAATTGACATCAATTCTGTGTCAGTTGTTGCTTTAAATAATCCAGCTTCCATTTGTTCCATTGTTTACAAGTGGTGAAATAGTAACTGTACACATAATCTTGAGATTTCTACAGCACCCAAAGAAAGTAAAGTTTGTGGGAACCAGCTTATTCACAGGTGCTCAGTCAAAACAAATGCCATAGGCAGTTAAGACTGAATTTGGCGCCGGGTCAAGATTCAAGGGTCAGACAGTCAGATGGCTAAGGTGGATGGCACAAACGATGGCTTTCAGACATGTACTGAAAACAACGTTGTCGGAACCATCACGATATGTAATAACTTCCTTTATCATAACAGCTGACTCAATTACGGCAGTTCAGTCTCGATATATTCGTTCAGCCATCGTGTCTTAAATATTTCGCAAGTTCTTTTCCTACCAAAAAATTCACCAACAAGCAATAATCTTTTAAATTAGACTGCAGAAAAGAAAAAAACAACAAACTAGACTTTGCATCAGGTATCAGTGCAATGTGATTTAAAACTAACAAGAAAAAAGATCATAAATATACTAGAAATGTTCCTGCAGGATTTGGAAATAGACACAAATGACAAGAAATTATAACTCTCTGGAAGCAGAATCCATCCAGAAAAATTATAAAATGATCTCATCGATGACTGTCCTTGTTTGTAGCATAACCAAGCAAGTTGAGGATATGTACTGGAGGCTACATAGTTGCATTTGGTGCAGCAAGAGATAACCTTTGAACCAGAAAGGCCTTTGAAAGAACAGTGTTTAAAATACCAGGAAATCAGCATCACAGGATGCTGAGTTTGCATCAGATGCCCTACACATGCACTACTTGCTATGGCATCCTAGGCTGGCGTAACGAGGAGGCACCAGCACTGTTTGGTTCCTTCTGTGTTTCCAGGTGCTTACGTTGATCTTCACTCACTTTGCCTCTTATTTTACAAATATCCCCAACACACGCACTGGAGGTTAAGAGTTTGGCGATATAGGTTACACAGTCAATTGTTCCAAAGCACAACAACACAAAATCTGTTTTTTACTTGTAAGCAAACATTAGTCATAACTAATTTCCGTGAAAAGAGCAATGATTATAAATTGTCAGCCACTGATGCTAGTGTATGTCCTGACTGGTCTATTTGTGGGTGGCAAACAATTAAGTAACTCCAGTGGCTGGCATGGTGGCTGATGGTATGGTAATCAATTATTGGTACCACTATGGCTCATGTTGGATGCATTATGATTGGCATGGAAAATATGTGGAGAGCAGGTGGATCACTGACAGTGGCATCTAGGCATACAGCAGTTACCATGTGCTGACACGAATGCAGTTTTGAACTGTGTCTTGGGTCCAACTCCTGATATGTCATACAAAATATACCGGGATCACATAAATACTGGGTAAATCCAAAAGAATGGGTATCATGTTGTCTATTACCCTGTCTCACAGATGTATGTTAAATGAACGATTTGCTAACTTTATCATAGAGTACAAGCCACTGACATGATCAGATTAACATAACAAGTGCAATGATTCCGTTAACCTCATTTCAGTGCAAAATCTTTATTAGTTAGTTGCTCTTTGTAAAAAATAACTGTAAAATGTAAATGTATAGGATTTACATAGCCTCATACGGCCTCAAGCCTACTCATTTTGCAATGAATTTTATTGGGTGAGATCCTTCACCACTGCTGTCTGTTTGAATGGGCGCCAAGCCATTTAAGGTCCCCATGCGTGAAGCGTACTAGCCCAAGATTTAAATCTCTGAAATAAGCCGCAATCAGGACACGAACTGGGGATCCTCATGCAAAGAGGCTCCTCGGCGCATGCATTTACCGATGTCGCTAACGAGGCCATTATATATTTGAGAACTCAATACATTTCCGTTAGTGACCTGTTTGGCATAACTAGTTACCACATGCCGGCATGTAACAACTTCATAGTGAAACACAGCTGACAGACAGAAACATATAGTACTGCATTCTTACAAGCAAAATACAAACATTAGCCAGACATAATAAACCATCATAAAATGTCAGGGCCATTATAAAACCACTCTTAAAAGGTTGATGGATTGCAGTAGTTTTGTTTACACTTCACCTGAATGAACCCCTCCATCCCACGCTTCAGTTTCTGTACAGGGATGCAAACAAGTATGCTACACTTATCCTTCTACCTTCAATATGAGATGCTTTGACAGATGTATGGAGCCTAATGCTGTCCTTAGATTAGAATGTTTTAAACTTCGGGTGTAAACATTTTGTTCCTCTGAACCATGGATGAAAATTCAAGAAATCGTAATCGTAGTCCTGAGATATCTACAGCACCCAACAAAAGCCACATCACAGGAACCAGCTTATTCAAAGGCGCTCAGTCAAAACAAAATGGATAGGCAAAAGGGTTTAGGAAGGTGCCTAATGTGGCCTCTCAACTGTGACTTCTGGGGACGAATGTAAGGGTCATTAAGGCCTATAATTTACATGTACTGTTGCAATGTTAAATTAATTAATTAATGGTAATGCATCCATCTTTGTCTCTTCACGCACACAAACCACTGCAAGTTTCCTCAGTGCACTGCCGTCGTGTTCACTCACTTGACATTGCAACAACGGCCATACAATGAAATATGGCAAATTCTAAAGACAAGCACTTATAACGGCACTTTTCCTTTTGCAAGTGGGCAAGTAACGAACAACAAAAGATTTCTTAAACATAACCACAGCTGATAAAACCTTCACTTCGCACATTGTTCACGCACGTACGTTGCAAAACCGTCTAGCGATAACGATTAGCAGAAGTCTTCCGCAGACGAGAGAGACTCAAGGCAAAAAGAACGATTCGGAAATCAGTCAGCAGAAACGCGAAAACTATTAATAAGTTATAACCCAAACCAGTTACCATTTACACCTGCAATAGGCAATGTTTACAACTGCACCCCGTTGTTCAGACGCACGCGCGCGCGCGCGCACCCCCATGCACAGCAAAGACAAAGTCATAACGCCATGAAAATCGTACGAAAAAACTCCTACTTACTGATTCCGCGACTGATTCCGAATTCAAGCCTAACCCATAGGGAAAAGAGACGGCCAGAGGGGATAGGGGTGCCTCCTTTAAGAACCGGATCGAGAACCCCCAGCCACCGAAATTATCCGTCAGTAAAACTTCTTCCCGAATTTTACTTCGAAACAAGAACTAACGAACAACATGGCAGCTCGAAATATTCCAGGAATGCGCCAGTCGACTGACGTCATCCGCTGAGCATCACATGCACGCGCCACTTATCACCACCAGCAGCAGCAGCATCAAGCACGCCACCTAGCGAATACAAGTGCTTCAATTGTCGCCGTCTACTCCGGGACATTATCTCTTTGTTGGCTTGAATTTTTTGTTTGCGTGGCTACTTACTGGTCGTCCTTAGGCTAAAATTGTTTATATCTGTTTGTCTGCCAGACTCTTGGATCTTGACCTGGAACCGAACCCTTCATGTCTGTAGATTTAGTTTTGACTGAGCGCTTGTGAATAGGTTGGTTCCCGCGACTTAGCTTTCTTTAAGCGGTGTAGAAACCTCGAGCTTAAGATTACGAGTTGGTATGTCTGTCTTTTGGTTAGTTTTCTGAAGCACAGTAGCCTTTTGAACCAACAGTTCCATGGGAGTCCAAGCTGAGGAACGCTGCGTCATACATTTTTCAGAGCTGGGGCTTAAAATATAAGCCAGCATTCCTGTTAACAAGTTTCATGGTGCATGATCTCAATTTCAAGTTGGCTTACTAGCATAAATCTTGGTGATGCATATGGGAAAGAGAAGTTTTCCAATGAAATAGGGGTAGACCTCAGGTATTGAAGCTGAGTGAGGAAGGAAGGGACTTCGGAGTAGTTATGCAAATGAGTGCTAAACCTTCAAGGCAATATGCTGAAGCAGCAAACAGGCTAACTCAACCTTTGGTATGATCAAGAGGACAATAGTTAGCAGAGACAAAGATACAGTAGGCCTACTGAAGTTGTACAAACAACAGGTGAGGCCACTGTTGGAATTCTGCATTCAGGTACGAAAAATCCATATCTGAAACACGACAGAACAACTGGGAAAAGTACAAAGGAAAGCTACCAAAATGATTTGGGGTTACAGGAGCAATGAAGAAACACAGATTGGAGTGAAGGAGGAGCAGAGAAGATCTAACTGAAGTCTATAAGATTAAATATCACTGGAGGAAAGGAGGCAATGCAGTGAGAGAGGTTCTACGAGTTAGCACCAAATAATGCGATCTACTTGAAGTCACTGATATAAATTATTTAAGAGTCCTAAATGAACATTACAGCAGAAATTCTTCAGCACAAGAATCATAGACTTCAGGAATTGTTTGGATCATAGTATTCACTCTGTGGACATTATAACAGCTTTTAAGAAGAAGCTATGCAGGATTGACTATTAAGCATTACCGGTTAATCTGCTAATTTGCAGCACTTGTACATTTTGTACACATATTCCGTTTATTATTTATCAGTAGACTCTTGTGCATGCCAACATTTGACACTGTGAATCACCCTTCAAGTATCTAGCTACTGATGATGCTGCATAAATAATTGTCGTGATTACAATTACTATTACTTGATCCCAGCAGAGATTGCATGTCTGGTGAACCACTTAAACCATTGTTTGTTATGCTAAGCCTATTTATTTCATGGCACTTCAATGCACCCTTGAGATTACACTCCTTGGAACTTGGAAGCGCACTGCATGTATAAGTCCTAATAAACAGGAATATATTGTATATGCAGATCATCACTTTTTACACATGGCGTAAAACACTAGTGACAACCATGGTGACAACCCGTTACATACGTAGGCCTAACCTATACGCAAGAGCTGAAGCAATTCACACTTTCAATTATCATCAGTAGCGTCGTCACAGGGCAGAGGGATAACACGATGTATGTAATTAAAAAGTTAGTTTGTCTAGGGACAGAAATACTGACAAGTTTTGTCTATTGTAATTAACTGTTTATAGTTTAACATTAATTCGCTGCCAGTCGCCACTTCACCCGAAGAGGGAGAGCGCTGCCAGCAGGATACTCAAATATACAGTATCTGATTTTAGCAACTAGGACGAGGGAGGTAAGATTTCCAGGGCCAGCTTAGAAAAAGTTTACTTTCCCGTCGAGTTTACGAGGTCCACAGGTCGAAAGAGGATTAGGCCGAGGTGCAAACATATCCACAGTAGTCTAAAAACAGGACATTTTTAACCTCCCTGCTTACGTTGGTACAGATTTGATGACCAATAACACAGACAGCCACGTTCGTTTGGTTCGTGGCTCAAAGAAAGTAGCCGTCTGTTATCTAAACTCTTTTAAGTGAAATAGGCTATCACTTCCGATTTGTTGTGCTATCTTGATGTTAGCGATGATTAGTTGAAAATAACTGTCTTGTATGATCTGTCCCGGATTTAATAAGCCTGTTCCTACAGCTCTGTCGTTTATTCCATGTGGTGCAAGAGCATTCAGATGCTGCCGTGCACGATGTTCGTTCAGGCTTAGGCTCGTTTCCTTCTCTTGCGCTTTCATGGACGCATCTCCAACGTCGAGAACGTTTCGTGAAACGCCATTTCTGGACGTTTTCCTCCGTCGAAGACACGTACGGGTGCACAGGCGTTTGAAGGACTATATTGGGCGACCGCATTAAGCGTCAACCGGTCAAAAAGAAGACCGAGTGCTAACGGGCACTGCCTTTTTGTGACACGTTTTCACAGCGCCATCGACTGATGCTCTGTCACTGGATTGTGACTTTAATATCTACAGATTAACTTTTTATTGTGTACGTCGTCTTCGCCGTTTCCAGCTTCCTGGCCGCTTTCTCCAAATTGGAGCTTCTGGAACTCTGGCTTGACTTACGACATCTGGCTCTAGTCTTCTGGATGCCTCGTCAATCATAGATAGAATTAGCAGTGTATTAGCTTACTTCCGTTATTTATAGCCATATTTTGATGCCTACTTTTGGTTAATGGCTAAAATGTCAAATACATATTCTATGTTTCAAAACTGTTCTAATAACTCTCAGAACTCTCAGCTTAAACACAACCCACCCTAACAGCTCCTCTGCCTCTTCTCTCTTTTTTCTTCTGGCAACCGGACTTGGTTCTTGACATGGCATCTTTGGACAACCCGACTGACTTGACGCCCTGTATTTAGCTTTTAAGTAGCACTTTAGAAATTTTGAGTTCATGATTACGATTAAGTAAGTAAGTAATGCATTTGTTAACGTGCCACGTCCTTCCAATCAGGCTGGGACGTAACACAGTCTTTCCCACAATCACCAAAACATAAGAGGTTTTCTTAAAATAAATGCACAGATCAAGGAGAGAATGAAACTGTTTTATAAGGATTCTTCTGAGGATTCTGTCCCATGAACTCGCCAACACTTCACCTCTTGCAATCTCGGCAAAGGTCTTTCACTCAAACCTGAAAACACTTCTTTTCCACAAATCCTATCCAGATTCCTCCTCTTCCCATTAACTATCTTACTGCAAACACCATAGCTATCAGACTGTCTGCCAGCCTGACCCTCAGGACGACCCAGAACTGAACATGACCCTTCCTATCGATTTTGTTCTGACTGTGCACCTGTAAATAATCAGGTTCCTGCAACTTTGCTTTCTTTAGGTGCTGCAGAAATCATGAGGTTAGGATTACGATTACACTATGTAATAAATGAAAATGAATTGTTTATATTTTTTCAAACAAGCAAGTTGTTTCAAAACAGTTGGCTAAATCATTTAGTTAAAAGTAGTCAGGATACAACCATTATATGTCTCAAATCAATGTTTAGTCCAAATTTTGTCATCGTGAATATCCTTTCAGTTTATCTCTCTTCTTTGAATCTGAACATAGATAAAGTGCTGGTAGTACCAAAGAAACCAACATAATCTATCATCAGTACCTCATTCCTCAATCTATCATAGTGCAAAACATGTGGATATACCCAGATGCTGTCCAGCTTCTCCGGAAGAGTAACATCCAAAAGATTAAGCTCAGAATCTAACAGCTCAATTCCGCTGTTCTGATCAACTATCAGTATTCTATCATCACTGTCTGCACAACCAACATTGTATCCCAGAAGTGACGACTGAAACTGGTGGACAATATTCCCATCCATGTCTATCTCCGTTAGTTTTCTTTTAAGCTCGTAGTTAAAGGTGGTCAAGACAAGGTTTCCACTTGATTTTGGGATGATGCTTGAGACTCTAAAAAGATTCAAGGACAACCTCATTTGACGCTGCAACGATCCATCCGGATTGTATATGCTCACTAGTTCATCTGGTCTTTCCGTTCTTGAGAGGATTATGCTACCATTGGCAGATATAGATATAAATTTATTCTGCTCTGGCAAACCTTCAACCCAAGGTGAAATGTGAAACTGCTGTTCATCATCTCTTGTAATCCGGAAAACTGAACTGGTGGTATCTTTTATACCTAATAGATAGACGCTATTTGACAAGCTACAGGCTGCTATGGTCTGTGGATATACTTCAAGGTCTGTTAGCTGGATGACATCTTTCAGCTCCCGCAGGTTGTTGCGGTTGTAAACATTAATGAACTCGTAACGATAGCTGCAGTACAGGTAAAGTTCGTCATTTGTTGTAGCTATACGGACAGGCATTCCACGTAATGACATTTGAAGCTCATCTAACTTCTCCAAAACAATTGGTATATCAGCTAAAAACAGAATTACTCTGTTATACAGCCACACAACATAAACTACACAATCATGTTAAATGATGCCTTTCAGAGGCTTATAGAGGTGCTATACAAATATCCAGATACTTGCATGCATTCTTACACATAAACTAGTTAGAAAGTCAACAACATTATACATATGCTACTTCAAGCATGATGTAGCATGTATAAAACTTGAACTTCATATAGACTTGAACATGTGCACCATCGGTTGATGCCTTGTGCATTAGACACCAGTGCTATAGAAGTTACTAATTACACAGGTATAGCTGGATGCCATGTGAAAACTAGTTTTCTGCATGACAAACATGTTGAATAACCGGAGCCGGCAGTGGTGAACAGATGATGATTAAACGAAATTGAGTACCCGTACAATAATTATTACTTTATTATTAGATCTGTCCAAATGATAGAGCAAAGATGGCAAAACATCTGATCGCACACTGCATTGATTGCAAGCACAACAGGCCACAATTACAATTACGACTACTGTGTGCAATAGAGCATTTTATAGCACATATCAAAAACCCGTCAGAAGAGAGTATAAAATTATATTGTAAATGTCATCATGCAATCGATTTCTGTCGTCTTTTTGTTTTACGGCCGGTAGTATCTGCACCCTACTGACCAACCCTCCTTCATTCAGGCTTTGGACTTGGCACAGGTAAACTTGGCAATCAAATGTTTTGCCATCTTTGTCCTATCATTTGTACAGATGGATATTTCACATCAGATGGCAAGAAAAGGTCTCAAACGCTGAGGTGCAAGGACGAGTGGATTGCACAAGAAACATCGTGCAGCAAGTAAAGGAGAGGTAATTAAATCTCTTTAGACACATCTCCAGAATGGACAACACCAGGATGGTCAAACAAGTGGTGTTTGGAATGATGGATGGTGGAGGGATCAGAGGTAGATCTAACAGAGAATGGCTGGATGAGGTCAGAGACTGGTGCGGTACTGATGTGCCCAGGCTGAGTGTTGGCACAGGGCAGAGGACAGTGGAGATGTACAGTGAAGCATGCGATCGACACCAACTGGCAATAAGCCCGTGGAATCAAAGAAGCAGATATTATAATTGTCCACCTATTATCATAAAAAGTAAGCAATGTTTCCATTGAATCATATGGGTAGTTAGGAGATGCTGATTTTTTGTGTAGGCCCTACAGCGGGCAAGGGAAGAACCTCAGGGTTCCGGACATGGACCAATACATCACAGCACATGCTGTGCACATCTCTCCCAGATTAAACTGCTTGGTGACAAAGGCACGTGTGCAAACAATTTGCCCAAGGTCATTACACAGAGTCCACTCAACATGCTCAAAACCGCAACTGTTAAATTACAGGGTAACCACTAATCTAATCTAATGACTTCCAAATCACCATTATCATAATGCCCAGGGCATCATCAATGGTCACTTTAGGTGAAATCATAATCAAAATCAGTTCAGATCTCAGATGGTCCTAGAATGGTTATTGAATGGATATTTGACTGTGTTGGCCTCTACATTAACACACAAACTGAAAGGAAAGTAAATAAAGTAAACCAGGTGAAATCACCTCAACTCTAAAACAAGTAATGGTATACATGTATACATACGCCTACATACACACAATACAATCACAATATATGCCTGATTCTATAACATTTTAATTACAGCACCAACAAACTTATCTACAATAGAATTGTGCTGTTTGAAATGTCATCTTCAAAGTACATGAAATTAAGAATTAAACTTTCATAACTTCAGGTCAAATGCAATTGTATGGATGCTATAGAGCATTTTATTTTCAAGAACTTACCAAAACCTTCCAGAATTCTGTGAACTTTGTTCCGAAAGACGTCCGGTTTAAGGATGCAGCCCCATTTTGAACAGACTGTTTCAAGGCGGTTTACCGCACCATCAGCTTTCCTTTTCCAAGTGATTTTGGCCAGTTTGAGATCTTTTGCTTCCAAAATAATAGCTTTCGTGATTATGTACTGAAGAACTTCTGTAGGTAGATCGTGCAGCTAAAAGTAAAAAGGGTGAAAGGTAGTACGTGTTTACAGGCCATTATCCTCTGCTATGTTCTCATCTTCCAAGAGCTTGCCTATAAATTCTTGAATTTTCTTTGCTGATAACATTTCCGGTATCTGTATAAGGCTGAAATTTGTTGGTTACTTGGTGTGTGATAAATTCCTTCATCCTAGTTCTTCACCTTCTATCTTGACTACTTTCAGCCAACAAATCTTGCAAAGGTTTGCAGAATTAGCTTTCTTCAAAAAAGAAAACAAAAGCTCTCTGCTTGACATCATTCCTTCATCTCTTCTGAAAGAGTGCTGTGATGTCTTGGGTGCAACCATTACATCAATAATCAATTTCTCATTGCATGAGGAATCTTTCCCATCTACTTTTATTCAAGCCCTACTTGCTCTTGACCCTTGCAACCAAACAGGTTTGAAGTTTCTGGTTCTGCCCTACGTTGGTTTGCTAATTTTCTTAGTCCACACACTCAGTCATTATATTTAAGTGGCAATTATTCATTAGTACTTTGTTGACATGTGTCCCATAGGGATCTGTACTTGGTCCCCTTTCATTTACATTACACACCACACCACTAGGCACAATGCTTGACAATCATATCAGTTCTGTACTGATGATACTCAAATCTGCATTTCATTTGACAGTTTTTCTAGTCACTACACTGTGCAGTGATTGTCCACTGCCTCTGAGGAGGCACAGGTTTGGTTATTGCTATTGGTGGCCATTATCTCCTCCTTATCCCATCAACCACTGAATTTCCACTACTGGACACTCCACAGGAGCTTAAGAAGTTTGAATGGCTTAAATCCGTAAACCTGGGTGAATTCCTATATAAGTCTGCTGATGCTGCTCATAACTTTATTGGTGATTTACTACCGGTACGTCTATCACTGACTATGTAAATGGAAATTGTAAGTCGTCATACATGTGTATTCGAGACATACACAGAATTGGGCATTATGTCCACACATCTTCAAAGATATCTCTGGCAAACTCATTGGTCTCTAGTAGCCTTGACTTGATTATCTAAAACTATAACTGTTCTTGATGAATGAGCTTAATCAGTTGCTGGACCTAGATTTTGGAACTCTAGTCCTATATCTGTTCTTTGTCACCAATAAACAATATGACCCACTTAGACTCAAATTACTGCCTTGTATCAAATATGACCTTTACTTTCAAGTGCTAAAACTATATGTATACTTAATCTGACAAAAACAGTGGAAGAAACGAGATTCAGTTATGCATAAACATGGCACAAATTCAAGTTATTCACTTAGTTTAAATTTATATAAGATGTACGATTTGCATCTTAATACAAAGTAACTTACAGCTGTGGCACTTGCTGATGTGACATCTGCACGTTTGGCCTCATCTTGTCCTAGTCCTACTACTGCAATCAACAAAATGCAAATTCTTTTGTGAATTTGTTAATCATCTTAACGAAGCCAGTGAGTATATAAGGCAGTCATAATGCCAGCCTAAAGGCCTATTTTGTTTTGTTTAACATAAGCATAACACAACATGAGTTTTAAATATTTGAGAAGATATTTTATCTGTGTTACAACCACTGCATTAGATACTAGCACATTATAAAACAACATATTTTGGCATCAAAGGCCATTCAAGTTGCCCTCCTCCTTTATCCAGGCTTGGGACTGGCACTACCGAGTACGGCAGTGGCTGTAATTTAATTCAGTATTATGACACTAATAAAAGTGATCACTGGACAGAAACTAGGTCTCACTGTTCACATGCAAAAAATGAATAGGGACAGAAGGATCAAATGTGTAATGTGATAAATTATGGAAGTCATGAGAAAAGAAAGGAAAGACTGCAGAGAATGGCTTGATGACACAGACGACTGGTACCAAACAAATGTCCAGAACTTGACTCTGGCAACACAACACAGAATGCATGAGCAAACAATTACATGAGCACTGGCTCCTGTGGGCTTTCAGCCCATGGAAAGAGATAATGACACACATTCATACATGTACACATCCATGCATGTACGTATGTGGTACCCCAATAGCAAGTCATACGTAGGACATGTGACAGTATTTCTGTATTACAGTATGTCCATATGTGCTTCATATGTACTACCATATGGGACCATGTGCAGGACATATGAAGTCCATATGGGAATACTGTAATAAGGGATTTGTATGTCCTACATATCTATGACTTTGCTGTTGGGGTATTATTTATTTTTATTAATATTACTACTACTATTATTAATTAGTAGCTTCTATAGTGCTGGTGTCTAACGCACAATGCATCAACTGACGAAGCATTTAGTTTGAAGTAATTAATGCTATAACAAACAACAAAGCAGCGTCATACTAAAGTCTTATGCAGTTACTTACAACTCGAGCCTTCCATCGTTTGATCGTTCGCTTCCGATGATGTTAGCTTCTTCGACATGACAATACAACGAAGATGTCACAATGTGCAGAAAATAACCGTTACCTCTTACCAAACAGAGAACCAAGTCAGTACTACCAAGCAATATCAATCGATTGACGGTATGTGCTGAACAATTAGAAAATGAATCCCAAGTCGGAACAGTCCGATAAGAAATGGCAAATGTTAACGATGGAAAAACAAAAGCTGATGTTGCGATTAATCTTCATTAAAGCGGCGCTTTTTAGTAAAATTTGAAGTAAAAACGCAGTTTAAACTTGAACCGACTTCTCGAACCTATAATTATGTTGTGACGTCACACAAAGAACTTGTGTGAGGTCATTTTGGCAATCGTTGGGTAATTTTAGATTTCTTTAGCGCCATGCCTTCTAAGTCGTGGTACCCAGCGTATTCATAAGCGCTAATTTAGAAGTGAAATGGGTGAGGCACATATGGTCAGGTTCGGTTCTAAGCGAGGTTCTAAAAAGGCAGCAGGTAGACAACTATTACATTTGGTAATAATTTTAATAGTAACAGTAGTCTTAAACCTTTATCTCTTTAATATTATTATTATTCTTGTGTAATTTTATCATTCTCTAGTCCTTTGGATCAAAAAATAGCAGTTCTCTGTGATTGCCCTTGTTCTGGCTTGGTGGTAGGGCCTATTCGGTTGATACAGAGGTGAGTAAGGCTGCCAGGTCTCTTTAGATTGGAGGGCTGCCCCAAGCCGATTGTTTGTGAGAGAGGGATCTTTCCGACACAGGAGCGTGCGATTCTGCTGACCATCAACGAGTTATTTTTAAAGTGCTACATGAATTAACTGAGTTCTGTTAAGTTAGATCTTCCAATATCATTATACGTAGGCCTAGGTCACAGAAAGTCTTTTACACATGGCTTCTTAATGCAGTATACAAATTATTCGATTAGTGCGTTTCTGTAGTATGGTTAGATGTTGCAGACGGGGTGAGAAATATGAAGGCAAAGTAATATTGCACGAAGATGGAAAAGGTTAGATTAGGGGGTAATGAAGGTCACCTGGAATTTTGTTAAGCACTGGTTGTGGAACGCCTGCAATGTCTTTCGAATCTTTCGCAGATATTTGAGCTACATCTTTCCATTATTTGGTGGATTGGCGGTGACTCGACCAGCATAGCTGTAAATGTAAATGTACACGGTTTTTCTATAGCGACCTTATGGCCTTGACCCTGCTCATTCTTCAATGGATTTATCGGGTGAGCTCCTTCGCCGCCGCCGCCGCCGCCCGTTTGAATGGGTGCCTCGCCATTTAAGATCCCCGTGCACAGATCCGTGCTAGCCCGAGATTTAAACCTCTGAAGTAAGCCACTATCGGTATGCGAACCGGTATCCTCAAGCACAGAGGCGCCTTGACGTACGCTTTAACCAATGTATCTACTAGGCCAAAAATATCCTTACTCTAGAATCGCATACCTCACTGCCTCTTCCATTTTCGACTTGGAATGGTTGCCCTAAATGATCTTTTCTCATATATCTGCCTCGGTTTAGAGATCCAGAATTTTTCGTTCCCTTGATCCCATCCCAAGGCCTGTTTGATCACGCAAAACACGAAGTTTGGATCAAAAGTAAGACATAATCAAGTCAAATTTTATTTTTATTTCGTTGTTTAAATTGTTTAATTTGGATGTATTCTGATGTTAAAAGAGCACTCTGCAGTTAAACATATGTCCAAAAACTATAGTAGTGCCTAATAAATTTTGTTTGAGCATCGTCAGCACCTCTCAAGCCGGCTGCGCAGTCTTCTAGCGAAGACACTGTCTGAGTCGTGCCAGGGCTGGGAAGGGCGTGTTACAACCCTCCTAGTAGAAATGAGCTTATCCTGGATTTCAGATAAAGTCGAAATTAGTTGGACAGCAAGTTCCGTAGGCGTCTGTGCTGGGCACGACCACAGAGGGGGAGAGACATGGATGTTAGCTTTGAAAGTTTGAGAATTTTCCAAGGACGGTAACTCAGTTTTAAATTTATCTGCTTTGTCCGTCTGGTCTGATAACCGAGCCTTGGTCTTTGGCCTAACAATCTTGCCTTGATTGAACACATGGATGCTGAAGAAACGATGAATGAATATTTCACTGTCACTATTTCCAGTAGGTCAGGGTCAAGACCCGTCTGACCTCACCTAGGTCTATTTTAATTGTGAGAGTATATATAGGCCAATGATCTCAGTTGCGCTGGAAATAGTCTTATGCATCGACTATGCCTTAAACTGTACGCAATCGCTTAACATGTTGACTGTCTATGCGATATCTCTTCACATATTGGCTGCCTACGCGAACGCTGTTCATATAAGCCTTCTGTTTGTTTGCACTTCACATCTGCACAAGTAGGCAGTCTGTAATTGTGTACACACGTTGGCTGTCTGTGAGATGTATCTTCAAACAACGGTGGCGTATGCGAAATTCCTTCACATGTTGATTGTCTGAGCAATAGTTCCTCGCAGTTAGGCATGCTGTGCGAACATGTTGCGTGTTCTATATGCGATGTGTCTCCGCATGTTGATTGTCCGAAAGCCATCTCTTCACGGGCCATTTCATTTTCAAGAAAAGTGGAGAACGTCACTTGTCTTTCCTGCTCGGAGTACGCGTCCCTTGGAGTGAGCACTGTGGGTGCACAGGTCATCCTATCGACGCCAAACGGTGGGAAATTATGGCAGAGTCCGCTTGAAAAAGTTCCCGAAGTACTGGAGTCTTCGTCAGGATAGAGGTTCTCGATATGAAATCTCTGTCCAAGTGACACAGATCTCTTTCCGACGATTGCGGATAGATCCGTTGTCACTTGATGGACGACGGTGTGGTCGCCAGAACTGGGGAATTTGGAATCACCGCCACTCCTCGGGTTTCCAAGTTCACTAGGACTGTTGTCCCTGCAGCAGCTGCAGTGCAAGACAAAACAAGACTGAGTCAATGCAAATCTATGTTTTTGTTTCTTTGCGTTGTATTGTACGGCAGAGCACAACACATTGTGTTGTAATGAAATAGCTTAGCAAACGTTTTCATCTAATCCCAAGATGCACCTTTTTAGAGCTGCCAGATAACAACGCTTCAGCGCCTTTGTACGGTTACTGAAAGGCGCTACATACAAATGGCGGATCTGGCTATAGGCGTGGGGGCCGTTCGCCCCGGCCCCTCTTGGCTATATGCCGGCGCCCCTCAGACCAGACCCATGCATGGTAGACTGCCAGAATGAGGCGCCCCTCTGGAAATGCTCTCCCCACGCGAGCAATCCTGGAACCGTCACTGCTATATGGGCCTACATGTTGAGACACATGCGTAAGTATTGTAGGCCTAATGTAATGTATTGTACAGCAAAAAATTAAAGTCTGAGCATATCGATTGCCAAACAGTTTCATAGGATTGATTCAAACTATAATTATTGTCTGTTGCATTATAGTATCAGAGAGCTTCGGAAAACGCCGTGACATGTGTCAAGGTTTTCATCTCTGTATGAATCAAGTAGCATCGTTTTTGCCATCTCCTGCTTGAGCTCCTCGCCTCTGCTGTATTTTCTAGTTTGTAGCACTGGGATCCCAATATGCATTCACCTAACTAAATAACATCACTGTTTACGTAAACATAACTACACAATATTGAAATATATGTCTGTTTGTGAGTGCAGGAATACAACCATTTGGTCGCTTACACTTTGTATCGTAGGAGTAGAACAACGATCGTCACAAGAACAACGAACAGTATTGCAGCTGCCACAGTTTCGATCAGATTGACCATGGAAAACGGGCCAGCATCTGCAATCAGTCAGGCATCTTTAGGCAATGATGATGGTTTTGGTGCTGATATCCTAGTGAGGATAATGGCGATGACGAAGATGGTGATTTGAATGAACTAAGTGTTTATGCCTCTGTACGTATGTATCTGAATATTCAGGGCTTCTTCGTTAAAAAAGACGGCACTCCGTAGAAGACTAGCTGACAAATCTAACAAGGTCTGACTGGAAATAAGCCCAATAAGGACGATAGGAACAATTAACTGACGCAGCTGAGAACTGATTCCTTAGATGTGTCAGGCGGAACGGTAGGCCTACAATTAGTCAGGGAAAGATTAATTCACAGGGTGGTCCAATGCACGAGAAGATTCGATGTGCCAGGGTTAGATTATAAGAGATTGTGGGACCAAACCCTTTTGCCTATCGATTTTCTTTTGACTGAGCGCCTGGTCGTTGATCGCTGTAGAAATCTCGGGATTACGATTAGCGTGTCCCTATACGGGGTGCGGCTGGAAATCACAGTAGTTACTGTATCAATCCAGCAGATTTGATGCACGAACACCAAGAGGTCCCTCATGAATTTCGGGGGCGTTACTGTTATCAATGCTTGGTTGGGGAAGACGATCTTGAATGTAGGCTAACAAATGCATCGACTTCAAGCCAGTGTAGCTTTTTGAGGATTTGCAATGTGATGCTAACGTCCCTCGATCGCTTATTACAACCTGAGGCGGAATCGTTGCCCCTTTGCAGCTCCGTTGGAACTTATGGCTGATCCAGGGTTAAAGTTCAAAAGTGGGAGGCAACAGTGGAGCTTGGGCTGTAGTGATGAAACAATTAGGCAAAGTGTGTCAGTTCGTCAAATGGAAGGGAGTGGAATACGTCCAGTGCGCTCCCTCTAAATTCACTTCTGGAACTACATGTATAGATATTAGTAGCTCAATGTTATTAAAGGGCACAGAGGATACAGACAAGCAGAAAAACTCAGGCATACACCAGGGACTCACTCAGAGAACACTCACCGAAACGCTCATCCATTCCATCGGTCGCATTGTCGACCTTCCCTTGTGTTATGTCGTGGCGGCTCCGTGTGTCATTGTCATCGACCGTCTCAATATCACCGTGTGTTGGCGTCATCTTTGGTATATCTACTTCCAGTACTGTTCTAGCGTTCACTCGCACATGAAGTTCGGACGAAGTTACTGTTGGTTGTCGGGCTCCAGTCGTATCCGTGTTTTCCCGGTTATCAAACGCGTTGGCTTCAACTCCGCCTCTTGTAGTTGCAGACAGAGATGTTAATTTATAGCCGTCTTTGTTCTGAAACAACGCATCTTGATCATTTCTTTCATTTTTGGATGAATTTGACCCAAAATTTGACAGAGAGGCATTTTGTTTGGAGACTTGTTTGTCAGGATTAAATCTATCAGTCAGGTCTGGATGGCTGGTTGGAATTAATAGGCCTTCTTCGTGTTCTGTGGGTTTCCTAATGTCGTAGCCACCGTTTAAAGCTAACTCGGTGCTTTTCAGTTGCCTGTTTCCTGAAAATGGCTCGAAAATTTGTGATGTTCGAATCAGCTTCGATGATCCTTTATGAGCAGAAGTTAAATGTTGCGATTTCTTTGTAGCAACCACAAGATTAGGTTCTGTGGTAGCTAGAGGTATTGTCACTTCTGACGTTAATCTTCCAGGTGAATCTGACCAATAAATGGAGGTACCTTCAACTTCTAATGCAGAAGTGGTTGAAAATGAATTGATACTCTCATTGTTCTTAATATAAATGCTGCGGTGCTGCGAGAAACTGGAAAGGTTATCAGTGGCCTCCTTCCAATCAGAAGATACTGGTTTGGAACTGGTGAGCGTGGGATCGTGGACCTCAGCATCACTCCGCATTTCTAGTGAAACTGTTAAATGCGAAGAACTGGTAGGCCTGCTTCTAAACAGTATTACAGATTTACTTGCATGTCGAGAGGCGGTTAAGTTGCCCACGGCGGGTCTAGTGATTATCTTATTGTCAGCTGGAGACAGATGATCTTCCATTTCTTCAGGAATCGTGTTGGGATCAGAGGTAGAACTGACACGACCACACATACTCCCTGTTTCACTGCCGCTTCGATCTTTTCCTGCCAGCTCCGATGTGGATGCAGTAACTCTTGAAGCTGAAGACTTCAAACAGTCGACCGAAGTGTTACTTACCAAGTGAGTGGTCGTTAACCAAGAGGTATCTACTGGTTTTTCACGTAACCTCGTAAAACCCGCAGAGTGGAATTCGGAGAGGTAGAGAAGAGTGGAATTGTAAGGTAGACTTTTTTGTTGCAACCCCGAAACTAATACCACACTGTCTGTTTCCTTTGTAGCTACAACCAGAATTTGCATAGATTTTATGTGAACCATTCTCTTGAATACCGTGCATAGGCCTATAATCTCCTAAAAGCCAGTTGCTTTCAAGAGAGCGCTCTGAAGCACCCAAACATTTCAGCTGGTAGGCCTACAAGTTAACAATAACTATAGCCTATAGATTTAATTTCTTTATAGAAGCTTCACATTTTAAGAATGAATGTCAGCGGCAACACAATACAAATGACACCGACATAAAACAACAACTACAAAGCGCAAATTCTGTCAAACCCTATAGTCATCTGCACCAGAAGCAAGGTATGGTTTTAAAAATATCTTACCATGTCCTCCAGCACACTGGCCGCTGGGACTGAGACCCATTCCATCGGGACACATGCAGTGCCTTCCATTTCGTATTGGAAGACAGAAGTAACTGCATCCGCCATTCCAGAAGCTGCATCTGTTCCATCTCCGATCTTAAAGAATCGCCAGACATCACAAGAAATTAGCAGCCAAAGCTCAGAGCCCTTTCATTAATTAATTAATTAAGTTATTTAAATAGGCTGATTAATTGGTTCGCCAAATGACTGGCTGAATTATTGATTGATTGACGATGTTGATATTTAATAGAAATCAAAGACAGGAATGTTAGAAAGACGCTTACAGCTAGGAACATTGATAAAAAGAAGAGGTCAGTTACCTGATGAAACAGAATTTCATTTAGAATTAAGACTTGTTCTGCGCTTACCTGTAAATGCATCCATGTCATCATGACTCGTGCGGCTTCTGTTGCGATGGCTATAGGCGCGAAAGTCACTGACGTCAAAGGACAGAGACGAAGGACTATAGGCAGCAGAAACATACACGGACTTCTTCTTCTTCTCCAACTTCATCAGAGCCCTGCTCGAGATGCATTTACAGACAGCATCATCAATAGCTTTCTTCACGAGAGAAAAAACAGTGAGTCATACACAGCTAGGCCTGTTTAGACTAACGGACAGAATGATTAACTCGAGATATGTCAGGAAGATAGGCGTATAACATTACGAGTATACGACTATGTGAAGGCAGACAATCATATGGACTAACGGACACAGTCTGTAGAGACGGAGATGTAGAGAATAGTAGTTATAGTGCATGCCAGTTGAGTACCCAATCTTTGTGTTTGACGTCTGACCTCAAGTTCATTCAGCTCACTTCTTCATGGGGCCATAGGACGAGATTCTCATTAGCGGTGAATGGAATTAGGTGAGGTACTGAACGGGTAAGTGCTTTGACTACTGAAAGGTGCACAAAGAGACACTTTGGCTGACAGGCGATACAGCTACATAAACTAAATGAATGAGCGATGATTGAGCATGACACGAAAATTGAATGCAGACAGAAAATATTGCATTTATATTCTGTATAATAGGATTGTTGCTACTTTAGCCTTTTATGCTGCACGCTGTAAGTCGGTCTTAGATGTTAAATTAAGTTGTAGGTGTATCACTTAACAAAATTTATGATAAACTAATGAAATGCGCCTTATACACTAGCACGGAGGTAATGAAAATGGGGTACCTCTCACCTACTCAGGTAGTCAAATACCTCAGCCTTCTTAAGCTTCCAAAAAAATGGTCGCATAAATGTTGTCAACTGAACCTTTTCGTTCTGTCGAGATAAAAAAGAAAGCCCTCGGGTGCAACTGACACGCCTTGAATTGCCGAACTCCTCTCCTGATAGATTACACGACGCCTCAGCCCATCGTAGTCGCTGACTTCTATAGCGCCCGTTGATCCGTCACACCAGTAGACCTTCTGTTCTATACAGGAAACATTCATTCACTGGTATCAGCCAAGGCCGCCAACTTACCCAAACATATTGTAACTCAGTTATCGGAAAAGAATTACATAAAGAGCTGCTTACGCACTTAAACTCTGCGATCATTTGCTATTATTTAAGGCTGGTCTTAGATCGCATCATATATAACGCATTTTTAGACCAAATATTCAATGAAAATGCCTTATTCACGGGGAAAAGAGCTTAGAGGCCTCGCCGAGGTAACCCATGCATATATTCATACCTTTCCATCGATGAGTTCATCCAATCTACAGAGCATTCTTCAAACTCCACAATTAGACTGGCCTAGGTAGAAGAGGCATTCATTTCTGGCGTAAAATAAGAGTTGGTAAGAGTTTAAAAAATCCAATGCATCGTAAGACTTGTGCTTTTACTTCCAACCTCGTAATTATAGGAATTCACTATAAGAATTCCGCTTATCTAATCTAATCTAATGACTTTTATTGTTCCGTTACCACAATGCCCAAAGCATCAATCGATGGTCGTCTCAAATGAAATCGTAAACAAAAATCACAACCCCTTTGAGAAGCCATGTCAAATTCAAAAGGTCAGAGAAACTATGAGTTATGTTACGGCTCAGTGAGCGACAGAAACAATCGTAGCTATAAAATGACTTGCTTAATGTCGCTACGTAGTGCTCGCATCGACGCTCAAGCAGGCAATCGTCAAAATCGTAGCCTGTCTGTCGAATCATATTATTCATCTATTTCACCTCTGCCGCCCTTATCAAATCATTCATTCATTCATTCATATATATGTGGATAATCAATATACTGAATAAAATATGCTTTCCACATGACTTACCTGCTGTGTTGATTGCCAGCCCCGATGGTACACTCTTGTTCTCCGTATGGATGACCTTCAGTCTTCCTGTACCATCCATGTCCGCTCTTTCTATGCCGCTCCTCGATCCAAGTTCAACCCAAAACATATACCTGTTAAATTACATCTTTTATTACAACTTCACATAGGAGTAAACAATTTTGCGTTATTTGAAACATCAAATAACGGCATCATTGAAAACAGTCATTGAAAACAATAATTGAAAACAATCATTGAAAACAATAAACAATAAAAAAATGAAAATCATCATTGAAAACATTAAAATCAAGTAACATTCGGAAGAAATTTGAGTAGAACGAATGAGATCATTTTCAGTGCGAAACAAAAATTATTTATGCTAATACAAATCGTGCACTGATTGCAGCTTAAAAGGCCTAATTTTTAGCAGAACCGGGTCAGTTACCCTTCGATAGGATCAAGGACGATTATAGATGGTCTTTCAAGGGCGTTCTGAAAAAGGGTCACGTGATAGGCGCCCTGAAGGGTCATGACCCCTATCAATCGACGTCCGGAATCGGTGTAGAACAAAAGACCTGAGATGGAGTCAACTGCTAATCCATTGACAACGGAATCTAAACATCAGTAATCAACAAAACAAAATTATCTGTTATCTACTAACGGCTAAAATTTTCTGTTTCATGTTTAACCCTAGTATCAGCATTTGATTTTGTGCATCATCCTTTTATTGTATAGGCCTAAGTCTTATTATTTGACTCTTGTGCGCGCCGACATTTGACATTGTAAAGCACCCTTGAAGACTAGTAGCTTGCTACTGATGATGCTGTATAAATTGTCGTGGTTACAATTACAATTACAAAATCCAAACTGAACAGATATGTAAATTTATAGGCGTAGCTTTCACCATCGCCATTACCACCAGCAGAGACCATGTCATTTTCAGTATCATAATAGGCTAGGCCTATTATTATCACGACTGTTAGCCAATATATGGTGTTATTAGCATTTTTCTCGTCGTAGGCCTACTCATAACCCTTAACATCGTAATTGCTACTTTCTTTACCATTATCTTCATTTTCATCACCTTATATTGTGCACAGCAGTAATCAATAATAATAATCCACCATAATGCAATTTGCAGTTGCTGGTTAGGCACCATTTAAACTAATTAGAGCTACGTGTGCATTTGACTGGTTACGCAGTACACAACTACTCGCGGAAAGTACGCATATATACTAGTTTTAATAAACTTGACCGAATTCAAAGGTGTGTTGAAAGACAATAGGCCTACCTTTTGACAATGGACGCAAGATCTGAACATCTGTGCCGTTCAGATTTGACCTTTTGGCGACTTTCACCTTTCCATCGATCCAGTAAAGCTTACGACCGAACGTGTCGTAGTCAACAGTAACTGGAACATCGCCTTCTGGGAGACTTATGGGGAAAGGGCGACCTACTCCTTCGTAATGCAGTCGGGATAATTTTCCGCCTCCGAAAAGAAGGAGGAAGTTGCCAAGAAAACTTTCTAAAAGGCAATTTTACAAAATCACTGGTCGTCCTGAAATCCTGTGTTCTTCAACACATTTCTATGATTCGGGCTATCCGTCAGTCCGTCCGTCAATCCATCCATCCATCAATCCAGCCACGAGGACATTCTGTGCTTTTCGAATCCATCTCATCGATTCGCCTCCGAACAGCTATTTGCGTCTACGGCTCTACCATATATCGTCCGCATTACTTTCACTAACCCACTCCTATAAAATGACCTGAAAGTTGGGCCCTGTTTGATTCCAGTGCTGATAAAAGCATCTAAAGCGCGTTTCTAATACAAGCGGTAGCTTGGAAAGAACCTAAAACATCTGATTAAACGTTGAACAATAACATGAAACATTCAGCAGATTGTGAATCACTCATGTATCCATTAAAACTTGCAAAAACGAATATGTAGCTATTTACTAACATGGCGCCACAACGATTTTAATACAATTGCAGAGGCTGAATTACCCCTGGTTTACTAACGAGGGATGTTACATATAGCGGGTTAAGTGTGTTGTGGAAGTTCACTGATCAATCCATTTATCCTTCCATCAGTTCATCAATTCTTCGTGAAAACTGGGCTCTACTCGTCAAATGCGTATTAAGTGAAGAGGTTGCATAGATGCCTAATGCCTGTGTTGATATATGTGTATATATATTCGATGGACGAAGACATTAGGCAATGGCTCTACGCATGAGCAATGAGCAGAGCCCGTGAAGCAATCGGCAGCGGTGACACGAACCTTTACACGTTTTGCCATCCGGTTGGAGTTCGAATCCGGAGGCACACATGCATACAATAGATCGAAGATGGTTGGTGAGACATAGCTGGTCACATCCAGCCGTCCTACACAGGACTGAAGAAACACATTCGCAAGTAAAAAGAAAAGAAATGCATATGAGTAAATGAATGAATGAATGAATAAATAAATAAATAAATAAATAAAGTGAACGAATAAATTAACAAATCAATGAATCAACGAATCATTAAATCAGTCAATCAGTTAGTTAACAAATCGATCAGTTGTTCAAAAACAGTGTTTAGCTATAAAAACTGATAGGTTTCTTTCTGGTAAGCTCAAGCTGGTTGATAAGGGCATGATGTTCTTAATCATTAACGAGAGATAATGTGATGCATTGACTCACAGCTCTCCTGCGGATTGGCATCATACATGATGATGTCAAGCGGGGTACCAGCGCCGACGCTAAAACTGACGTCCAGTCTGCTATTTGTCTTGTTGAAAACAAACAACCGTCTGCTTTCGGCCTCAGTTACAAACATGTAATCCTACAAAGGGAATATACATTCAGCATTCACCGATCGACCTATGACCGATCGACCTATGATCGATCGACCTATGACCGATCGACCTATGACCGATCGACCTATGACCGATCGACACCTATTATCAACGGCAGTGCCGTCTGAATCCATGAATGAGCAGGTAGATTACACAATTATGAAGTACCATGAAACGTATCGAATCAGCGTTGGTGTCATCTGAAGGAAACCAGGTCAATCGCCCTACGGGAACTTTAGACCTGTGGCGCCAGATGTGCCAAACTGCTTCGCAAAGACAAAATGAAAAGATGTCAAGGAGGACTTACGTATAAAACTGCCATTTCCTTTGTGGCGTCTGCGCGCTCAAATATTGCTAATGAAATCCGGAAGTTGAAAAAGAAACAATTGGTAGTCGCCTAATATGTATCTCAGTTAATGGGATACATCTGTTGATGATGTATCTAGACATTTCAAGAAACTTTTGATGCATTACATTCATTCTTGCGTTGTTCGTTCTTTCGTTCATTCATTTGTTCATCTCATTCGGATTATTTCAATCACAGACTGCACTAACCTCGTACAGAGCAATCCCGTGCAACTTGACTCCAACCATGTGAACGTGAAGGCGCCTGTTTTGCCCAAATAGGTCAATGGATCCGATCATGCCTCGATCATAATCGATCCAGAAGAGACGATCGATCTTAAAGTCGATGGCCATGCCGTGGGGCCGCCTCAACCCGGTCTCTACTAGCACTTGCCGACTTTGGCCGGAAAGAGAAGCCATTTCGATTTTCGGATCTTCCCCCCAATCGCTCCACATCATCAGCCTATAACAACGGATAAGTCCACCTGAAGATCCTATAATCTTTATAACTCCGCCACTGCCTTTAGTTGGGTAGTGCCAGTCCCAAGCCTGGATAAAGGAGGGGGCGACGTCAACGGCCTTTGATGCCATAAACTGTCGTTAAACATTGGAACTACTACTATTATAATCTTTATCCTAGGCTGGCCATTTACAAGAACTATATTGTTATAGCATAACCTTAACACGACAGTAGGGCAGCCTTGGGACCTACATATGTACACATATATTTTATTAAGGGGATCAAATATCTAGCAAGTATAGCACTATCCAGCTAATAAATCAGAATGAGTACGGATTGAACCCTTACCCTTTCGACGGATAGAGCACAATCCCAGCCGGCTGGGACAATCCGGAGATCACGACGCTCGAGTACGACGAATCCTTCTCGAGTCCCCTCGAGTGAGTTGACCTGACAGCCAGCATCATAATCCACTTGTAGACAGAGTCTGTCCAGTAGATGTTTCTCCCGACCCAGTCAAAGGCCAGTCCAAATACCTCGTTCGACGTATCCGCGTAGACGGCGTACGGTCGTTCCAGTCCATCGTTGAGTTTGAGTCCCATGATTCTGCTCTCTGAGGGATCACTCCAGAAAAGCGTTTCTTCATCGTAATCGAAAGACAGGCTGAGCGAGAAGTTCGAAGGCCATGGGACTCCGGCTCCGATCAACACTGGCCGTCTGACAGCTGCGTGCATGGGAACCCAGTCGCCTGGGTCACCGTGAACGGCAACCAATCTAGCACCTCCGCCGTCCATTTCGGACCAGACAAGACTCTTCTTTGCCCTACCTGCAAAAATTCTTCTTGATAGCTAACGACGTAATGAGATGCGCTTTCAAAATGGGCAATATAAACCACCTCACTCATCTCATCCCCGGGTGGCATAAAGCCAATTGATCTGCCTTCGGGCAGAGAACTCATCATCATCATCATCATCATCATCATCATCATCATCATCATCATCATCATCATCATCATCATCATCATCATCATCATCATCTTCATCATATGAATACAGTATGCCTTGATGTGATGATTAGGTCCACGGATCACTGACGTATAATTATCTCAGATGTTGCAGTGGTCAAAGTATACCCCAATCATTCGTCCCTTTCCTCTACCCTCTAAAGATAAACCGTTCAAGCACCCATCTCGTTTATACTCTAACCCCTCAGTTCCCTTGTCACAGGGTATTTAGTGCAGCCCGTACACAAGCCAATGTATTAAGCTTATGTATGACTATTCTACAGGCCTTTGCAGTAGGTTGTTTTTCTCGAGCATCATGTAATTATAACGGATTATTAGTGACCTAACAGCAGGTAATTTAGCCCTACGCCTTGAGTCTTGGACGGCCATTTAGCAACTCAGGTAACAACTTTGTTACATAGGCCTATAGGCCATATGCACATACATATATATGTATATATGTACATGTAGATATACATACATGTGTATATTATGCAATTAAATTACATGGTCACGCTTGGTGTTCATATTCACCGCGTTAGTGGCTGTCTCTGCAATGGTATGTGGTAACATGTCTATGAAGAAATGTTATGTGGTAACATGTCTATGAAGAAATGTAGCGCACAAAGCATTTGGACCCTATATTAAGTCCATTCTAATGATAGGCTATATTAAGTAATTTACCTGGATTGCTACCAACGAAACAGGAACACAGTACAGCCAGAGGTAGAACTGCGACTACTCTCAGGTAACTCGATGGCTCCAAACCTTTGCTGACGCCTAAGTCGGCGCTTTTCATATCATACGTTTCCAAGTCAGTAGTTTTATAGCAATGTCTTACAAGTTAGTCTATTAAAAGGCAGCCGGCTTGAAGTATCACATAGCAGCCGAGGCCTTTAACATATATCAGACGGCCAATATTCTTTGAAGCCCGGCATAGCAGCAGATGCCTTTGAAGTAGTAGGGACTGTAGGCTACGTATATACTGGTCAATTCTCTCTCATCCGGGTCGTATGAATTGTTCGCGGTAGAATCCTGCAATGTAAGTCAGAACGACTGGAGTTTGGACAAGAATTTAAACCTAAGACGACTATAATTAATGATGGGTGAAAATGACGATGATGATGACAAGCGATGATGATGATGACGATGATGATGATGATGATGATGGTCACTGTTACAGTCACGCTCTACTTTTACACTTGTCGAGACGCAGTGCAGTGCAAAAGACTATAGCTCTAGAGCTCAAAATAATTTATGCATAGACTTTGTAGTAGATGAACAAACAACCTATAATGAATCCATCCATTTGAACCAATGTCAGTACAAATAGTTAACATAAAATCATATCGCATTTAATTAAATTGACTCAGTCGTTTTATCTGTAAGCAACATTCATTTTAAAGATAACGCCGACAGATGTGGCTCAGTCACTAAACGCCGGTTCTACCTGGCAGTCGGTATTGTGCATGCTGATTGTCTCCAACTAGAACACACATTTCTTCCGATTCAGTAGGCCTAATTGCTGTTCGTTGCGATTTAATATTTGTAATAATACTTATTCATATTACATTTATTTCAATTACCTGTGGTTTTAAAGCATTTTACGTGTAATAGTCGAATTGATGCGAAATGTGTCGCTTTATATCATTAGAAAAGTAAATTCCTGTTGATCATTCCATGCCTACGTTATTCTTTTCATTTCTTATTTGATGTTCAAAACAGGCTGCATCAATCTTGCCCCTACTATATGTTTAACTAAATATAACACTTGAAGCAATGCATATAGGCTCCAGTTAGTAGTAGTGGGCTAGTGGCCCGCTTGTAAATTCTGTTGCTAAAAAGTGTTCCAACAAATTAAAATATACATAACCTTAAACTCAACAACCATGGTCCACGTACGAAAGATTCAATGCATATCGTTACGCTACCGATACAAATGTTGGCGTGCACGCAGGATACATAGTGGGCCAATAGTCGATACCCAGTGGCAGTAATCAGTAGAGGACGCAGCGGTCGTAAAACCGCAACTCAAAAGGCCTGCATCAATTAAAATACTGTTGTTTGAATTGGACTGCCTGGTATAATGGTATATGATTACAATGATGCTCACGGGTAGGGTATGCTTGCCATGGACTCATATATTTCAGCCCCAGGACTGAAAGGCTGAAAACGGCCTGTGCGTCAGTTGTCGCACCAATACAGCAGTTCAGCCGTACTGCATTGTTTTAAGATGACGTTATAAATTGATTTCTAGAACAAGTGCAATAGACCAGATTAACAAATTACTCGTGTAGATATGTAGAATGGAAATGTAAAGTTATTTAAGGCAATTTTCTGTGTATAAGAACAGAATATGATGTAAAAGTACTGATTTGAATGTACTTGGACGTAATTCTGCTATAGAAGATTATCTAAGTTCACTGGCGTGAAGCACTTGACAGTTTGGCTATTTTTTTACGTTTTTTCACTTTTGATAAGCTTCAGTATTTAGCTTTTTTACTGTTTTTGGAGAGCAGTTAAACAGTCGCTGGACATGAATTGGCGCTGGATCACGAAATATGATTTTGTATTGCGATTTTGACTTGAAGCGACTATCGACTGATGCCTTGGGCATTATGATAACGGCGCTATATGAGTCTTTTTTAGATTAGATTAGATATGCAGTCGATAGGGCTGCAAGACAACGCTTTTGAGGATATCTTCTTTAAGGAGCATTACATAAATCTAACCTTTTTGTATGAATAAATTGGTCTAATTAGGCAAAGATAGGCACAATAGGCAAGAATATTGATAAAGAATTGTCCTAATTAATTGAACTAATTATTATGCAAACTATGCTCCAATATGCATTTTAGGTAATAAGCTTAAATAAAACTTGTGATTGTATTAGTATATATTACCCTGTACTAAAACTATTTTTAAAAATAATTTATTAAATGTTTGTGTGTTTCTGTTGTTGTCTTTCGTCTGGAGTCATTAAGTGACTTTAATTTACCATATGTTGCCTTGTTTACTTTACCATTTAGAAGCCTAATTTTGTTATTAAAATTTAAAAGATAGTACTAGTTATCTCATTTGCTCTGTCGGATAGCAACGTTGATCGGCGCGGTTGCGTATTCAGTAGCAGCGCTGGGCCGTAATCCAACGATTGCTGGTTCGAGCTTGCTTAACGGACTGCATGTAAAGACCTTGGATAAGCTGTTCGCATGCCCTTGTTCGGTGTCTCAGATTTACTGATTTTGCGCCCGTAGTAAGCGCTACAGCTAAAATCACATGTTTCTTTTTTATATATTCTTTTGGGGCACGGTAGCCGATTGGATAGAGCGTTGTAACGCGGAGAGCACGGGACCGAGCCTCGTCTGGGATGGTTACTGCGTAGAGACATTGAGCAAGTCCTTCCCTCACAATTGCTCAGCGCCATCGACTGATGGCTAGTCAAGAGATAGTGGCGCTGAATAAATGCAGAAATAATCAAATAATAATACCCTGACTCGCTGAAAGGCGCTACAGAAGACAATGAATTTCTAAGCATTCGGGAAACATAAGTAACGAAGTCTTTAGTTTGAAACAAAAGATGAGTATATAATCGACAAGTTGCAGATACTGGTAACGATTTCAACATTCAAGACACACATCACACAACAACATTAACGACAATGACAACAAATTGTGACAACAACACACACTAGACAACAACAATAAAAACGTTAACAACAAGACAACCTCGACAATAAAAATAAACACAAATGGCATTAACAACACTACAACGCTACGAAACAACATAGCAACAATAAACTAACAATTTCTAAAGCTAACGAAAATAACAACAGTATAACACTTCAGACAACAAGATCAACACATACTACAATAGGCATAAACTTTAACATCCTGTAACACTAATGACATGACAATAAAAATAATACAACACTGTGGACAACAACAAAAACAACACAAGCAACAATATTCTTAAAATGTTCTAGCACAATCTTTTCCATCAATCAGTAATCAACCGGTTTAACGGCTACACTTGAATTTTCGAAAGGTGAAAGGTCCACTTCGCGACCTTTCCATCGTTCAGATAGCCTTGACGTATGCGCTATGCTCTCTGGAAATAGAGAGCCTTTCCTTGAGCGTTCAACTCCTTCGAGTACTGTTTGTAGTCTAGCTCCATCTGGTGTCGCAAAGCCGCTCGACGCACCTGATACGAAAAAAGCATCCGAGTGGCCCCAATATATAAAGTTTCTTTACTGCAGTAGTTTCTGCCAATGCCAGACATTAATTACCTCAGCTAAAATAGTTTAACAAGGTAAAGGTAACGCAAGATTAAATTAGACTGAATTTATTGTATTGTAGCCTACTGATACTGATTAGATTAGATCAGATTAGATCAAATTATCAGATCGGATTAGATAAAACTAGAAACTGACGCGAAGGTTGGCTTTATTCTCGTCTTGAATCTCTTTCTGAATCTCTTTCTCGACTCTCTTCGACCTGCGATAACTGGCGTTCTTCTCCAACTCCTCAATGTGGTCGTTCACATCTTGTCCCCTCTTGCCCCTGTATGAAACGCCTCCACATAAGTTAACACGAAACAATCACACCAAAACAAATCGCAACAGAAAACCACACCAAAATTCACACCAAAACAACTCACACCAGAATATCACGCCAAAAATTACACCAAAACAAATCAAATCAAAACAAATCATACCAAAACAAGCACATCAGAAAATCACACCAAAATCACACCATAAAATCACACCATAAAATCACACCAAAAGCCACAGCAAGCCGACAAGCCAAATGCACGCACATGGCGAAATGAAGCACGTTAAATCCGCTCTATATGGAGTAAGTTATTCCGGTCTGCATAGTGCCAAGTAAGTAATTTTCATTGACGCAAGACAGATGCTTACATTTTTGTAAGAAAGAATCTTAACCGAAAGTCCAAAAACTTGGGACAAATGAAAGCAGGATCCAAGAAAGTCAGCATATTGACAATTGAAAATCAGCATATTGACACACCGTTCGTAGCGCCTTTTAGCAGTGCCGAAAAGGCGCTATGTAAATGTTCAAATACATACATAGGCTACTCGTAGCTCAGTTGAAGAGGAAGCTGGGTCCACGAAAAATATTTTACTCACTCTTTCTCGACTTCAAGGCCCAATCTGTTTTCCTCTTCGGCCTAAAACAAAATTCTACAGACGACTGCATTGCTGAATTCCACTTTTGTCGTCATTATAATTAGGCTATCATCATCACCACCATCACCGTGTTCTTGATCGTATTCTTAATCATAATAATTGTAACCATTACCATTATCATAATCATAGCCATAACCATAAGGTCCATAGCCTTAATAATCGTCATTGTAACCATAACATTAATCAAAATCATCGTCATTTACATCAATGCTTTGTCCGTATCAAGAAATCATTATGTTTCATTGTTACGCAGGAATTTCAATAGTGGCGTATGCTTAAAAGAACCAAGAAATTCATGTGCGAGTTTATATCTATTAATATGATTGATTGATTGATTGAGTGAGTGAGTGAGTGAGTGAGTGAGTGAGTGAGTGAGTGAGTGAGTGAGTGGGTGAGTGAATGAGTGAGTGAGTAAGTAGCAGACTGACTGACTGACTGACTGACTGACTGACTGACTGACTGACTGACTGACTGACTGACTGACTGACTGACTGACTGACTGACTGACTTATCACTTGGCCCCAGCGATTAACTGACGCACAATTCCATTTCCCGCTTACATCTGTTAAATAGGTCTAGCAGAAACAAATTATCGTAGATTCAACTGCACTGTTACCTTAATGCGATCGAGCTGCCTTCTCCTCCAGTTGAAAAATGAGGGGCCAAACAGTTCGATTTCGTATCGATACGGAGTGGCGAATAAACTCTTGTCGGTCATGCTTCTCGCTTTCCACTAGAATTTACAATAGCCCTACACTTTTGCAACTTTCCAGAACAATTTCCGATACAACTTTACAGCTTTCGTGAACAAATTTATGATACAAATTGGCACAAAATGAACCGAAATCCTTTCCGTATTCAGCTTAACAAAACTTAACCTAACAATCGCGCCGTTGCTATTGGTACCGGTTTCCGGTGTCGCGCTGATACTAAAGCCGCACCTCTTTCAAACTGCTTACCCACCGTAGCCTGGGTTCTCGTTTCTTTGACCTATCGGAATACGACCTGGATTCTCCAATGGATGATGAGTTTGGATTGCGTTTTTTACTGGAAGCGACCATCGACTGATACCTTTGTTCTGTTCTGTTCTCAGCCTTCCTCGTTCCGAGATTCGGCCGCATCATGCACAATGTTCCTCCAGTGTCCTCTGTCCTCCACCAGCCTGAGCATCTCCTCCATTGTTAGCCCAGTCCATGCCCTGATGTTGCCCAACCAGTTTATTCTCGGTCTTCCTCTTTTCCGTCCTCCCGGTATTGTGCCCTGTATTATCTCCTTCTCGATGCATGTTCCCTCCTTCCTCATGATGTGGCCAAAATAGATCAATTTCCTTTTCCTTACTGTCTTCAAAAGATTCCTCTCTACTCCAGCCGCTTCCAGTACCCATTCATTTGACCGCTTTTCCATCCACGATATTTGCATGATCATTCTTAGACATTTCATCTCGAATGCTTCTATCCTCCTCTCTTCCTCCTTCCTCAAAGTCCAACTCTCACATCCGTATAGTGCCACCGGCCATACTAATGTCATCAAGAGCCTCATCTTTGTTACCAGTGATATGCCATGACTTTTCCATATTTTTTTAAGATTTGCAGCCATTGCATATCCCTTTGCAAGTCGTACCCTTATCTCTGCTCCACAATCGCTGTCCCTATCGATCATCGAGCCCAAGTACATGAAAGTATTCACTTGCTCCACTGTTTCCTGACCTATGCTGATCTGACACCTAGTCTCTGCTGTTGTCATGACCTTTGTTTTATCCGTGTTAATCCGCATTCCATATTTCCTTCCTGCTCTGTCTAATCTTTCAACCAGTGTTTGTAATTCCTTCTCAGATTCTGTTATTAGTACTATGTCGTCTGCGTATCTTAAGTTTGTCAACCGCCTTCCCCCTATCTGCACTCCTCCGTCAAAACCCTCCAAAGCCTCTCTCATTACCCTCTCCGCCAGAATGTTAAATAAACTTGGAGACAACACGCATCCTTGTCTCACCCCTCTCCTGACTCTGAACTCTCCAGATAGTGTTCCTGCCACTTTGATCCTTGCGTTTTGTTTCTTGTACAGCTTGGATAACAACTTTATTATGTGTCCAGGAAATCCCATTTCTATCATTGTTGTCCATAATGTTTCATGTGCTATTGAATCAAAAGCTTTTTTGAAGTCTACAAAGCACATGAAAAGAGGTTGTTGATGTTCATTTGCCTTTTGCATAATAATTCTCAGATTTGTTATCTGGTCTCTTGTCCCTCTAGCCTTCCGAAAACCCGCCTGTTCTTCCGCCACTTCTGCTTCCGTCTGATTCCTTATTCTTTCCAAAATGACGACCTGGATTCTCCAATGGATCATGAGTTTGGATTGCGTTTTTTACTGGAAACGACCATCGACTGATACCGTTGGGATTATTATAATGGCGCTATAGAAATATTTCGATTAGATTAGATGAGAGGACAAAAGTGCGACATGTTATTTAACTTTCAGGTTGACTAAACTATTAGTCATTTTAATCTGAGACTACTAATCACACAGGCTCACCAGGAACCCCGAAGAGTGCTGGCTAACGCAGGCGGCAGGTGTTGGAAGGACACCTTTGGGCGAAAGAGGCCAAAAAGGCCCACCGGCTTCCTTACCCTACCGAGAGAGAACTGGTCATCACTCGGCAAAGAGACCAAGAAACCTTATGAAAATGAAACCAAACAGACATAGAAGGAAAGAGAAGCAGAGGAAGACAACGAAAGACCTGGATAGATAATGTCAAAGAAGATCTGAGAGAAAGAGGCACAAGCTTAATTGGAGCTAGAGAAACAATCAGGAACATAGAAGTTTGGAGAAGTTTCATAAAGGCCTCATCGCCATAAATGGCGGAAGAGAAGACAGAAGAAGAAGACTAATCACACTGAAGAAGACACTGAACATTATTAAATTGCTTCGGCATAAATGTCAGCTATCTCCACTTCGACAGGGCGGAGATTATTTCATCAATTACACATTTTGGATTTGCATATGACCTAGTTACGGGCTGCGCATGCCATTTTTTTAGAACGACCAATCGTATTTCGTTCTTAAAATATTTATGTCGTCTAATTTAGGCGCAAAGGAATCTGTAATACTGGTGCTTGATTTGGAAGAATAATGTATATTTTAAGTTTAAAAGGAATGTTGAATTTGTTTTGAGTAAAATTAAATTATTCATGTTTCTGGATATTTAGTATTTTGACGTACAAATGTTGCACATTATTGGCGGGGTATCAGACACAAATTTGTTGTGCGGGTACAATACTATGCGTGCTTTCGAGCGTCTTCTTGCAGACGACTTTTAAGTTTGATTAAAGAGGGTAAGTTTATTTAGATTAGATTAGGTTAAGTTAGATTCGGCTAGATTTTTATATAATCGCTAAAGTATCATTCGGTGATTAGACATTTGATGCTAAAATGATTTGATCACTTTTGCGCAGTGGTTCTCAAACTTCTCAGACTGTGGCATACTTGCAAATGCAAATTTCTGTCGCAGCACACCTGAGCTCTTAACTCGTGTAATTAACCATAAGTTTGTAGTATGTTACAGTTTACGCTGCATTGACTATATTCAAATTCTATTACAATATAACCAATGTTACATAAATAATCGGCTGACGAAAGTCTTTATATAAATATAATTGTATAAATAGGCAAAAGTGCGCTGTAATTTAGACGAAAATACGTTTTACTATCAAATTTGGTGGCACACTTCTGGTTGTCTCGCGGCACCCTGATGTGGCGCGGCACACAGTTTGAGAAACTCTGCTTTAGCATCCAGAATTCACACTTAATGTATCTTAACTTCTTTATCTGCCAGTGTCATATCCAGAGCACCAAACCACCGTATTTTGTTATTAATGTATATCAGCCACTGTTGCATATTGGAAGCTACAGTTACAGATTACCATATTAAGTTAGATTAAATATAAATTTATGTATTATTCATTAGACAATATGATGGGATGTATTGTACTACTACTAATTTTAAAAACTATATTTTGCCAGAGTGAAAGTTCTTGAAAAGAGACATGATTAGGCTGAGAAATTAGTTAAGTAATATGCTGTTTTTCTTGTAAATTTACTGAATAAATAAGGCATTGGTTTTCTTTAGGACCTACAATAATGCACTTGAGCAATTTGTAAATAAGGTTCTTTGCATGATGTGTTTCTGTGTCTTACAGTATAGTATAGTGAAATGGAGCCTGGAAGTAAATACGTTATCTCTTCACAGAACTGTTATAAGTCTGCAGGTGTTAGTGGAGAAGGTGAGTGATTGTTTTCTCTTGTGAAACCTCAAGATATGGGCCTCTCCTCTGCAAATTTCATGATAATTTTCACATGCCATATAAAAATTATCAACAGGTTGCAATGACTACATGTAGTCAACAACATGGTCATATGGTTATATGACCATGGTAGTCTATTCTACAGTTGTAATATTTAGTTCTGGACTTTCAGTTTTTAGAAACTGAGATCTGTGTTTAAACTGTTCATCCAAAGGTGGTGGATGTACAAATGCTTGCAAAAACCTAAAACCTAAGCCTATCAGATAAATCATAAAATGTGTGAAACATGATACATGGCTTCATTTATAATTTTTTGTAACCGAAAACACATTTAGTAAATGCCAGCTTCAGTTTATTTTCCTCATGTTGTGATGGGGCAGTTGAAGGCCAAGGATGCAACAGAATGTTGACACACTCAACTGTTGTTTGGCCTGTGGTGTAATTTGCACAATCAACCAGAGCTTGATGGAACTGTTTTTTTTTTCTATTTCTTTATGTGCTTTTGCAGAGCTTGCACAGTGGGGACACCATTAATGAGCCATCAGTCGGGTCAGGGTGAATTTAACCGCAGGCTGAGATACTTTTTGTATGCATGAATAAAATGACTTCTACTGTGGAGCCATTATTATAAATGTGTCCAGATATTGGACTGGATCACCTTTTGAACTCTAGTACTACTCAAATATAAATATAAAATATAAAGAATTTTTGCTTTATGTTGCATAGTTATCATTTGCAATGATGTGTCTGGAAGTAGAACTACCCCATGCAAGGATGTGGTAGTCATTTCTGATGAGGAAGACATTGAAAAGTATTCAGTGACTGGAAAGAAACGTTACAAAAAGGTTCAGTTTTATTTCACAAAGTTCTGCTTATTCATGAATCCAAAGAGACAGATTCTTAAGAGTTTGGAAGGTGGAGAATAATAAGTGGGAAGTTCAAAGACTGGGCTAACTGCTTGTATTTGAATTGCTATAAACTTTTGTAAATACTAGACCTGCTTAAAGAGCATTGATTTAAACACATTGTTGATAGGAGTTAAATTTATAAGAATTTATGGATTTCTTTAGTGTTGCTCCTGAACTTTATGCTTGACAAATATCTACTGGAGATAGTGACGGTGATTTTTAAAATTCCTGCTCCACAGGTTTTTAAATACTTTGTGGTAATATGATTTTTTCCAGATGCCTTTAATTTTATGTATTCATAAACAGAATCAAAATATGAGATGGTGATTTAAATTTTAGAAACCTGGTGCACTAAACCAGAAAGAACTGTGCAAAGACCTTAACAGTTTACTTCGGAATGCCATGTTTTATGTTATATCTTCGCACAAAATACTTGAGACTGAAAAAACAAGACTTGCTAGACTGAGAAGGGGTGCTGAAAAGCACTTCAGGGCAGCACAACAGATGAAGCAAGAAAACAATAACTTAACATGCTCCCTTAATCCAACTTCTGCCAGTGATGCGATTTTTTCAAGTGTTGACAACACCATGCCTTCAAGGATTCACAAAACTTGTGATGCTGAAACTTTGCTGAATACAAATTTTGCATCAGGATGTGTTGAAGGTAATCTGGAAAAAATTGGGAACTCTGACCAGAGTAAAGGGAGGTGTGAAAGAAATATTACTAACCAATGTGCTAAGGCAGTGAAAAATGGCCAAGAGTCACATACTATGTATGACAAGGAGCCTAACAATTCTCATAGCAATCTGATCCATCAACGTAACTGCAATGATTGCAATATTACAGATCAGTCTGAAGGTAATCCAGACTAGCTGATCTAAACTAATCAGATTTAATGAATCTGTAAGCTCAGTTCAGTTTGATTTGCCCTGTTTGAGTCTATACGATGTGATGGTACAATGTTACCGTTCATGTGAAAACCTGTAAATCTTGAAAGCAACGCTGAATACTTAATTAAAACTGTTTAAACAAAAAAGTAAATTATCCTCATTAATGCTAGACATGCCCACACTTCACAGTAAGCAATGCATACAAGAATAATATGTAATTTGCAGTTCAGCCAAAACTCATTCTTAGCTGTGCAGACTAATTTGAACTCCCTGAAGATTGTTTGATTAATCTGCAGAGCTGTCCTAGCTGTTCAAAAGTTATAATTTTGCTGAGTGAGATGTAAACCATTGTAAAACACCAGTGAAAGAAACTTGGGATTTGAAGACTCTAAAAACAGTACACACTTCTGTTGCATAAATCTGAAATCATAATGAAATTATGAGTTTTTCTCCGACATTTAAACACTCCGGTACTGAACTGGTTGATGAAAATGGTTATATTGTTTAAATGAATTCAATCTAAGCTTATGCTCTGCTGAAAAGAAGCTGCATTTATTGCAGTTATTTGCAACTTTCAGATCAAATGATTGAAGAAATTAAAGAAGATAAGTCTGACATCAAAGTTTGTGGTGATGATTCTGTGGTATGACTTGTTTTGATAATTTTGATACGGTTATCCTTAAGAATAAGTTATAACCTTTGGAGAGATGGGGCTGCATGGTACTGAATGGCTAGTACTTGCTTGTTTCTGGTTTTAATTGGTACTGTTGTAAAAAATTGCATTTATCACAGCATCTATATTAATATTTATGAGTATTACTGGAAATTTAATGTTGCTCCTTGTGCTGGTATTAATATTACTATTAATAGTATTACTTGTTATTATTATTGTATATTCATTGGGACTTGTTTCACAATGTTGGAATTTGCCGACTTTAAGTTGAAATCCTCATCACAGTCATGAATAGGTGGCATACATTTGGAGACTCATTAATTTAGTTGATATGCCTCCCATAGGTAAGTTGATGGGAGGTGCACTACTGCTGGATGGCTATTTAGATGGGTCAGGCCATTCAGAATCTGTCTATGGTGAGCCCTGACATACAGGGCTCTTATACAGGCAAACTGAAACAGATTGTTTTCTTTTAATTGTGGTTACAGAAGTGTAAACTTTTGACAAAAACTGAGAATTCCTTGGAAGGCTACCATGTTCAGCCAAATCTGTTGACTGGAGCAGTGATGAAACCTTTCCAAGTAGAAGGATATCTTTGGTTAAAGGTATCTGTAACGTGATGCTTTTGTCACTTCAAATTATTTTGTTGGCTTATTTTATCTTTTGGCCATGTTCGTTTAAGTCTTGCGTATTGGTTTTTATTCAGGTATAAGTCATCCATTTTTAAACTAATCTTATGAATATATTATAATTTTATGCATTTCATTGTGTGAGTTAGTATAATGTTGATAGCTAATCTATGAATCATCACTTATTACCAATGGAAGTACCTCTACTTTCTAGTACTTGTGTGAATTGCTAGAATTGACTGATAAAATATATTGCTTAACCATAGAGTCAAATTGAAGATAAACAAGACCTGCTGTTATTTGTTTAGAGACTTTACATGGGAGGAATAAATGGAATTCTGGCAGATGAAATGGGTCTTGGCAAGACAATTCAGTGTGTGGCACTTATTTGTGACCTCATAGCAAGCGGCTCTGTTGGCCCTTTCTTGATTTGTTCACCCCTTTCTACTGTGCCTCACTGGGTGCAAAGTTTCACCAGATTTGCACCAAAGGTGAGATGATTTAACTTTTCTGAGCCCTATGACCATTAATTAGTAAATAAATAAAGGAACAAGGTGAAAAACATTCAGATAACTTCTCTCTATATGTATACCAGCTGTGATAATTAGCTTATAACTGGTAAGGAATCTCACTTTCAGCAAAATGACTTTGATATTTTATTGACTTCTGGTTGATGATATTGCCTTGGAGGCAATGGACAGTTGTATCAAAAAGTTGCATATGGGTAATATGACTGGGCAACTCATCTGCTAAACACCCTTCCTAATCTTACTGTTCATCATGACTTAATGTTATTGCATAGATTTGTACCCAAGAGTTTTGGCACTGGGTATCGTTAGAGATAAAACAGATAATCTGAATGGTATTGCAAACTACAGACCCCTAACCCTTATCCCAGTAATCTCGAAGGTTTTTGAATATTTGCTACTTAATATAGGCTTTACATATGCCAGGAATATTTGCCAGCTGATGACTTGCAGTTGGCTTGAACCTGGGCTAGGCTTTGTGGGTGTTATTTTTGCCCTACGATCAACCACTTAATTATTTTAACATTAGAGATAGTTGAATGTATGCTGCAGCTCTTGATCTTACAGAAGCATTTGACAGTGTGACCCATTACAAGTTGTTTAAGGAGTTTCTTAATAATGGTATCCCATTGCAGTTGCTGATATTATCTTCAATTGGTATGGAAAGTGTTTCATAGCAGTTAGATGGAATGGTCACTTGTCTTCTCAGTTCCACATTTTTGTCTTGGCAGTGGTGTCAGACAGGGCACCATCCTGTCTCCTGCACTGTTACCTTCCTTGTGCATGTATTCGATGTGAATCTAAGGCGTGTTGATATGGCTTGTAACAAAACAGAATTTCTATGGTTACTTCTTATATGCAGATGACATTATTGTACTCTGCCCTTCAGTACTTGGTCTTTAAGTCCAGTTGATGTTTGCATATAACCAGTAGTTCCCAGTCTCTCGTATTTAATTTTGCCAAGTCTCATTGCACCTGATTTGGTAAAGGTAACAGATCCTGTGTTACTGGGTGTGTACCCCATTAACTGAGTTGACTTCTTAAGTACTGTATTTGGATATGCATGATGGCTGTAGACAGCTAATGTTTGATGTCGACCCCTTGAAATGGTCATTCTCGCCTTGCATATACTGGTAATTGCATCTCAACTCTTTCCTCTAATGCAGTTGAGATTATGCCTCTCAATTTGCAGGAGAGCTACTGTTTGCCCATACTGACATACGCTCTTCCTGTTTTGACATTGTCAGCAAGACAACTGAATGAATTGAATATATGCTGGAACTCTGTATATCATCTTATATTTGGTTTTAAGAATCGGGAAAGTTAGAGAAGTTTCATAGACTAGGCAGACTTGTATTCTTATCAAAAGCATGCCACTGTAAATATTATTTTCATTTGTACTTTTTCTCTTAGAGTTTAGGCTCCAATCTGTACTGTCCACGTTACAAGCCAAGTGCTCTAACCTATCGACTGCTGTGCCCCACAGTAGGCTACTGTGAATTTGCTGTAAATTTTTGTACCAAGCCATTCAGATTATTATCTTCTCTCCTGTACAGGTTCCTATCCTGACTTACCTTGGTGATCAGAGCGAAAGGTCTCGGCTTCGATCATTTATGTACAAGAAGCAGAATTGTGCAAAGAAAAGGATGCATCCTGTGGTTGTGACGTCTTATGAAATTGTAATGAAGGATGTTCACTTTCTTGGCCTGGCACCCTTTGTGCTTTTGATATTGGATGAAGGACATCGAATTAAGAACTCAAGCTGTAAACTATTTGAGTAAGATTTCATGATATTTAGAAAGGAGCCCTGGAAATTTTATCAAGAAAGGCACATTTCAGGACAGATTTGCATCAGATAATTAAAACTTGAAGACGTGTGGGCCATAGGGTGTTTTGAGAAACAAATTGTTAAAAACATACTTTACATCCAAACTTTTTGAAACGGGAAGCTCTGGAACATAATCACCGATATTGAATTTGAAAATCAGTTGGTTTTGAAGTTTCTGATTTTGAGTGGCAAAACGTGATTTCTTATATATTGGGAATACCACTGTGCATACTTGGATGCACTACTGTGACAGTATTTCTCAAATTAAATGTACTTCATCTGAATAAAACTTGAAAAAGTATGATTTTATGCTGTTTTGTATTGGACAACTTAGTTTTGTTTGGCTGCTGGTTTAAACCAAAATTCGTTTATAGCATAATTGGTTTAAATTTCTGCTGGTTTTGGTGTTTGAAAAAACGGTCACTGAAACCCAAATTTGGTCAACTTCTGTATGCTTTGGTCTATGTTCTTTGCCTTTATCAACAGCTTATAGTCATGTTCAAGATCCCCTTTTCTGAATAATGTACATGTGTAACTTTTCTATATAGGATCATACATTGTTTGTTAATTTTTCTGTCAGAGCACTGAGTAACTATAGAATAAGTCATCGATTCTTGCTGACAGGAACACCATTACAGAACAGTGTCAGCGAACTGTTTACACTTCTTAAATTTATTCTTCCAGAACTGTTCACAAGCATTTTCAGGTCAGCCACATGTTTATATCATGTCTAGTTATTAGGGAATTTTTAGTGAATCGCTCCTTTACATCCTGACTCCTTGGCTTTAAACTATGTAAAGGCTTTCAAAATTTTAAATATTCCATCAGCAAGAAGGAGATAGGTAGAGGAAAGAATTACAAAGTAGTTGGACAGCATGCCCTGTGAGAAGAATGTGCAATCGTATTTTGACTGCATTTGCTTAAGTACTTTTAGTTTCATTGCCATATTTATTTCCAGCCTAAGTACTTGGCTTATAAAGTGGAAAATCAGCTGACCTTTCAACACATAGTTTTTAAAGCAGATACTCAGATGTAGTGTCGATTGAGTCTTCTTCTTTCAGTGGACCTGCCTGACGGCAGAGCACTGAAAGAAGAAGACTCAATCGACACTACATCTATGACTATACCATGTAAATACCAGCATGATGAAGTCTTCTTTTATACTGGTACATTTCTGTTCATGACAAAAGATATATTCAGTTTTCATAGATCATATTCATATATTTGATCTGAATTCGGAAATACTTTATTGCCTTTTTGTATATGTTTGACACATTTGTTCTGTTGCTTTATTCCTATTTCTCTGTGAAGTCTGGAGAATTGGCTAAACGAGTTGTTCTTGAAGACAGTTGATGATTCGGAGCTACTTATTCATGAAGAGGAACAAAAGCAGACATTATCTATTCTTCATCAGGTGAGAGGAACCACTGAAAGCATTTTGGTTGATTGAAGTATCATATAAAAATTAGAGGCCATATCTTTACACTTTATCATACTAACAGAATATGTCACAAGCTGAAGATGTGGCACATATGCTCTTAGAAGCTACTGGCCTCCCCTTTGCCTCCTCCATCCTGAAACTCATTGCGACTGGTGAAAACAAAGCTCCCAGAGCAAAGCTCATCCCAGCAGGAAGATCTTGAATATAATTTGTTCTGCAACAGACAGCCATGGTTGTGTTTCTTGCATATATTCTGATATGTGAGAGAATTTTGGTCACAATGCGGGCAGCTAGAACTATGCCTGCCCGAGTTGTGGGACATAATATGGGAATTCCAAAACTTTTTACTGCCTTTTCATATTTAAGTGACATGTGATTCAATATTTATTTACTCCTTATCAGTCTTACAAATGTTTTGGTGGCATGGTTTTATTCTGCCAGATTTTAACACCATTTATGTTACGACGGCTGAAAGCTGATGTTGATTTAATGATTCCACCAAAACGAGAGATTGTCATCTACACTGATTTAACTGCTTATCAGAAAGGACTCTATAAAACACTCCTTGAAAGATTTAGAAATATGTCATCACAGGTAAATTTATGTAGCTAAATGTTTTATGATGGATCTCTGCTGTCTTTGTCTAATGTTTCTCTTCTAAATGACAGTTGACTGATGCTCTGATGCAGACTGACTGTTACAACAACATTATGGAAGTGTTCAGACAAGATTGGAGTGTATTAGAGTAAGATAGTGAATCTTAGCTGGGTTGAAAAACGAATCTGTGGTCCATTCGTTAGCATGGTGGGTTTGTAGTCCAGTGATTGCTGGTTCAAGCCATCTGAGTGGACTTCTGTTCATGCACACTTGTCTTGCACCTCACAGTCAGATGTACTCACCTTGCATGCATAATAAGTGCAATAAATACAAAATAAATCTTTAGGGAAAAAAATGCACATAGAAATTTGTTTGGCATGGTGTTTTATTTGGTAGCGGGATTGTGCTGTTATCCTACATTGGGTTCAAGTCTAACATTGGGCAAGTTGTTTGTGTTGTGCATATTTGTCTCTGTCAACAAGCAGAATAAATTTGTACTGGCAGCACATGTGAAGGAAACAGATTTTGAGATTCTTGCAAAGCTAGTTGATGTCTAGAGAACAAAAGTAGTGCCTCCTGTTAATATTTGTGCATTAGGATACCAGTGCTGTATAGGTCTTCAGATTAGATATGGAAACTTGTTTTATTGTGACACTTATGTAACCAACACCAGTACATAAACTTTCCTTCAGGACACTCGAAATCAGAGATGTGCAAGAAACTCTTTGATGCAGTGTTGTTATTTAAGTCATTTTAACTGATTTTGATTCCTTTTGCAGAATATTTGCACTGATGCAAGCAATATATGCTGTCCAAGCCGTCTTAGGCCTAGGCCTTCAACTCTGGTTACTGACAAAAAAGAGCTAGATGTTTTGGGAAAGGCAAATTCTCAGACTCAGTTTAAGAATTTCATGAAAATGGTGACAGTGGATCCTTCTTGTACAGGTGTATTTGCCTCTGATGATGACTGCAGGAACAAACTAACGAGCCAGAAAGGAAAAGAATTTACAAGCGATGAGGACATCAGTCAGAGATTTTGTGGCAAGAAAAGGAAAGGTTTGTGTCAGAATTTTGAAAAACTTGAACCACACAACAACCTTGGAATGAGTAAGGATTATACGCCAAACAGGATCACTGATGTAGACTGTGAGGACATTTGCATAAGCACAAATAAACATGATTCTCTGGAAAGGATTTTACAGTCTGGCAGATCATCCATACAGCAGATGAGAACCAGTACAGATAGGCCTAACAATCGAGGCATGAAAAGACATAGAAGAAGCTTGGCCTCAAAGTTATCAGACGGAAATCAGGACACAGTTTGCAGCAATGCATCAAAGGCTTCTGAGCGATCAGAAGATTATCAAGCAGCTGGCTTTTCTGATTGTTCTACAGAGAACAGTAACATCATTTGTAACTTTTCTGCTAGTAGTTTGAGCTTTGAAGGTTTAGTTGGCAACAGAACCAGCCATTCCTCTTGTGAAAGTGGAAGAGGGACATTGGAAACTGATGGTGGCCTGGAAGATGTGGATACATTACATGAATCTTGTGATAACTTTAATTCCATCAGGTCTGTTGAATTTCTTTTAAATTAAAATTTTTAACCATCTCAATAGGCATGTTTAATTTCATAAGATATGTTAAAATTCCTGTAAATGACAATTTTCAAATACCTTACAGGCATATTGCTCTTGACTTTCTGAGGAACATATAGGCAGCACTGAACAACACAGTGTTATACTGAATTTCATTTTTAAAGCATTTGTATTCTTTTGTAACAATTGAATAATAAGGTTAAATGTAAAAATCAATTTATGTTATAGCAGAGTGGCTGTAATTATGTAATGTAAATGTGTATACATTATTTGCCATTTCTTATTTTTATTGTAATATAATAATGCAGATTTAGTAAGTGTCTGAATCTGTAATTTAGACTGGTAGAAGTTTCTCAGTGATGTATGAAACTCAAATTTCACATCTCTTAACTGATGTGTGCAATTTTGCTGCATCCGATCTCTATCAAAAGAACTTTTGATTACACTGTTTGGTTAAAAGTAGAGTCATGAGTTTGAATTCACTCCAAGAACTGTCTGATCCTACACAGTTTAACGGCATAGTGACTAAGTACAACCACTTTGTACGTCATCGGGGGATATACCTGCAGTGTATCACATGTAATAGGTAATTTTTATTAGATTCATTTTTGATAGGCGATCGTATTGTTGAATTGCAAGCTTCAGAAGAAGCTTGCCAAAGTTTTTCAAACTGTAGACTATATGTTGGAACTACAACGTTTAGATGCACCTAAGAAATGCAATTACCAGTGCCTTATTTTACCTGACCTTCTTGCTTTCAACTATGATACCAAAACAATTTTATAAATGCTTTTTATTCGTTGTTTTTTATTTCCTGTTTACTAGCCATGAAAGTGAAGATGAAGAGATGGAGTTTACTAAAATCCAGATCCATCATTCGCTGTCGCTTCTTCGTCAGTGCTGCAGTCACCCATACATAATAGAACGGCCTGTTTGTAACAATGAAATTGTTCTAGATGAGAGGCTTGTTACCTGCTCTGGCAAGATGATAATTTTGGACCGCCTGCTCGTGCAGTTGAAAAAAGATGGACATAAGGCAAACAATTTAACTTCATTGAAAATCTTTGTTGTTGCTTAGTGACGGCTTTGAAATGTTTTTCTTGAATGCATGTTTCTGTAGGGGTTTACTTTCCATTTGCCAGGCTGATTTTTGCATATGGCAACATATACTGTATGTATTCATTGCTGTCATTGCATGCTAAGTTTTGGCTAAATTCTTGGCTGTAGACAAAACTGTTAATGAAAGTTTCGTTCCTCAGCTATTTACATGACGTGCTCAGTACTTGTTTGGATTTTGCTGTTGCAGGTTTTGATATTCTGTCAGTTGCTTGAAATGTTGGACTTTCTTGAGGACTACTGTGAGATGCGTGGGTACAGTTACTCTCGTCTTGATGGGAAAATGTCCCTTGAAGATCGTAACTCTCAGGTTTCAGTTTATCATTTTCATCTGTAAACCAATGGTCTGTAGAGGGACATTTGATAGATCGAGTTACTCTACTTTTGCTGGTCTTTAAACCTTCATTGAGATGCTTAAGATATAGTTTATTGAGTTTTATAAAAGAAGTTTTCACTATCATGCTGACTTTCACATTTTACTGGTCATTTAAAAATTTGTTTTAAAGCAGCCTTAATACATAAGCCTGATGCTAAAACAATGTTGTAGAAGTCATCTTGTAGTAAATTCCATCAACAGCTGTTTACCTTCTGCTCAATATTATTGTTGTCATGGCTCAGATGTTCAGCGCTGTACGTTGCTACTTTCCTTTGTCCATGTAAACTTATCTCTTGCTTTTACTGGTTTTTAGACTGAAGCAATTATAATTATCTGACAAATATTTTAAACTGTTTTACTGGATAGGTACAAATTTATCCATATGTGAATGCAATCTTTTCCCACTAGGTTTCAAAATTTTGTTGTGACGATGAAGTCTTCCTGTTTCTTCTGAGTACTAGAGCTGGTGGCTGTGGTCTCAACTTGACCGAAGCAGATACTGTCATCATTTATGAAAGTGATTTGGTATTATCTCCGTTCTTTCTTAATGTTACAGACCAAAAACTTTATTCACCTTTAAGTACAGACTTCTATGAATATTAAAGCAGTAGTAATTGGACATTTACTTATAGAAAAGAAAAGGTTTGTGTTAGAATCTTGAAAAACTTGAACCACTCAACAGTAAATCTTAAATTGCTTAATTTTTGATAAAGGTAAGCAATATGCATAAAGTGATGAACAAAAATATTAAAATTGGATGTTACACCTTAGAAATATTCTGCAGCCTTATGACTCATGGCGCCACTGCCTATGCCGTCGCTGAACTTCCCTTAAAGCGGGCCCTGGCCTTATGGAAAGATCAACAAGGTGACTCCCTAGAACCTCATATCCTATACTAGAATCTGATGCTTTGACCTAAAAACTGTAACAGACTTAAATTTGGTCGCTGAAAGAGAGATTTTCTTCTACAATAATCCAGTCAGATGAAATTTTTATATGACACATTCAGTATTTCATCCTGCAAGACGGAGGGAGAAGAGGAATGGTGAGAGAATGGTCATTTAGAGAGGAGAGAGAGGGCTACTTTGACAGAGATGAGCAATAAGCTTAAATATATCCTACTGGTTGTGAGGACTTTGCTGCCCCTTGTATAGTGCCGCAAAGGGCGGCCACATTATTTGCCCTCCGCCCCTTGCTAAGCCACAACATGCCACACAGCAGTAAATGAAGGCAAACAGTCCTGCATTTGATCTAGCTTATCAGGTTAGCACTAAGTTGAATAAATTTTCCAGAATCCACAGTGTGACATCCAGGCCCAGGATCGTTGTCATCGGATAGGACAGGAGCGCCCTGTCTTGGTCTATCGCCTGCTGGCAGCCAACACTGTAGACCAGATGATCTTTGAAAGAGCTGTGGCAAAGAAGAAACTTCATCATTTGGTTATTCACAGAGGTACTTGTAGGAGCCCCATTTTATGAGACTGTTAATTTAATTAGTTAATTTGCTAAATTGCTTAGTCCATTTAGATAAAATGCTCTATAAGAGAGCATACAATTTGCTTAAACGACTTAATCTAGATGGGTTACTTATTTCTAATTCCATTTAAATTATATTGAGTAAATATATTATATTTAAAATTAATAAATATTGAGGCAATACAGTACGACTGAAATTTGATAATGGCCCTTTAAAACCTCAGAAGTGCATTACCGGTAAATCAGTGTTATCTTTGACTTTAAATTTTGGATTAAGAGTAAGTTTAAATAAAGCCAATTTTTAATCTTAAGATTATTCATTCTTTACATCCAACTTTGACTGTATGAAATGCCATTTTATCATTGGTTTGGCCACTTAGGCAAAACTCCCTTCTCACTGTTCTTTGCATCTAAGTCATCTTTTCATCAAGTTAAAGATTCAATTGTAATACCTTAATTTCAGTTTTAGTTTGGAAATGTAAAAATGTTAGTTTCTGTACTTTTTCCCACATCCATCTCTTTAGAATTCATTGACCCTGCAGTTATGTGATCCTCCTCTTTCATTTCATGTTTCTCGACTAGTTGAAGACTTAACCTGTGCTTTTTAGATGAAACCATTAATTAGCATGATGTCAAGTTCACAATTATTAATAATATTGGTCATCATTCTAATTTCTACATAAGTTACAGCAGCAAGACTAATCCAGTTTGAATCATTGTCAAAATTTATCAGAGAAGTTCAAAACTGGCATGGCAAGATATCGACCTATAGGAAGAGATGAGCTAGAGGCCATGCTGAAGGAGGAGGAGATGAGAATTTCCCAGGCAGCAAGTGACACTGGGTCCACACAGATCAGTGATGAGGACCTCCAACTCCTACTTGACCGTTCAGGCCTTTACGAGAAATGGCAAAATGCAACGAGAAACCGACATGATACACGAAGTGCAGGTAATTCTGAACTTGGTTCATTGTTAAAATGTTTTACTAGATAAAATATTAACAGTGGCAGTTTGTAAACTAGCATTCACTTATTTTATAAAATTCCTAGCCAGGCACAGACAACATAGGAAGTAGATCGGTATGTGTAAGTACCAGTATTTTCCATATACCAACATAAGGAGCCTATATTTTGCCTTCTGTATTTCAAAGGTACCTTTTTGTTTCCAACATTTGCCCTCTTGATACATACTTGTGCTTTGAATAAGTGCCATTCTCAAGTGGATGTTGGTGGCAAATTGCAACATATTCAGGTAGACCTATGCGAACATGCAAGGAAGATTTCTTACAGCAAATCCTTGCCTGGGTTGCAGAGTCTAATTTTACACAGTGGACTTTTTTGGGGACAAGTTTAACTGTAAGCATAAGCATGGCAGTTGTAAACTTGCACTTCATTAAGTACGTGTATATATGTTTTAACTTAGATAAAGTGATTGTATTTTCAATTAGTGTGTTTTAACTTGAGGTAGTTGTGTGAATTAATCATGTAGCTCCAGACCAGATCTCTTGTCAAATCGTGACTTGGTGTGAAAACAGTTTGCATTTCTCAACATGCGGTTGCCCATGACCACCAAAAGTATCAACCAATTCAATATTAGCAGTTGAGTATCAGTGGTTATGTATGAATAATTGTATAGCACCTTGCGGGAACCTCGACAATAACTGATGTATGCGTGAATCGAACAGGATATACTCACCCATATTTTGTTTTTCAAATACATTCCTGAGAAGCCTGGCAGCTATAAAATGTCACTAGCTAGTGGATTTACTGCTGCTGACCTAAACAAGTTATGCCACAGTACATCAGTCACTCCTGAACGTGTAAATGTAATAATGTAACTGACGTCTAATGAAAATTACTTTGTAATGTAAAAAGAGAAACTTGTTTAAACAGCCTTCTGTCTGACGGTTGTAATTTGTACTCTGTGTTGACATTAAATTTGATGCTTTGACCACATTTTAGCAAAAGATGAACTTTGGTCTTGCACATCAAAAGATATCTTCAGTGACATACGTAAATGCACAGACAGTCTCTTCTGTTCAACAAAGGTCATGGGGTCAAAAGAAGGAACTGACTTGGAGGACTGTGACAGTTTGGATGTACAGTTGATTGACAAAGCCAGTTCAACAAAGGTCGTGGGGTCACAAGAAGTAATTGACCTTGAGAACTCTGACAGTTCTGATGTCGAGCTGATTGAGACTGTCAATTCAGATATTGAGATTATTGAAGATTAGACTTGGTGAATTGATTTTAATAGTTTTCAGCAGGTTACTTCTGGTTGCATTCTTTAGTCTTTGGGATTGTGATGCTGCTTATTCATATCACAGTCGATAACCATATATAAAGTTGGAAATTTCATTGTAACTGGTTAACTTACTTCAAGCTGTTGAAGCATTTCCTTAGGTATGAGTGCATTTGGAATAGGTGTATTTAAGCAAGCTTTGCTGTTTGTATGCATTAATTTACCTGATCTTCAATATTTGTATCAAATGCTAACTTTTATTTATGGTTTCCAAAGAATTGTGTTACTGGTAATAATTATTTGTTCTTTGTTTTCTGTGTTATTCTTTTTAGGATTTTACTTTCTGTTGCAATTTCTATGAAATGGGTAATCACAAGCCACTGAGATAAGCTGCTCCCTCTTGTTGGCACAGAGAAATTTAGGAGATTTACATTTACCTGTGCATCGAAGGCTGTGTGTGGCATTCCGTTGGTTGGGTGTGCTCGAGTTCCTTTTAAGTTCAGTTTTTGGATAAAAGAAGTGCTGTCTGTGCACAGGCACATGGTATAGTCAGGCTGCAGTTTGTTGGGAGAGTAGACATTGGGAACTTCCCACTCACTAATTTACACTATATATCCTACGTTGGCTTGAGATTTTCCCCTTCATTGTCTGTGTGCCTGCTTACAGTACTGTTGCTGCCAACCGCAAACATGCATAAAAATGTAATTGTAATCAAAAATTTGTATAGCGAGTCTTCAGAGAGACTAATCAGTCACTCTCTGCACTAGCCTTATTGATGTCAAATGTCATTAAGAACAGAATATTCATCCATTAGTAAACATTACTCAGATAACTATAAGAGTCACCAGCGGTAAGCTCGCGCACACACGTAGAGGCCTATCTACAGATTCCCAAATAGAGTGAAAAGATGACAACATGTTCAGAGTTCCAGAAGCATCTAGCACTGACGGTGAGGAACGACGATGGGCGATGTGATCCGCCGCATATGGCTCACGGTTGTCTCATCATCCAGCGTAGATGGAAGGCGAGGTGGTGTCCTGATGTTCCTCGAACCATTGCCTTCCCATTTCTCTCAGCTTAAACACAACTCACTCTAACAGCTAATCTCCCCTTCTCTTTATCTACGTCTCTCTGTCTCTGTCTTCTGCCAACCAAACTTGGTTCTTGACGCGGCATCTTTGGACAACCCCACCGACTTAGCGAAGCGCTCGTGAATAAGCTGGTGCCCTGCGCTTTGATTTTAAGTAGCGCTTTAGAAATTTCGAGTTTAAGATTACGAACCGACGGTGTGCGCATGGCTGGGATTCGTCGCCCAGCGGCCGGTAGATAGTTGAGCCATTCCGTGATTAACGGCCGGTGCCCTTCCGAGGACTTCGCCCTTACTCCCCATGTCCAAGATTCTACAGCGTAGACGGCGTGCATGGGTCTGTCGGCCTGAGGCTTGGCTGTCCAGCTAGAATCCTGTACCACTCTTCTGTAGATGGAACATTCCAGTCACAGAATGTCACGATAACATGTAACAAACCCCGTCCGAAACGCAGTTAAACGAAATAATACTGCATACTAGACTAATTATATTAGACAACTGTTCTCAAGTCTGCCATAAGTTTCAGCAGTGCTGCAGTAGGCTATTTCATCGGATGGAACCTGGTGGGAATTTTACTTAGGCCTATACTGATTTCCTTTTAGAATGAGAACCTGTGAATAAGCTGGTTCCCGCGACATGGCTTTCCTTGGGCCCTGTAGAAATCTCGAGTTTACGATTACGATTACTAAGAAATTTAGAGATTATAATTATGGTCCTGCAAACCCACAAGGTCTACCATAGTTAAAAGGAAGCAAAATTAGGTAGTGCATTTTGAACCACCAAAGTTAAGCCTATAATGTTAACGCCAGTTTGTGACGAATCACATGCACGCTTGTAAAATTAAATCTATTAGTCCGGCATATGGTACTTTCAGACTTTTAACCTGTTTGCATGCCACATGTTGGACTTCAGCCGTATGCTAATGTTCAAATCAGTTGTGTTCAGCGCGTAATTTTAATCCACGGACGAAAACAAAACAATGTCATGTTATCTGCTGACATCATACAAGCATAGATCGAGAGGAGGCTGAAAGGAAAAGTTGGGTTACCAGTATAGCTGTTCTATTAGGGTACTGACTAGCATTCACCTATAGCTGCAGAGGTTACAAATCACGGCTGTCAGATGGGTTCTGACTGCGACACGTCTCTAAAGAATTAAAACTAATCGATAACTAGATTCTTGATCAAATCACGTGTTCCCTATACGGAGCGTAATCGTAATCCCGAGATTTCTACAGCGCCCAACGAAAGCCGCGCCGCGGGGACCAGCTTACTCACAGGTGCTCAGTCAAAACAAAATCGATAAGCAAAAGGGTTCGGTTCCAGGTCAAGATCCAATTTGTCAGACGGAGAGATAGCGCGGCAGCTACAGGGGTAGTGTTTGGGGTTGGAGAGGAGAGAGACAGATGAGGAAGAAGGGGTGTCAGGATAGGATCTGTGAAAGAGGCATGCGTGCTCTAAAGTTTTACAGCGCTACTTATGAGTTAAGTGCCAGCTTATTCACGAGCGCTGCGTCAAAGTCAGACGTGTTATCCAGACATCGTGTGAACAAGATACACTTGCCGGGAAAGCAGAGAGGGAGAACAGACATAATATACTGGTGTTAGAGGCATCTTTAAGGAAGCCCACAGGGACACGTGATGATTTTATTTTTTCTAGTATATTATCTTGTGCGCAATGGAACAGCTATAATGGTACCCCATCGTTTTTCTCGCACGTGCCTTATGGGCTTCTCTACAGCGTGAATCTTTAGGTACGCTTTTAGGCATCTTCGGAAACCTGAAGGATGATACATGTAAGAAGAACAGCTAGATCTACTAAACGTTCAGAATAATTACCACGAGCTCGAGCCAGTAGAAAATGTGGTAAATCTGGTTGTGGCATCTGCAAAAATAGTAATGTAAATCATGCACAAAATTCGCGGATTATATAAACTCGCCTTTATAATCATTGTCTTTCTTCGATTTATCTGCTGCAACCAACGCGTAATAGTTTCACAATTTTAAAGTGAGAATTATAACGTCTATTCCAAATGCTGTAATATGTAATGCAACAATCGAAGGAGCGTCCGCTTCTTAATTCCTCTTCTGACTAGATTTCAGAAGTGTTCATTCCATCCTCTTACAGAGTCCAATAAACAGTTAGAAGATGCTACTGTTTTTAGAAGATACACCTTCTGAAACTGGTAGATTAGAACCGTAACAAATACATGTAAAGAATTCTACGGTCATGCTTGTAGGATTACGGTGATTCGACCAATTATTCTCTTTGGATTCACCACGTAGCGTTATGTTGGCCAATACGAACCCGCCTATTTTCCTTGACCAGACCCAGTAAACAGCTGACCTTGCGCGACATAAAGAGCATGCGCGCCAAGCAATTCTAATTGGCATGCGCATTAGGTCACAAAAGTATTATATAAGTGGCTTGACCGGTGGCTGCTGTCTCTGTTTTAGTTAGTCTGTGGAGAAAGGCAGAAGGAAGAAAGGGATACATTTCACTTCCCACAGAAGAGTAGTTTGTAACAGAATAGTCGACGTGAATTTAGAACTTATTTATATCACTTAAAATGTCAAAGCCTGCGTTTAAAGTTGGTAAGTTTTTTGAGCAGTTTGGTCTCATGTTAAACGCCGCGAATGCAAAACGTGCACTTTGCAATAGATTATTTGACGCCAATTCGTTGCCGGTACAAGTGAGGTACTATGTTTACTTTGATTTTGGCGGAAACGGAATCGATATTATTGTGGGTTTTTAATGTAAAGACAAACATATTACAGTTTTGTGTTCCGGAAACAATGCTGAATATCATGGGATGCTGTTTTGTTTTTGCTTTTGCAAAAAATTGTTTACCCTTTTTCATGCCTGTGTGCATTGGCATTGGGGTCATTCCGTATCAACAGGACCAGTTTTACCCACCTCACAATCTCAAATTTTGATAATTTTTGGCCTGTATTTAGACAAACGTGTCTCATGAAGGCCTCTAAAGTTTCGTACCTTTATTGCAGCACACATTCTCGATTTTTGGTGTCGTGGCAATTTAAATGTATTTTGCTGTTTTCTGGACTCTGCATTTCAGTGACTATTTAGACAAACATTTGCAGCAATTTTTTTCCACGATACTACATTAGGTGGAGTACTCAGAATTTAATTTTGTGCTTGGTTACAATAGTTATTTGCTTCACAGATTGGGTTCAGTTCTAAATCTGGAACAATGGACACAACTTAGGTGACTTTTCAGTGGTGGATTTAGCTATAGGGGTGGGGTGGGGGCGGTTCGCCCCTCTGGGCAATGTGCCGGCACCCCACAGACCAGACCCATGCATGGTGGATTGCCAGAATGTGGCACCCCTATGGAAACGCTCTTCCCCATGTAGGCAATCCTGGAGCTGCCACTGACTTTCTATGACCTGGAAAGGCATGTGGCAATTGTCTGGGGTCTTCAAATTTGTACCATATATAGGAAAGCCTAACAAGTTTGTATGGTTGAAATATCATCTTTGTATGTTATCTTGATGGCTATTTTATCCTGTTATACATCAAATTTAAATAGCAAAACACTAGTATGTAAAGCTCGTAGGTGACATATTTGCCTCAAACTGTCTATACAGTATCAGCTTGATTACCAAGCTTGTGTCTGGCACAGTAACTATTCTGGCAGAGTACACGCTTTAGAAAACGGCCATTTTCTGACCTTGTCTAGGTAAATACAGTCACTTGTTCTATCAGAAAGTATGACAGCAAAGCATTACAACACTGATGAAGTGAACTCAGTGATTTAAGTGCTAACATTGTTCAAGACCAGAAGTGCTTGGATGAGTAGTAGATTCGAATCCCAGGCTTACCATGAAGACTTTTACCTTTCCCACATGTTTAAGGGTTCTTGTATACATTATAACACCTGGTTCAAGTTATTCATGCACTTTTGTCTCTGTCACCAAGCAGTATAGTTTGATACTGGCATAAGATAGGAAGTCAAAATTAAGTCCTGCAATGCACTGGCTCTGTGTCCAGGATCTTGGGATTTATCCACTGCCAGCTTACGGGTCGAAGAGTGGGAGATAAGCATCTCCCCTATGTTTATTTCTTATTTATTTATTATTCTATGATTTATTTCATGATTTCTTGTAGAACCCTTGACATTGTTCAGCTGAACTATAAGAAAACAATGGTCTAAATTGTAGAGTATATTCTTCAGTTTTTCCAGTTCAGTTTGCAGATTTGTAAAAATTTAATATAAAGAGTATTTCTCTATACTTTTTTATTTCTGTAGCTGACATCAGTCTTGCCGATTGGGGTCGCAAGGCAATTGAGATTGCTGAGAATGAGATGCCTGGGCTGATGATGATGAGGACTGTGTATGGACCCCAGAAGCCACTTAAGGGAGCACGCATCGGTGGGTGTCTGCACATGACCGTCCAGACCGCAGTTCTTATAGAAACACTTCTTGAACTTGGTGCTGAGGTTTGTGAAACTGCCTATGATCAAACTCAGACTTTCAACTTAATTTTATTTTGGGTTGTACCCTATTTTGGCTTCCACACAGTACATAGTGTACTGGGTAAATAAAATGTCGTTGTGAGGATTGTAATGATTTTCATCATCAGTGTTCTGCTTATTCTTGGCAACATGGACTACAGGGCTGTACAGCTGTTGCAGATTAGCTAATAACAACTGTTTCCATATTGACACAGATACTTCGTGACAAGCTGGAACTGATTGTCAAAAGTGTTCTGATCAATAACTTTTATCAATAACTTCATCTGTACTTGCTGGACTTTGTGAGCTTTTGACGTATTGCTGCATATAAGTAAACTTGCCAACTGATCTTAAGTTGAACATCGGGAAAATATTGCCACATGTTCTTGCAGCCGCAGTTTTATAAATGAATGCTAAAAGTTTGCTTGCTTACTTACAGCTATAAGCAGTGCATACTAACACATCTATCTATGCATTTTATTTTAAGTATTGAATTCGATATGCCATTTGCAGAACCATGAAACTACTTGGTAGTTCTTGCTGTGAATAAATGTTATATTTTACTTACTTGAATAAAATTTTGCAAATTGCTTTAAACTTAAGGTGATAATTTTCAGTGTGTTGTGAACTGTGTTGATGGGTGTTCTTCTGTGCTATTGCTGAGCTACAAATATGGTTTTGGTTTGTTAATCAGGTTCAGTGGTCAAGCTGCAACATCTTTTCTACTCAGGATCATGCTGCTGCAGCAATTGCCAGACGAGGCGTACCTGTTTATGCATGGAAGGGAGAGACAGACGAGGAATACCTCTGGTGCATTGAGCAGGTCTAACTTATTACCACTTTTGCTCAAAAAAGTTTTAGATCTGCTAGTTTAGTAGTCAAATTTCTGAGCACATTTGTTCTATTGAACAGAACAGTTTCAGTTCTAAACAGTTTCACACAAAGGTCTTGAACAGAAGGACCTATCAATGCTATTTTATTCAGACTGACTCAACAGAGCTTTTGTGTGAGCAGCAGTCATGAAGCAAATCTCGTGTCATATGCTGTCAGTTTTGAAATATTAATGCAAGTGTGTTATAGACTCAATTTCCTTTAAAAGGAGCTATAGCTTATCATGATAGTCAAAGTTGTTGTGGAGGTAATCAAATTTCAAAAAGGTATGTGACTTGATAGAATTATTGGAAAAAAGGAATAATTGAAGTTTTGCACAGAACATCAATGAAGCCTAAGCAAACAGCAGTTATACTCTAGTTACAGCAGTGAAAATATGGAAATTTGATAAGAGTTTGTGTGCAAATATTTTCAATTTAAAATTCTAACAGACAAGAAGTTTTAGCAACAAATGTGAAAGTAAGTCATGCTTGCTCATTACTTTGCAAAAGGCTTGCAGGTAAATATGCGAACCACACAAGCTGACCAGTAAAGTTGTAAGATTTAATTACTTTAAATATTTTACCCTGGCCTAATTTGTATCTCAAAATTCCCATTTTATGGGTATATAATAAATTTTGTACGATAGTTCAAAAGAATGATTGTTCTTCTATCCAACAGCATATGGTAATAATACATGATTGTTCAGGTGATGGGTACACAGCACTTGTACATGAATGAAAATGGTTGTTTTATCTAGTTTTTTTTGGTTGAGTACTTTTCAAGTTTTGTTAAATTTAATGTTGAAATATTGACTTATAAATGAAGTATTATGCTTCATAAATGAATCAACGTACATACAATGCTGGTGCTAAAAGTTACAAATAGAAATGTCAGTAAATTTTAGGTAACTTTCTTCTAAAGCAATCTTCTGCTTTATAGCATGTTTGACATATGACTCGTTTTGTGAGAGCCGGTAACATTCAAATCTCTGGGATCCACATTTAGCCTTGCTAACTAAAATCCATGTCTGCTTAAGTTTATATTGGGAAAACTGTTTTGATGCCACCAGATATCTATGACTATTGGCCATCTAGTGCTAGAAGAGACGAAAACAATTCAAATCGCTCAGTAATTAAAGACTTGCCATTTTGTTGTGTTGTTTTCCCACAGACTTTAATTTTTCCAAATGGACAGCCATTGAACATGATCTTAGATGACGGTGGTGACCTGACAAACCTGGTCCACACAAAGTACCCACAGTTTCTTCCTGGTAAGTACGCTGGAAAGGTTTAGCAATGGATTGGGCCTTTTGTACATGCCTACTTCAGGGCTTTGAATTGTTGTCTGGTCTCACTCATTTGACAGACACAAAATTTTTTTTTGTAAGTTGGGCCTTTAAATATGACCTGTGAAAGATAACTCTAGTTTGAAGTTTGGTAACTGATAGTCTTTGAACACTTTCTATGCTGCAAAATTGTGTTTATTACTTTTAGTAATTTGTTCACTATTTGTGTTTCTGCAATTTGTTTTTCACTGAGGGAAATAGAAGGTTGGTTGAATTTGTTATTTGGTTTTAATAATTTGTGAGTTAATACTTCTTGAGTCTAAACTCTTCTGAGACGTTACTTGAATTTTTTTAAAAGATGTGATTTATGCTTTTATTGTTATTTGATTTGTACTTTTTTCAGGCATCAAAGGAGTGTCTGAGGAAACAACTACAGGTGTTCACAACTTGTACAAAATGCTGCAGAAAGGAGAGCTGAAAATTCCAGCCATTAACGTCAATGACTCTGTTACCAAGGTGAGAGATTGTGTTTGAAATACATTTGTGTATGAAAGTGTGTCATTATTAGCATATAATTTCTCAATTTGACATTCTCAATTCATAAGAGTTTGAAAGTTGTTTAGCTTAGATAATAGTATGGGCTTGTAAATTTTTACTTAACCCAATACAGACGAGTAGGTAGTGATTGGTAGTGTAGGTATCACGACGAGCAGGTAGTAATTGGTAGTGGGCATGTACTATTATCTAGACCACTCTCAGCCTATCGCAGACGTTATATTTTTGAAACCTTACATCAATTACGCCAAGATATTATAATTAAATACAGAAATAAGTGGAAGATATTTTTAGAATTCGGTTATAAACATAAAAATCGACCAATCAAATCGGACATTTAAATCACGAATTTAAATAACCCAAAATGGCGGCGTGTTGTTTTTGTGGCCTTACTGACGACGAAATTCGGCAAATTCTTGATGAATTTGCATCAGATGATGACAGTTTTGACTCATCTGACAATAAAAACCTGTCTTTTGCTACCAGTGAAGAAGATAAAGTGGTTTTGGCTAAAGAACATTCTGACATCGACACCGAATTAGACGGCTACGTATACATGCTAGCGGACCGTCAAACTGGGTCAGGCGGATGACTTGGGCGAGATAGACAGGACTGAACAAGTAGCAGATTTTCCCATTTGACCCCTAACTCTGCCATTTACAAGCGTCTGTGGCAGACCAGCCCCTGATGCACCATTTTTGAAATTTTTCTAACTGCTTTTGGATAAGCTTTTTTGATGTGCTAGTTGAACAGACCAGGCCTGCATGGTGAGTAGAGTAGGTCAAATGCACAGAAGGCAGGTAAACCCCACAGAATAAAATGGAAACCTACTTCTCCTGTAGCATCTTATTTTAGAGAACAAGATCAAGAATCCCAAAGGCTGCCCCAAGAAGGCTCAATGTGAATGTGAAGCATGTTAAGTTGCTTTGTGCAAAGTTTTATGCTTCACATTTGCAACGAGCAAAATCAGATAGTGGTTCTGTGGAGTGTAAGGAAGGTAAGCAATATAGCACATCGATACAAATTTTAAAATTTCCATTCTAAATTGTCCTCTTAGAACTATTCAGTGCAGTCTATTGAGAAAGAGGAGTCGATTCAGGAGCTTCATCCATCTTCAAGGTGACCATCCAGTGCACTCAGGCATTCATAAAAATGGCCCTTTTGAGAGCTACCAAATATTTGAAAAGGAAACAAACTTCAGTGTGTTTGCCTCTCTGTGTGCCTGGCTTGTTGTAATGTTACTGTTGTCCTGTTGGTGTGCATGCTGCAGTGTTTTTGATGTCGTGGTTGTATTACTATGTATGTGTTTGGGAGGTGATAGGGTGAGTAGGCAACATGAGTGCCCCAAAATTTTTCTATCAAAAACTGGACAGAAGGATTGAAAGAGTAGATAAAAAGCTAAAGAATGATGTTAACTTCAAGTCTGTATGCCAAAAATTACCAAGATCTGATAAGTTAAAAATTTCTTATTTTTTAGGCATTTCTTGTTACTCCTCTGGTACGACTACTGTCTGCATACTAAAAATATTATATCTCCTTCATTTATGAAAATATTTTCAAACTTTTTGGAGGTTTTGTCTGATATTAATTGCTGCACAGTTCATGTGCTGACATTACATGAGTTGTCGCTGAAAATGTTTTCTATAGGGGTTTGAACATGAAAAAAGTTTTCAAATGGGGTGGGTACAGTTTGGGGCAACTATGAGTACCTCCAAAGATTTTTTTCAAAAACTGGAAACATGGTTTGAAAGAGGAAATAAAATGCTAAAGAATGATATTAACCTCAAGTCTGTGTGTCAAACAATGACCAAGATCTGATAAGTTAGACATTTCTTACTTTTCAGGTGTTTTCTTATATTTCCTTCAAATTGTACGACTTCATCTTACATACTAAAAATACTGTATCTCCTTCATTTATGAAAATATTTTCAAAATTCTTGTGAGGTTTTGTCTGGTATTGATTTCTGCACGATTTTTGTGCTGACACTACATATGTTGTCACTGAAATTTATTTTCCATAGGAGCCTGAACATGAAAAAAGTTTAAAACATGGGGTGGGGTACGGTTTGGGGCAACTTTGGGTACCCCAAAATTTTTTGTATCAAAAACTAGACGAATGGATGGGAAGAGGAGATAAAATGCTAAAGATTGATGGTAACCTCATGTCTGTAGGACAAGAACTGACTGAGATACAACAAGTTGAAAACTATTTAATTAATAGGCGTTTTGAAAATTTTTACTTAAAACTCTGCATGTAATGCCCCGGAGACTTCAGCAGAGCTTGAGGAAAAAAATTGTATTTGATGTCATTGAATCAAAATACATATGTAGAAGACAAAGGTCATTATATTACATTGTAGCCACAGGGTAGCAGGTTAACGCATTCTTATATTTGTTTGGGTTGCTGTATTATTTGATATTGTCTGCTGTGCCAAATTATGTAACCTTACCTGGTTTCGTCATGTTGGAAATTTGGCCTTAACAATTTACTTAACAGCAGTGTTTTGCTGTACAGGTATTATGGCACCCAAACTAAATGCCAGTTGAACACATGTATATGAAATAAGCTTTTTTAATTTTTCTGAATGTCTTTTGTAGTAAAATGCAGTACAGATGTTTAGCATGAAATGCAGAGAAATAGTGTGAACAATTTATGTTAACCGAATTTGTGTCTGATGTTTTGTTTTTAAATTACAATTTTTAATGTAAGCATTTACTGTGAACACAATGATCATTGAGCGTAGAACCCACAACAGAGTGCATGTATTTCAGCAAAGTACATAACTACACAAATTCTGTGTTAACCAATATTTCATGTTAAGCACTTTCATGTTAAATGTTTTCCACTGTGGCTTGTTTTCTATAGAGCAAATTTGACAATTTATATGGTTGTCGTGAGTCACTTGTTGATGGAATCAAGCGAGCAACTGATGTGATGCTTGCCGGCAAAGTGAGCGTTGTTGCTGGTTATGGAGATGTTGGTAAGGGTTGTGCGCATGCGCTGAGAGCCTTTGGATCTCGCGTCATCATCACGGAGATTGATCCCATCATCGCACTTCAGGCAGCCATGGAAGGTGAGCAGGGTTTCTTGATGTGCCCTGTAATTGGTGTATTTGCTTCAGCTGGATGAAGCTTTCAGGTCTAGTAATGGACAGAATCTGTTTTTGCAGTGTTTTTGTCTTGTGTTTGCTTAAATACAAAGTGTTTAATGCAATGAAAAGGAATTTGTTTTAAAAAGTAACACAACAATTTTATTTTATGCAGTATAAATTTGCTACAGTGTAGCTTTCTGATTTGGTTGATTGTACTCTGGCAACTCCTTATGACATTCTTCATAGCAACACAAATTCTGGTACAACATGGTCCAGAATATGGATCCCAAAATTAGTTTGGCTGTAGAAAATGACCTTGTTATAATATGACTTCTCTGCAAGGCAGTTCTCATTGTGGCTCCTAAACACAGCATTACAAGGAGTTCACAGTTTATTTTTATTTTGTAACTGCTAATTATTAATTTATTGACGTTGAAAGTGTTTTAAAGAAAATTTTGCATGGAACAAAAACAAATTGCCCCTGGTAATTATGTTAGCAGTGGAGTCACTTACTTATATGTCTTGAAATTCCATTAGTGTGGTATGTTATATGATTGTCTATAATTCGATCCTGTGCATAAGTTGATGGATAAGTTGATCCTGTGCATAAGTTGAGCCAAAAAGGTCGCAAAGTATTGGTCACAAAGAAGCCATGTTGTTTCCAGTTTCTGACCTTATTCCTGAAATCAATAGTTATTTATTTGCCACATGACTGCAAGGTTTATTTGCTGTTCTCTTGATTACCATGAAGTATGAACATTTTGTAAAATGGATTGAAATGGGTTGAAATGCATCAATATTGCTGCAGAGTTCTAAACTTTGGTCTAATAGTAGAGCATAGTGCATATCGGCTTGAAATTTCGTATTGCTCATGCATAAGTCAAAATCATTTTTAGGACTAATTTTTGGGAATCAATTTTTTGACTCCTACATGGCTTTAGATAATATAAAGGGCCAGTCAAAACACACTGGCTTTTTGATTAAGCACAAACGGTATGAATTGTGCATCATGTTAACCTACTTGCTGGATTACTGGTCTCTTCTTCAATGTCTGGTTCAGTCAAAATTCCACAACTTGGCATCTGAGGAAGAAGCACAAATAAATTTGGATTGCTGTACCGTCTCAGATTAGTTAAAATTAGACCTGTTTAAATTAAATGATACCTTATACTAGTGTATTTTTAACTGGTGACTTCTCATCATTTTGTAACACATATCACTTGTAGAACTTGGATTTTGGAAAGGTTAAATTTCATCTGCTGACCTGTCTTTCTTCTGGTTAGGTTATCAGGTGACTACAATGGAAGAGGCGCTGAAAGAAGCAAGGCTCTTTGTCACAACAACAGGTTGCAAGGACATCATCCGAGGGGAGCATTTTGACAACATGCTGGAGGATAGCATTGTCTGCAACATTGGTCACTTTGACTGTGAGATCAATGTCAAATGGCTGAATGAGAACTGCCTCTCTAAGGAAAACATAAAGCCTCAGGTTCAAATCTCAGAATTCTTGAGAGTTTTATGTTGTTATTGTTCTTTGATTGCATTATCACCTATTCTTTTAAACTGTACATAAACTGTACATGTGTGTTGAGAACTGCATTTCATGCTTTGTAATTCATTTGATGTGCTTCTCAAAGAGCTGCGTGCATGGCATTAGCTGTAGTACTATCACTTCTGTTACACAGCTTTTATCAGCCTTGGCAAAAGCTTGAGTCAGGGACTAGCATGTGATTTTTTGCAAATATTATGTTAAACCCGAGGAAATGGATATCCTTTGTGCTCAGAGCGCATTGCTTGGCAGACTGTGATCCTACAAGATTGTCATTTAGTAGGTTTTACGTCTAACTAGTGACAGGTGACTCAGTGTGAAGATTTTGTCTGGGCTGCATTTGACAGGTTGATCGTTACACCCTGAAGAATGGTCGACACATCATCTTGCTGGCTGAGGGTCGGCTGGTGAACCTTGGATGTGCTATGGGTCATCCAAGTTTTGTCATGAGTAACTCCTTCACCAACCAAGTCCTAGCCCAGATTGAGCTCTGGACAAAGGCTGACAAATACTCAATTGGAGTTTTCTTCTTGCCGAAGAAGGTAACCATAATCATCTCTTTAATTTAACTCCATTTCTGTCAGCTGTATTAATGCTTAGGTACTTATTTTGTAGCAGTTTATAAATCAATCTAATGCATGGAAGCAGCAAAGGAAAAACTGAATTGTAGATAAGGCAGTCACTCATGTTATATGTGTTTATCAACTTTAGCCTTAAGAATTGCAAACAAGATGATAGTAGTCAGCAGCTGACATGCTTGAAGTTAATTGCTTATCCTACATTCCCCAGGAGAATGAATGGACAAATGAATTTTATGAACTTTTCATTTATAATCTCAAGAGACTCTTTCCTTATATAAAAATTGAGTACCAAGGTTGGACAGGTTGTTTATTTTGCAGAGGTGTGGTTGATCTATGAATATATGAAAATGAGCTTCAGTCAAGCAGTCTAATTATGAATCCCAATTTCATTTCACTTTCAGTGGAACTGAACTGACACCGTCAATGACCTTCGTGTATTGGGTTTGATGTGGCTGTTTAGTATGTATTGCTCGTGTTTTTAGCTGGACGAGGAAGTGGCAGCTCTCCATCTTAACCACCTGGGAGTCAAGCTGACGAAGCTGACATCCGATCAAGCAAATTATCTTGGCATTCCAGCTGATGGACCGTTTAAGCCAGATCATTACCGCTACTAAGTTATACACTGCCAGGCTGCAACCAAAGTAGAATTTTCTGCTGCAAGAAATCAATATTCCATGCAACATTTCAAAAGAATTTTTTCTTGACATTTCTATATCCTGTTGTTAACAAATATTGCAATTTGGTTATGCAGTCTGATAGCTGCATCAGATTGCTTGGCCTTCTAGAATTTCTCTATCCTTGTATGGATGATGACAGAAATTCAGTACTACAGAGGTAATAAACACACAAAATATTATTGCTAAACAAAATATCATTTGGTTGACTGCGTTTTATCTTGTGTATTGTTATGTCTGTAAACGAAATGCTACATTTCTTGTTGGAGATCACGGCCTGTAAGGTTTTTGTTACGATTCTTTGATGTAATTGAATTCCGATGTAATTCTGCATTCAGATCTGCATTATTTCAGCAGTTTGTTTAGTTGTTGCCGTATGTTCGCAGCATTGATAGCATCGTCACGAGTGTTACTTAGACAAAAAAAATTACTATCACATGTCAGCTTTCAGGTAGTCCCTGTAACCACTGCCGTTAAGCTCTCATGCTGAATACAGCTGCTAAGCTGTCGACTGAAGTCGTTAATTTCATTATGCTGCCGTCGTTATTTTCTGATTTGAAAATGAAATTTAAGACTTATGGAAGTGGGTGGAATAACAGTTGAACAGAAATAGATTAGAGTCGTCCACTGAGGGCGTCCGCAAAGAGGGAAGGGAGAGTCGCCAAAATGCGGACGAGGGGAGGGGTTATGTTCAGTGCAGACGTCTGAATTCTAATTTGTTGTACAGTTACCTCAGTACAGCCTATGCCTTGAACGCGAGCTTAAGTCGGACAGCAGTCTTCTGCGTTGGACCTATGGATTGTTCCTTTGTTGGATGCTGCAGCATTAAAAGACCACTTTTAGACCATGCAAGATCAACATGATAGCCTATCTCGTGCCTTAGGACACCGTTGTAGTGCAGAGGTCCGCGAAAGGGCGTGGGGAGGGTAATACCAAATGCAAGCAACAAGGTAGGGGTCCAAAGTAGGTCATTTCTGCAGACAATCTTTGGATCATCGAGATCAGACTATTTGTTATGGCAGATTGATTTCTGAATGGCGTGACTGGAAAGTTTTCAATAGCTTTACTCGAGCCCACTTCGATACTCGTAGGAAATATGTTTAGCCATGGAACTGCTGCTGATTGGAAAGAATGAATTTGAACATTCTGTAAGGGGTCGTCCATAAAGGACGTCCGTAAAAACGACCTACTTTGAACCCCTCCCTCCCCCTTGTCCGCATTCAGTGGTGGAGCGAAGGGTGCAGGCGGGACTCACAGGGACGGCAAAACGAGACTGCACCAGCCTCTCCAATACGCATAGGCCTGTTGAACGTCGGTAGGCGGCGATACAAAAACTGCCTTCAGGTCAACATTCGAAATTCTAAACGGATATCGGTGTAGAGTTTGGATCAGGCCAATCTACTCTGTCGTCTAAATGACAACTTGCGCCACACAGAGACACAAACAGTGGCTAAAGTAAGTCGACCAAGTGGTGTGGAAACGTTTAAGCTGAATATTTTATGAAGTTCCAAGTAAGGCCATTATAGGTCAAGAGATGGAACAAGTGCAGAGTTTCCCGCGGTCAACGTCTGTCGCCAGGGGCCGTCACACTTCCGGTGACCATCTTACAAAAATTCTAGCTTATTTCTCATTTTATGTCAGAAGGGTGAGTTGTCCCTTTGACCGCTGCATAGGACGTGGCATCCTGAGCGAATGCAAATATAAATTAGCCAGTATAGCTCTGTAAAAGCAGTTTAAAAGTGAACGCAGGGGTTCAGCGAGACCTAAAAGGAAATAAAACGATGCAAAGCGGAAGAATCCGAGAGCACTGGGATAATAATTATAGGCATTAACACTGCTTATTTATAAAACTGGAGCGTCTTGCAAAGAAGACTTGAACATTTAGACATATTTACCATCAGTAGGCGACGTAATTCGGCATCAGGACCAATAAAACGTCCTTTGCTTCGCACTAGGCAGACAGAAATTGCAACCATGGCAAAGAAAATAAAAACACCGGAGTAAACTCAAACCATCTCTCCAGTAGAAACGTATGCCCTAAGTCCTACTGTGTGTACATGAAACTTAATAGTAGGCCTATACATGTACATGTTCATGACAGACACACCAAGTTTAATAACTTTTTTTACTCATTCCCACAACTATACACCAATATAGAGTGATATCTAAGAGTGATATTATATGATATCTAAGAGTGATATTATATGAAGTTAACGTGACTTTGAGAAATTTTAGCATAGCAACATATTTTATGGACATGAAATCCATATCGTCTACACCTGCAATAAAGACTTACTGACTCCAAATAACTTCAGAAACTAACTGGGAAGACCCACGCGCGGGACTCCAGAATGACTGCCCATTGAAGTCAACAACGAGTGGCCATGATGCATGATGCTCTAGGCTTAGTGCAACATAATTAACAAATAATTAGCCCTACTATAAAACACGGTAAGCTGTAGGCCTATATTGTAAATCTTTTACATATGCAATGCATCGTTGTTGGAAATCTTATAACAGTTTTGCTGGATGCTATGAAATAAAAAAATGTAGGAATGAAACTTGCCTATTCCGTCTCCCCTTGTGACTTTATAGAGAGAGAGTTGGGGAACAATTGCGATTTGCGGCACCATCGTGCACGCACTTATGCATGGTCAGATATGGGTATGTGTGCGTGCGTGCGTCTGCTTCTGTGGTTGTTTATAAGCCACTAGAAAGCAAACCTTGCTTGAGGTGTGCTCACTATGTTGGGCTTGTGGGACCATAATTTTCGCCCGAAGTCGTGAAAGAAGATTTTGTCGGCCTAAGCCTAACTATTTATATAATATATATATTTATATATATATGCATGTATATTATGAGAATGCCAGAATAGTAGAAATATAGTATGTAGTATGCTGAAAATAATATAGATGCTTTATATATGCATACGTAAGAAGTATTTAGTTACATATATATTCGTATGGCATGTGAGATATATAGTTAAAGCTGTAAGATAACGGTCATTGACAGGCGGACGGACGGACGGACGGACAGACGGACGGGCGGGCGGACGGACGGACGTACTGACTGACGGATGCGCTTGGAAGCTGACGGCAAACACGATGCTAAATAAACAGTAGTATTGTTTATACATGTATGAAGCAAATGACGGTTCTATAGGCTTCGCGCATGAAGCAGAAATTGGAGGAGGAGGAGGAAGAGGAGGAGCAGGTGTCCGTCTGCAGCCAGTTGAAGCACAGAACAGAGCCTGCAGACCTCTCTCTCTATACGTGTTGCCTACAGACGGAGCAGCTCGCCTTTGCAAAATGGATGAATTCACTGGTGACTGTGGTGAGTAAATTTGACAAAAGGTTTTGTATACTACAGGGTCGACGAGGCATGCAAAGGGCCAGGTTGAATACGAAAACATGTGCCATTATGTGGCCTGGCGTCTGAAATTTTCGTCATGCGTTCGGTTAAGGATCGCTGCTGAGGTAACCCCAGGTGAAAAAGCTAATGGTCAGCTGTTGCGAACACTCGTATTAAGTGTTTATTCTTGGGTGTATATGCCTTTCGCACCCAAACGCCACGCTTGACAGCCTGACCCAAGTGAGTGTTGGTTTGTTTATTCGACTTATGCTTACTGACTGAAGCCTATTGATTTAGTCAGCGATGGGCAGTATAGTGTGCTGCTATAGTTAACAACTAGTAGTTACACTATCTTTGAGTGGTTAAAAAGTAGTTAACTACTATTTTCGAAAGTATATGTAACTTGCAGCTAGACTAAACATGTCAATTTGTAGTCAACTGTTTTTCTAACTAGGCCAACTTTCTGAGCCACAGATTTTGTTGGCGTATTTGCTAACTTGTCCCCAATATCTCAAAATTATCTTTCTGTCACAGTCTGCAACACTGCTCAGTTGTTATATTGCATTTCCGGTTACAGAACAGTCGTCTGATCATGAATAATAAAGTGATAATGTGCACTTCACCATTGTTAACAGCACGCAGCTGAAACAGTTAAAATGCTGATGACAAACCTTACTGCATGTGCAAAGTAGTATAAAAGTAATTTTTAAAGTAATTAATTACTTTTTATAAAGCTATTTAGTAAAGTTCTACTAAACTACTTCAAAAGTCATCAAAATGCAGTTATTACTTAAACTATTTTTAAAGTAGTTAGAGTTGTTATATTTAAAGTAGTTAGAGGCCATTACTGGATTTATTGTTTTGATCGTCAACTTAATCCCAATCGCCAGTGTTGTCTAATCATTCATTCATTACTTTATTTGCTCGTTCTTTCGTTCATTGTTTCATTGCTGATGACATTCCAAAGAAGCCAATCTCGGAATATTACGAATACAAGTGTTCAATATGACGATCACATTTCTCTTTATAACTTCGTCCTCGTCTTCTTCTGGCTCTGTTTGAAGCTCTTGTTTCTGTTACCTTTGGCTGCGTTGCCCCTCTCTTTGTCTTTCTGTCTCTGACTGCGTCTTCGGTGAATATGTTCTGTCTCTTCCTCTGTCTCTGCTTGTCTCTTTTTGTTACTTTATGGATAGAGTCTCGGTGGAAAAACTTGAAATAACTTCTCTGATACCAACACTGCTCAGAGGCGGAGTGTGAACTAATGCGATGGGTAGTGGTGGCCACAGATAAATAGCCCTAAACCACTTGAAAAACTGTAGACAATTGATATAGAGAAAACGATTATAGAAGCCCAAAGGACTTCTGTCCCACTTGTCATCTCCGATATTTCCCTGCTGTTTCTATGAGGTCACAGAAGCCTGCAGCCCAGGTTATCGTTGCTGGATTGTAGCTCTGTAAGTTTTGAAAGTAGGTAGTGGACTTCTGTATTTTTAGTCATATGCCTATTTATCACTGGCCAATCGATTTTATTTTGCTCGTGTTGTAATCTATTTGATCGTTGTATACGACGTAAAACACGTGCTCCTGTTAGATACAAACAAAATCTACTTACTTACTTTGTAGGTTCTTTGAGCTGCACAGCAAATACAACCGCACTAATCTAGCAACAGGAAACCGTAATATTGTGTTATTCGAATGTAAATATAATGTAAATGTGAATGTCCGATGTTCCCCAATACCACACAAAAGCTGCTTCAGAGAGACCAGCTTATCAACGGCGCCATATCAAATCAAGTCCGAAGTAGCCAGGTTGTTTGGTCAATTTCCGTGGCTAGTCAGGATCCGGGAGTCAAGCCGGACAGACAGCATGCTTAATGCCAGGGTGCATGGACTCCTCCATGTGCTGTTATAGAGAAGTCCATGTACAGTGGAAATCGATGATGATGGTAGTCATCGGATCCCAGCCAGCATACACACGTTGAGACAATATTGGACAACATTAGGACAGCCCTGTCCTAATATGTGTGTGCTGGATGGATTTATTATGGAGCAGTTAGTAAGTAAGTAAGCAGTGCATTTGTTAACACGCCATATGTCCATTGACTGAGCGAGGAATCGTAGGCCTGGGTGGTTCGCAGCGGTCAGACAACACAAACAAGACGATACACGAATATGTCTAGCGAGATATTGTCGTGCGTGATGTAAACAGTAAGACTATTCCGGACGGACCTGTCCTAATATGTGTGTGCTGGTGCAGAATTGCTGAATCCACGTCGTGGGAATTCAGGCCTACAGTCTCTGATGTATCCTTGAGCAAGAGCAGAAGCAGAATAGGGTAGTTTGAAAAGTTAAGTTTTTTGAGTGAAACGCTCCAGGAGAGAGGGCAGGTGGAGGAGGCTCGGATTGACCAGTGATAGTGGACGATGAGCGAACTATAGCGGAGGACTTTGGGGAGTTTGTTCTAAAGAGTTGGCACAACTTAGATTAAGAAGCAATTGCAGAATTTGGGAGAGGAAGAGATTGGAGGCCAAGATAGAGAAAGGTATGAGAAACAACTAGTAGATCTGGTGGTTAGATAGTGAATACCTGGCGAATGTAAGAAGGTTGATAAGTTTGAAGGGAACTGTAGCTTAGAGATACATTTTTGTAATGGATGAGCGTAGGGACCCTAAGTCAATGAAGAGATTTGGGAACTGGGTAATTGTGTTTGAGAGTTTTGGTGATTGCATGAGCAATAGCATTCTGGAATATCTTTCACGATCCTCTTGTTGAAACATAACCTCACTTGTCGGACCTCCGCGGCACACATCAAGGAACTTTGTTTTCCACTGCCGTACTCGGGTGGTGCCAGTCTCAAGCCTGGATAAAGGACGAGGGCGACGTCAACGGCCTTTGCTGTCATAAGATGTCGTTAGAAATTGGAACTACTATTACCAGTCTTGAGTCAATTGCATCGGCGATTATCGTACTCTTTAGTCTGGAAGAATACGCAGGTGCCGCACCTACACACATCGACTCAAGCATAAAGTGCTTTCTTCTGCGTTGAATCGTTCTCTTGAAACATCCTTTGCATTTACGTACTTTTACAATTGATCAAAGTGAAAACATACATTTTCAACGTACCTGTTTAGATCGGTTTGATGGCTAACCTTAATTGAGAATAGTTATGTAATGTCACTTTAGGATAGGTTATGTTATGAGTTAAGATCTTAAACTCAATATGCTGCTGAAGTGGCAGCCAGTGTAAAGTGTCACGCATGAAGGGAGCTATATGACCATACCTAGAGACACATCCAATCAGACGGCAGCAACGTTAAGTACCGATTGAAGCTTCGAGATATTAACTAGAGAAAGGCCAGCAAAGGTTGTATTACCAAAGTCCACCCTGGTACAGATAAGGGCATGATTTAGAGTAGTAACGGCAGGGAAGGAGAGTGAGCAGCGGATGCTACGAAGCTGACGAAGGTGGTAAAACATAAGCGGCAGACTCTGTTTACATGATCACTCAGAGATTGTTCCTGGTCCAGAACAATCCAAGATCACGGACTGTGGAAGAGAACAGGATATCTGGAAACCTCTGGCGTGGGAGAAGATTTAAATCTGAGCAATCTGAGCACAGCCACCAACCAAATAAACTGGGTATTATTAGAGTTTAATCGCAGGCGACTTGAGGACATTCATAGACAGAAGGCAGAGAAAATGCCGCATCCTCTGGGCCGACAGCAAAAGCCTGTATGTCGTCAGCATATTGGTGGACAGCAGCCTCCATCGAACACAGCCCTGACGTAGCTCAAAATGAATCTGAGACCAGGTGTATCATGCTAAAATGAGTTGTGTTAAGCCATTTTATTTTATAGAATGTTTTGACTCAGTTCGTCATTGTTATGTCAAAACCATTATCGAGTCCGAGCCACCGCTGAGTGTAATTGCCGAGTCCGAGTAATTGCCGAGACGGAGCAATTGCCAAGTTAGCGCCTTCCCCCTGCTGTGCTTAATAACTAAGACTGCCATCGTTACAGTCCATCCGTGGAAAGTGAGTTTCGCTTTGGGATAGATGTGGGATAAAACTGTCCCAAAAGCGCTTAAAATGTCACGTCAGTTATGCTTCTGCCAGAGAACATAACAGGAGAGGAAAGGACAGAAAAAGCTAGAAGAGGGCAGGACAGGATAGAAGATGACATGGCAGGAGTGCAAAAAAGAGGAGACAGGAGAGGACAGGACAGGACAGAACGGGAGAGTAGACGAGAGATAGACGATACGAGGAGGGAAGAGAGGAGACGTGACGTGACGTGACAAGACTAGAGAAAGAGGATAGGAGACAATGATTTCTAGCGAAAAGAATTCGTCCGTCAACGGTATAAAGTGTTTCATCGTATGCATCAGCTGATCCTCGTCGCCTCTGCCTCGGCGCCGACTTCGCATCAGAATCACCGCAAGCAGAATCATCAGCCGGCGCCTGAAGATGGGCTGCATCGTATCAACATTCTCCAGCATCGTTGCTGCGACAGCGACAGCAGCTGAAGAGATGGCGACGGCGTTAATAAACCTGCGTCAGCAGCCTTAGCGTCAGTTGCTGCACACAGCGAGCACCGCTTCATATGACAGCAATCAATAGAATCCCAACGATGCTCAGCTGCTGTATCTAAATGCAGCAGCGTCAGTTTCATCACTTGTATGCTTTTCTGTGTGGTAAGAGCCCCGGGTCGTAGGGGACGGGGGCATGTATGTGCATATGTATGCTTTTCTCTACGTGAAAGTGCTCTATGTCTGGGTGGGTGGGTGGGTCCATATGTTTATGTATACGTGCTTGTTTGTATCTATCCTTGTGGGTGCATTTGGCTCGTCGATAATGATTATTGTAACTGGTATGCCCTACTTTTATTTTATTTATTCAGTCAGTCAGACATTTTGTTTGCTTTCGCTGGCTTATAGTAGGAGAGGATAAGTCAGCGGTCTCAACTATCGCAGCGACGAGCAGCCGACAGTTTGAGAGGAAACAAAGACAGACACACGGATGGACAGGGACAGAGGATGGCATAAAGAACGGAACAGACGGAGAAGAGAGAAGGACAGGAGAAGAAGAACAATTTAAAAACCACACGCAAGTATAACTTCACACAGACAAGTAGCCTAATATCGCCATTTTGACGAGAGAGATCAGGACAAGTCAAACCTCAGAGAAACCCAAGAAAGTGCTATGATAATTATTAGTGCAATTCCCGTCGTCAAACATCAAAGGTATTATATAGCGCTACTCTGCAACAACTATGCATAAGGGTGAATAAACCTATCTTGGTGCAAACTCAGCGAGTAGAAGGCAGTCGGATACATTTTGCGATCGATTTCGTATTTAGTATTTTGTTACTACATTCTTATTTTACTGCTACTATAGCAATTCCGCCACCAATTTAGCAAATAATAATACAACTACTTTGAATACTATAAACGATCTTACTGTTATTGTTCCTATGGGAATAAAAGTCGCGAAAGTGATTTAGATTTTGAAGTCTTGAAGTAAAGAAATTGTTAATAAGCTGATATATGAACTTGTGCACGACTTTCTTATTAAACCTAATATGTTGTATCCAAACCAATTTGTTTTTTCAATATGGTCGTTCAACTTCTGTGGCTCTCATAGACATAAGCTACACGACAGAATTGCTCAAGCTTTCGATAATATTAAAATTTCTGTTGGAATTTTATTTTTATTTGCCAAATAGGCCTACCTTCGACACTGTAAATCATACAATTTTGCTCAAAACTGGAATTTTACGATGTGCGAGTGATACCGCTCTCTTTTTGTTTACATTTACAACAGATAAAAGCAGGTTTCATGTAAAGTGGCCCATAAATATGACCCAATTTCTTTCCCTTTAGTTGAAATATTCCCTTAGTTAAGATATATTGAATAATAACTGAAGTTCTTGGTCGCCATCTGCATTGTTTGTTAATACTTAGCCCTAATTAAACGGAACTGGTCCCTTCCGGATCTGCCTTTGTGCCCCTATCACATATTCACTTTATGCTAAACTTGTATCTTTGACAATGTTTTTGGATCAATAAACGAATATGAAAATATGTCAAATGCAAGTAATATTAAAATTAAGACGAACAAATCCGGGATCGATTGGTCGACTGGCTTCGTGCATAGTCGCCGAAAGGGGTCGATAAAGCCGAGTCAAAGTTCGTGAGACCAATCGATCGATGTTCCATCGATCCGATGCCGCGCACAACGTCTCTGGCTTGCCGCAAGTGACTGCGCAGATGGTGATGCGCTGTGTAGTAAGTGTACTCTCCCTTCTTCTACAGTGGGACGTAGGCGGCTAATCTTTTCCGCTTCTTAGGCTCTTGAAACTGCAAAGAACGAATTCCATTGTCCTCGATATGAAGCCAGTGCATCTCAGAACTTTCCTAATACTTCGCAGCTTTAGCTGGCAACATGATGTAGCTTGATAAAGCGGACAACTTGCCCAGGATCACTACACGACCTTCGCGGCGCAGTAGACTCAAACCCACAATCGCTGGATTACAGATAAAGCGCACTACCGAATAGACCAGAGTGTTTGCTTTAACACATTACCCTTTAGTCTGTTATGTCAAGCATTCTCTTATTAATTTTCAACGCATACTGTCTGACTATTATTTTCGTGCGTTCGTCGACTTATTGAAGTCCTGATAGACTGCCAGCTACCGCAAGAAATGTAGACAGACTGACAGATAGGCAGATAGGTTGCATACAGACAAAAGCACAGGCAGACATTAGACAGACAGACGCACAGATATACAACATACACACATACATACAGTGTGTTTTATAGGCATTTATGTTACACTGACCTCTATGGAGTTGAAATATCTCAATTCCGTTTTGCGAATCCCATGCACCTTTGCAATCGCCAGCCAAGCACTTGTAAATAGGCTTACAATTGCTTCAGACATCTGCTAAGCTATTCGTCGCCTGTAAGCTCTAGATCCTTTCCGCCGACCGTTCTTCCCCACGGACCACCCACCCCGCTCTTCTCTCAGAAGAGCCACGATGGTCCGGATCCATGTCTAGATGCGAATCGGAGCCCCGCAATCCGAACGACGGGTCCTGTTTTCACTCGACGCCTTTGATGTCCCTGGGGGGTAAAATTATCGACGATTGCAGTTGACAACATACGCCAAGGCCTCCAGGGGCTACATTTGTGTAGCACACTTACATACACTACACAAGTATATAGTGATAATTGATAATTATTCATACATAATGGGGCGTGCACATGTGACATCTACTAAATCTCATGCATATATGCAATATGAACAGTTTAAGTACATGAAAGCATAAATGAGGCATTTTCTGGTAAAATTTATCGATAAACATTCCCCATATATTCACAATTGACAAGGAATGGAAAAATACTAAACTGCTCCAGAAGTTGGATTACGAAGCATCCATAAATATATGTCGCTATGAATTAATTTGCATTTTTATGTAAAATTTATATAAAAAACATATATTACTACAAGTCATAAAGTCCAATCTGTTACCGCTCTTAAATTATTTCAAACATCTGCGAAATAGCTTTGGTTTATATGCTTGTTTAAACATACCACAATAAATGAGTTTTACAAACAAAATTCAAAGAAGTCGCAAGTTTTAATCATTGTCTGATATCATACCAAATATTTATCGAGTGATCTCAAGTCCACTCATTTACAATAGAAAATACTTTCGCTTGTAGTTTTAAAGCTTACACAAAAGCAGGAAACCAGGAAATTGAAACAAGTGCCTTGCGTTTCATTGGAGAAATACAATTGTATTCTCTATGGTGATGATAACAATGAAAACTGGATCCAATGTAAACGCTGTGAAGGAAGGGCGTACGAGAATTGTGCTGATTTGACAAATTCAGATTATTATTATTGTGAAATTTGCATTTAAAGCTAATGGCGCTGAAATCTTTTGAGACTTCCCATGAGAGTTAAGTTTGTTTGGAATTTTATGACAATTTAAAGACATTTAAGAAGGCACAGCAAAAAATTACACAGGTTAAGTAAGACTTTCCAAGTTTATTTTCTGCATCACCTGAGCTACCAGTGGTCTTAGTTTAGTTAGTTAAGTCTGCTTAGACTTATATGAAAGTTTTAAGGCATTTCAATAGGCAAATGAAAAATTGTTCAAGTCTGACACTTTCTAGTAGGTCAAGAGATTTTTTGAGAGAGCTTAACAGTATTAGATGTTTCAACAATAGCTAAGCCCATATTTGTGCTTCTAAAGATATGTATTAAGCATTATTGGTCTTCAAGGAAAATATACTATCATTTTTAGCTTAGTTATGTTAAACGTTTTAAACGAAACATAAAGGCTCAATTTACACGACAGTCGTGCAAATTGGACCAGTTTTTTTAAAAACACATTTCTTACATTTTTACAGTTTCTAAAAAACCTACAACGATTGCTTCATTACATATTACTTTAGGGTGTGTGGACATGTTTGTGCGATTTTGCTTGGCACTCGGCAAATTCTTTACACCATTTAAAAGTACATATTTGTTAGGGGGTGCATATTATACAAGTTTCCCCTATTATATATTTATGTATTGGGGAAATATATCGAGGGATCGTGGCATCGACGCAGTCGTCGGTCAGTCGTTGTGCGTCCAGATGGCTTTGTCAGTGGTCGCCGCTGGTAAAACACAGACGACGAATTCTGCCTCCGCAGCTGGAGACGACGATGCCTAAAGCACAGCATCGCCGGGTGATGCTGCTGCTGCCGCTGCAACAGGAGGGGCTGTATGTGAGCATCTCATAGTCGTCATGCAGGCGCAGTCTGTATCGGCCTTGCGTCGCTCTGCTAGTAGCATCATCGTATGCTTACAAGAGCATTGGCACATTTGCACTGACGGGCGCTATATAAATGCGGCATGGAAACGTCCATAAACGATGATAATTAATATTGCAAGAGCTGGGCAATTTGAACTAATTTTGGGCGGTTTATAGAGGACGCTGCTCATTAAGTGTCATCGACGCGCGGTCAGAACTTCCTCTGACCACACTGACCGGCCCTGAAAGTGGTCAATCTGTTGACCGACTACCCACACAGATCGGACGTCGTGCATGATCTAGACAGAAAGACAGACAGACAAACAGGCAGAGGTAGGGAGTGGCGCAAGGAAGTCGTGAACTGGAGAGGTCTGAGAACATCGATCGCCGAAGATGATGACAGAGACAGCCGAGGGTGGCTTCGACTATCCGGTCCAAGGGTCCGTCGATTCACCCATCACTCCAATGAGTGGTAAGTAACAGTTCTTCCTTCTTTGCGATGTTTCGATACCCGTTTTCGAAAACCAAAATGTTTGAAAACATGCAGACAAACATACAGACAGACGTAAAGACAAACGGGCAAGCAGACAGAAAGACAGACGAACAGCGAGAAAGACAGATGGACAGAGAGAAAGACAGACGGACAAAGAGACAGGCACAGAGCCAGCCATACTGACAGCCGGACCGATGTACGGTCAGGCAGAAAAAGAGAAGAAAGGAGGAATGGTTCACAACTGATGATCAGTAAAGGAAACACTGCCATATGCATATGCATATGAATCCATGTGTGTATGTATCTATATCAATTTCAAAATCCATATGTATCTAAGTAATCGGTGAACTGGACAGGCAGAGGGAGGCAAAGAAGACCATGTCTGCATGTGCTATGTCTGGGCGCTTAGCTGTCTTTAACATCTGTTCGTCTTATTGATGTCGTACGGTATTAACGGCGTCACTGTGATATACTACGTGGGTTTCGCCGGTCTGGCTCGTTTCGCTCAGCTTCTCTGTATCATTCTGCTTTACTCGGCCTCCAGTTGTTCATCCTTCGTTTCTCCATTCCCCTCTTCCATTAACCCTCCCATTTGTCTTGGCTCCTCCTCCGTTTGTCTGTCTGTCCATCTGTCTGTTTGTGTGTTTGTTAGTCTTGCTTCCAAGCACCCTCATTCCCTTCCTAAATCTATCTATTCATCAATCTCTCGTGATGTATTTACTATGTATTTACTTCTCCACTCTTATCTTTCAATTTCCCTTCCTCTCTCCCTTATATATATACGCACACATATATAAAGGAATTATTGGAGAAAAAAAATTGAAAGACAAACAGCCAGACAGCCACGCAGCTACCCATCCAGTCAGCCAAACAGACAGACTAACAATTCCTCATTGTCAGTCTGTTCTTTCTCTCATTCATACGGTTTGACATTCAATTTCAGAGGTATTAGCTAAGATTTGCATTCAATATGACTGAAGGATAACACTATTCGTTTCATAAAGTGACAAAACAGAAGCAACACTGAATGAGAATCGATCGAAATGCAGACGAAATGTTATAAATTGACAGGTTACGATCCTGAAGTAACTGAAAATTTACAGAGAGGATTGTAGTATTTATCTCTATATTTCTTTCACTTAAGTGAGTGAAATATAAAGACAAAATGACGCCAATAGTTTCGATGAAATGAGTGAGCTGAAATCAAAATGAAGTGCCCATATTTTTCACAGAAATCCTTGCATCACACGGCGAGCGTTGATCAGACTTACGGAGTGTTAGGAGGTCTAGAGCACAAAACGTCGTGGATATCGTTAAACTTTTAACATTTAACTCTCGGTTGACCTGAAGTGGGTTCACTGCGACCAAGTGCACATTAGTTGACGTTGGCGCAGCTGCAAATTGTTCATCTGCTCGGCCTACACCTGGGTCAAGCCAGACGGCAGCTGTTGACAGCGAATCGAGAGTTAATGACTTCTTAGCCAATTGTAAAAGGCCCGAATTATCCTGGACCCGCTGTCAGCATGCAGAGAAATGAAATGGAAATGGGAAGAGGAAGTCGGGAGATTTGATGCCAAACTCCACATTTCCTTCATTAATCATTACACTCACAGAGATTTCCTGTGATATTTGTCATTGTCTCCGACTCTAAGGCTGTTGGCATAAACCCGTTCCTCGTGACGGTCGCAGTTAGCTAATACTTAGTTCAGCGCATCTGCTCCTCTTCCCAATATCTTGCACGGTGAAAACAAAAATTAATCTGTAGAGGTTTCTGCGTAAATATTTTTGAGTTAGTTCAAGATTCCGCGAAACCAAAAGCATAAAGTCATACGGTCGGGGTCATTTTCATATTGAAAACGAGTACTTGGCATTCTCAGATTTTTAAAGCACAGGAAGGAGTATAGGCAATCTGTACCATTACTAAACTTATGTGATCTTATGTGATATTATACAATGGGATCTGACTGAAACTGACCTAACCGAACCTGACCAAACCCAATCCAACTAAATCCACCCATATTCAATCTTAAAGGTAAGTTGCGATTACACTCGACAATGTAAAAAAATACAATACTAATACAATATACAACATGCAATATAAAATAGAACAAACTTGGATCTTGACCTGGAATCGAACCCTTCATGCCTATAAAATTTTGTTTTAATTGAGCGCTGTGAATAAACTGGTACCCGCGACTTAGCTTTCGTTGGGCGCTGTAGTAATCTAGAGATTACGTTTACGAGGTCAGACAACGCCAAATCATGCTGAATCAGCCAAGATGAGACCAGGCCAGATCACATACAAGATTAAATTAGATTAGATTGGATTGAATTGGATTGGATTAGATTAGATTATATTAGAAAGGGACTTGAATAGAACGGTGTCAAAAGAAGATTATACGAAACCAACATTTGAGTATTCACAGCGTTTTCTGAGTATTAGGCCTGGTACTTGATGGGCGGCCTCGTTTTCGAATCAGAGGAGCAGCTGAATTGTTAATTGCTGTTATTGCAAATAAGTGTTAGTATAAGAATGCTTTTAACTTAAGCGGCAACATAATTTCAGTGATACGTGTAAAACAATAAAAAAGCTAAAGCCATTATGCTTTTCAAATCTCATTGATCATCATTTCCCACAATATTTCTGCACAAAAGTATTGGCGCTAACTTTCTGCTGTTACACATATGTGTATTTTATGTTGTGTTGCTGTGACACTCATTTTTAAACTGCGGAGTTCCCACGTTAACCCATTTCATGCCCGCATTTTTTCTGGGACAGCAAAACATTTGATGTTTTTAAGAGACATAATATGTTTTGTCTTTGTCTAATTAAAATTAATTAGTGTTGCCATTTGACAAAGTTTCCATATGACAGCAGTAAAGTAGTAGATGTTAACGAGCGGAAGTAACGTAACAACCCCTGAATTTTTCGTGCCTATTATTCCAAAAATGAGGCACAGGCAAACATCACTCTTAGAACACATGGAGCGGATGATGGATTTCTTGCAGTACTGACATCGCCCCTTGTCCGGTTTATAAACTCTCAGCTGCCCATATTGTTAAAACGTATTTCAGGTACGGGAACGTTGTCACTCTCCTCGGAACGTTGTCACTCTCCCCTTCTCCCATGGACTTTCAATCACCTTGCCTTCTTTTTGCTGAGTATTACGCCTAGTGCTTGATGGGTGGTCTCGTTTTAGAACCCCAGGAGCAGGTGGCTTGTTGGCTACAATAAGAAACTGCGAAATATGGGCAACAAATCCAAGAAGATCCATTAAAATCACAATTATTGCAGAAACCAGGTCGAAATCCAAGCTGATCACATGTTACACCATCGGAAAATTATTTCTTCCTGTTGCGTTTTCCCTTCCCTTTTCCTTTCTTTTCGCGACCATCTTCTAATTCAGAAGCTGCTGCATCCGTATCGGAGCAAAAGGGACATCATCATCATCATCACCACCATCACCATCATCATCATCATCATCGCCGCCTTTCAGTTTAGCCAAGAGTATATGTTCAATTGTCCATCTACTGCTTAAGGCAGACCCATCATTTGAAATATCTTGTAGCATACTTGTGCCAGTAACTGGATTATTTTTATACTAATTTTCTGCTCTATCAACACCAGCGTCGGGAAAAACTACCAGCTGACGCAAGCACCGGTCATAACGTGACATTCTTATTTCTTCATCAGCATCAGTCATTCCGCACAACGCAGTTAAAACATAGACGCCATTAACCACAATATTGGTTAAAACAAATTCTAAGCCTACAGTTCCATTCTAGGTCATCTCAACAGCCAGCAGAAATAAACTTTCAACAATCTTCAGTGTTTACAGAACACAGACCTATCAATTTCTTATGCGTCGCCCGTTGCCATAGCGATATTACAGTCTATAGTATATTATTATGATTGATTGTTTGAAAAGTTGTTTGCTACTACTACAAATTAAAAGAATACAGACTAGTTGTTGTTGTTGTTATTATTATAATTATTTCTGCATTTATTAAGCGCCACTATCTAAGGACTAAGTATCAATCGACGGCGCTGAGCACTGTGAGTGAAAGACTTGCTTAAGGTCCCTACACAGTAATCGCCCGAGAGGAGGCTCGAACCCGGACCCACTGCGTTACAAACCAAACACTTAACCATTCGGCTATATTATCACAATTGCAAATCGTGTAGCTTTTATCGAAAATAATAACGTCTTAGAATTTTGATATTCTAAATTATTTGTTGCATGAATTTAATGTTTCCTATCGTAGGAGCTATTCAACATAAAGACGTTTTGATTTCAAGCTTAGATCGTACTTTAAGAGTATTTTTCAGCTATTTTGCATAAAAGTAACATTGAAAAATTCGTAATTTAAAAGATAGCTCTACTTGAACTAGATGTTCTCGGTGATATGAGATATAATGAGCATACAATCCGGACAACGCTATCGTTTTTTTTAAATTTTTGAATAATTTTTGCGTTGCGCCCTCACTTATTTGTCACTTATTTCAAAAGTTTTATTATTGGTATTTATTCGGGTAGCACTGAGCTATTAAAAAGTAAATGTCTCGGAATAGATATTTAAAATTCAAAACTCTTGATCGAATTTGTGGGCAAATGTTTTGAATCAGATTTGAGTTTTGCCCAAATTTTCCGTGGTTTCCTATAGTCCAAAAGTCTTCGCTCCTCTTTACAATTTAGCAAGACTATAACATATAATCGGGAATATCATTACAATTTAACAAAACTATGACATATTATCGGGAACATTAGGACACTATTTTGCTGCTTTTAACTCTTGTTCATAACACGAAGTGTTTAGCCTTGCTGAAAATTCTCAGGCATATCCTTAAAACAACTGGCGCCATATTGGCATCGTTATAAAAATCGATCAAGTTGGTTCCTGTAGAGCTGTTCAGAAACGTGAGGACCAAAAATCAACCAAGTGTATAGCTTACAATCCCTTACATGTTGGGTATCGCTTCGTGTACCACTGGTAATTTGAGTGCAGCTACTGCTTACTGCAACTACTATTAGTAATATTTTTATTAAATTATCACTTTTATCATTACTCTGCCTATCTTGGTACTCTCTCAATGAAATTCATTTGTGTTGTGCTAAACTGACTTCCAATTGAACAACTGCTTTAACTTCAAATTTCGGGCCCCCATCACTCAAATTACTCAAATGGGGCCTTTGGGGTCTGTTCGTATTTTTCAGGTCCTGAGCGGGCCACTCTGTTTGAGAATCGGGCCCGATCCCCCACAGTTGCGAGTCCATAGTTATGCTACTGTCGATCGCTTCCATACTAGTATTAAAATTCAAAGGAATTGTGGCAGCCTGTGGTTTTGGTGTTTTAGACGATCTAATCTTTTATTCAGTCCATTTAAAAGTCTGCTTGACGTGCCAATTCGCTTTCTGTCGATAAATAAGCTTATCTCATCTGAAGAACGACATAGTCGTAAAGTTTCTTTTAATCTTCTTTCTGACTGCTTGTCGCTCTAGCTGTATCGTTCCATAGTTTATTTCTTCGGGCTTCAATAGATTTGTGCTGGTCAGTATTTCGTCTGTCTGCATGACAATCTGCTTGCTTGCTTGCCTGCTTCCACTGCATCCCACTGGTTCCTTGTTGCGGAACCCTCTCTGTGTGCATCTGCATGTGTTCTGATTCTGTAACCTCTGACCGGGCTGCCCGTATTTCGGCCTTTCTTCGCTCCACTTCTCATTCGCGCAAACGACATTATCTTCGCTGACCATCTCTAAATTCGCCGTCCCGCTATGCACGCAGCGCCCGCCAACCGACCGACTCACCGACCGACAGGCTTCGCGCAGCCGTACGTCTCAGCAGAAGCGACGGGTGCTTAGCCCATCCGTCCGTCTCTCTAGGCCGACTGGAAGCCGCAAATGAACTGAGGAAGATACTTTAGTCATCGATTTTAAGTCTCACACGGCAGAGAAAACCATAAAGAACAGCTCCACAGGCGTAAAAGCATCGACGCAGGCACCAGAACCAGTTAACCGCATCAGGTTGGATATGAATCGGCATCCCAACACTAAAGCTTGACACTGGAAACCACTGCGCTAACTGTAACACATCCCTTACTTTTGACTTCGCTAGGCTAATAAACATTGACTAGAGAGCCAACACATTGTCACTACAAGAAACAGGCGGCATGGCAATATGCGTGCATGGACCACAATGTATCCTGTGCGATTTGCTCTTATGCGACAGAAAAGGGACGATGACGTTGGATTTATTGTGGTTAACGGTCCATAGTGGAGTCGTGTTGACCACGGCCGTCTGAAGGCGTCGTTTATTTTCAAGTTGTTGCCACATCCAATGCAAGATAGTCGATCTCGCTCAGGCTCTAGGATTGGCTTACTTGGAAAGTCGTACTTCATGTAGTTGGCTTCACTTTTAGCTCCTCTCGTTTCTACCAGTGCTAGCCATCATGCATCTCTGTGACAACGCAGTCCCATGACAACATAACTACATGACAACGCGTATTTAAGTTCAGAACAGCACCGTTAATGGAAGTAAATTAGCGCCTAACTTGTTCAAGTTGTTGCCACATCCAATGCAATCGCACCGTATGTATAAACCTTTTAGTTGGATGGAAAAGACCTGCGCTCCTCTATGGCACCGTTTCAATAATCCAGCCATCATTTCTGAACTTACCTGCACTTCTGACTCTTATGTAGTGTTCCATTAAGCTGTGAGCCCGCATTTTAAAAGTCGTAACCTCTTGTTGATATGACTTGGTATATAACTCTGTTTCAAATGGCTATCAGTCTACTGTCTTAAAACTAATGCATGGGAACAATATATATGTATCTGTGCGCGTATGTATGTATGAATGTATGTATGAATGTATGGGCGTATGTATGTAGGTAGGTAAGTAGGTAGGTGGGTAGGTAAGTTTCAAATATGTAAGTATATACTTATGTCAAATGTACATATGTAAATTTGTAACTCGCACAGTCACAGCATGTGAAAGTGAGGCTAATCTAATCTAATGACTTATATAGCGCTGTTATCATAAAGTCTAATGCATCGATCGATGGTCTGTTTAAGTCAAACCGTAGACAAAAATCGAAATCCGTTGAAGAAGCCCTGTCAAAACCTGATAGGTAAGGAAAACCAGCAGTAACGCTACGGTGAGTAAGTAAGCAGGCAGAAACAGATCAGTATAAAGTAAATGACATAAAAGAACTGATAGAACGCAGAGAAGTGGGCAACGAATTCCAAAGCCGTGGACCAGCAACTGAGAAGCCCTAGAGCCCACGTTGTCCCGGTGTGAGGCACAACAAGAGTCGAAGTAACTGCTGATTGCAACTTTTGTTGGTATGAGAATCGAGCAAGATGCAGAGGTAGGTCGGCTGATTCAAATGTAATGCCTTGTGAACATTTATAAGACAGATTTTGAACTGGATTCTTTACTCGATGGCAGCCAGCGTAACAAATGCAATGTGTACGTATGTATGTGTGTGAAGATGTATACTATACTATACTGTACTATACTATGCTAGGCTATACTATACTATAATATACTAGGCTATATTATATGCCATGCTACTCCGTGAAATGCTTTGCATATGCTTTGCTGTGCTGTGCTATCCTATCTAGTACTATACTATAAAAATGCGATCTGTTTATTTATTACTTGTTGGCATGCGTTTAAAATCATAAACTGGTTAACTTAGTGAAATAATATCATAAGTCAAAGAGGTGATTTGAATGCAACTGACTCTACCCATTGCTCCTCTGGCATTCCCGAAGGACGAAAAAGCACAAAATGGCGATCGGCTTTGTCGTTTGACCGACAGATGACTTTACTCAATTGCCATAAACTTATTTAGCGCTAGATTATTCTCAACGTACGATCCCCATGGCTGATCTGTGCAATAATTAAATCTAGTTAGCGCCAAACTCCTGAAAAATGCGTCTGATTAAGAGTTTAACCTAAACGCTGGCAAGCAAAACGCTCATAACTATATGACCTTGCATTGAGAATTTGAAAAAATGACAGGTGAGTATTAAACAAACAATTTCCACCAAAATGAACCACTAATTGTCAGCTAGAGGAAATTACTTGTTGATCATGATTATTATCAGCATCAGCATCGTCATCATAATCATCATTATGACTGTTTACATGATAGTCGTTGTCATCATCATCATTTCGTCGTGGTTAGCGTCATCGTCGTCAAAATTGTCGTCCCATCGTCATCATGTCATCATTATCGTCGTCGTAGCCATCATCATCATCTTCATCATTATCATCATCATCATCATTATCACCATTGTCATTATCAACAGCATCGTCGTCGTCATCGTTATCATCGTCATCATGAAAACCGCATTATTATACGTGCGCAAACTTTGTCACCGACATCATAGTAACACTGGAAGTCAATTGCAACGCCAGTCATCATCGTCGTCGTCGTCGTTATTTTGCATCAACAGAATGAGATCTGCTGGTTATGTATCGTTGCTATTAGCATTTAAATACTGCGATATTGGTGTTGTTGTTGTGTTAGCCCTGGATGAGTTTTGAATGACAGCTAAAATTCGTGTAGCGAAAGTTGAAGACCAGCCGACTTAATTAATGCACTGCCGAGTTTTGACAGCGCAATTAATCTAACTTTTTCTTCTTGTCGGACGAAGTGTTGGTTGAAAAAGGACTCTCTCCAGCAGAAATACAAGAACGAATTAATCGTAACTGAAGCGATGGAGTTAATTTAGCCGATAGGTTTATGGACGTCCAGCAAAACTATACATCACTGCCTTTGTTGTACAGCAGCGAACTTCGCCACTGCCTTGTTTGAGGGTTGTGCCAGTCCCAAGCCTGGATAAAGGAGGAGGGCGACGTCAACGGCCTTTGATGCCATAAGATGTTGTTAAACTGAGGAACTCTTTTGTACTGGAGCAGTCTATGCCTATAACGATGACATGTCTTAAGCACAGGAAAAGGAGTTTTAACCTCTGTAAACCCGAAACTCCAGAACCCATCGATTTGATATTTGATAGGAATGATCATGTTGCTTAAGTCTCCGCATAAGTAAAGTACAGGATCGGTTTATTTTCAGATTATTTTCAGATTATTTTCAGATTATTTTCAGATTATTTTCAGATTATTTTCAGATTATTTTCAGATTATTTTCAGATTACCGGAATCATAGGCATAATACATACTTTGTTATTTTTTGTGGTTGTTGGTTATACTCTAGCCGGCCTACAAGTCACGCCTGGACCGATTTGTACGTGCGAGGCTCATTCCACGCAGATAGTGAATTTTGGGCAGAAAAAGTCAAAAATAACATAAGTGTTGCTCCTGTGTCAACAACTTTTTCATCCGTAGTTGAAAATAACGCAATACAAGTAAAACTCTGTGTTCAGTCAGAGAGCATTGCAATTTTGGACCAAACTTAAATTTAGTACAAAATACTTTCGCCCTAAGTTGATCGAAAATTTTGCATATCAAATATCTACTTTAAGAGACTTGTAATAGTTTCAAACAATGCCAATGTTGCCCCGGATAAGATTGTGCCATAGCAAAAAGTAGCAAAAGTTTTGAAAAATTACGAATCGTAGAATTTATGATAAAAAAGCACGAAACTTTTCACATTGTAATATTAAATTAACGCTTTGTGCGATTGAACTGTATAGTTTATATCATGGGAAAGGTTGAATTCTAGGCATTTAAGGTCAAATTTTTACAATTTTAAATTCCTAAATAAATGGTTTTTCTAATACAAAAAAACCTGAAAATTCAATCTTAAAATATGATGCAAAAATCAAAACCTTCTGGTCAGTTTTTGTGTTTGGTAGCTCAAATGATTGCAGAATTTGTACAGCATAAGGTTTTTTATTTAACACTGCTTACTATAGGCTAAAAACGAAACATTCGCTGTAAATACTCAAGTAAACAAATTTTTTTCCGGGAAGAACTTGCAAGAGCAGCAGCTCTTGAACTCGCTGCAGTCTGTGAATATCTAGCCTCAATTTTGTTTAATCGCAGATAGATCAAACTCAATAGACCAAACTCTTAATCAATCGTGGTCTTTCCATCTGATCGATCGGGGTACACAACAGTCTAGTGGTTAGTGTGCTCAACTGATAACCGAGAGGTCGTGGTTATGATCCTCAACAGGACAGACAATTAATGCAAGATTTCAGTTTCTCTATGAAAATCAGACATCGAATGGGCGCAGAAACTGCTGTTTGTCTCCCCCGTTCTTCCCTATAATCGACCCGAGCAGTTGCATTTTGACCTCACCCGGACATTATTTAATGTCACTTCCCACTTGGTATAATGATCGTTATAATCGACCTCATGTGGATCTGCTCCTTGACATCTGGAAATTGCAAACTAGCTCCATGCGTCCAACAACAAGAGCCAATTACGACCCATCGGCGGGTCATAAGTCAGGATCTTCAGATCATGATACCCGGAGCGGAGACGACTGGGCAGGTTATGAATCAGGCCGGAAGACACAGTAGCAATATGAAGCCTATCGTCTTTGTCTTCATGTAGGTCTTTGACTTCGATTGGACGGAAAGACCACGCATGATTAAGAGTTTGGTCTCTTGTGTCATAGACGCAGATCTGCAATTAAACAAAATTGAGGCTAGATATTCATAGACTTCGGCGAATTCAAGAGCTACCGCTCTTTCAAGTCCTTCCGAGTTACCTCGAAAGAGCAACGACTGTGAGCTTTCGATTCTATTTCGTTGTCCTTCTATTGCTCATCCGAAAACACTGTCAAATCAAAGACTGTTATTACTGAGAAACAATGGTACATTGTTCTGTAAGGCGCTTTGCAAAATAGATTCATGGAGTCTTTGCGGTGGTGTGCCGTGTTATGCGGCGCTGACGCACAACTGTATATCAAAATATCTACTCAGAACTACTTTAGGTCAGACTTGATGAAGGAAATGAGTTGTCATTCACTGACAGAAGCTGCAAGTTTAGCATCTCTGGCTAGAGAAAGGCGGTTTTAGGTAGAGAGCCTGTCACAAAATTCTCTAGATATTAGTCAACCTTGTTGGATGGTATGAAAGATGGGCTGGTGTGCATTGCAAACGAGTAGAAAACTAAATTGCGATATAATGTACATTAAAAGCCAGTCGCTGTCTTATGGAGCGAACCGAAAGTTGAAAGCAAATTCGGGAATTCGAAGAAGGTTCCTGGCTGACGGAATGCTTGGACAGGTTAGGTCGCTTATACAATAAGTGTTAATTAATTCAGCACTCATTTGATATCAAACATTCATATGAGCAGTTCATATGATATGTATATAATTGTATTTTGCTACATAATGTACATATATATTTAAATGTGATTTTCAATTAATAATTAATATAATATATTTTTAATATGAAATTGCTGCAAATCCAGAGACAATTCTTTGCTGTGTTTGTATGAGTCTATTTTCGTTGTTTTGACTGTGAATGCTTTTAGTATACGATCATTCATTCGCCGTTTCTAATCCACCCATCTTTCTGGTCGACCGTCATTCCATCCATTTGTTTATTCGTCCTTCCTTCCATCCATCCGTCTGTTTGTCCTTCCATCCATCTATCCGTTTGTTTGTCCTTCCATCCATCTATCCGTTTGTTTGTCCTTCCATCCATCTATCCGTCTGTCTGTCCTTCAATCCATCTATCCGCCTGTTTGTCCTTCCATCCATCCATCGTCTGTTCATCCATCCATCCATTCTTCTTCTGCTAATATTTAAAATAGGCAAGCAGAGACGCGGTTGGGTATTCGTTAGGTCTATTATTTATTCATTATGTGTAGTTCTCAAATACACTGATTAGCTATATACATAAATACATATTACTGTAGTTATATGTTTGTATATACACTCTCTCGGACACATTGCCGGACATACACAAGTATATATACTTATGGTCACGTGAGCACAACTGGACATCATGAAAATCTGATTGCGTCATTATAATATGACGCTGGTCGCGATTCCTCTGCTTCCTCTTCTACCTCTTCTTCCATGCTTGCAGTTCCAATACCACCGAACGAGAATATCGATCGCCAGCACCGATGGATGGTCGTGTTTCGGCCCGAACTCTGCTTCCGCAACACCCGCAGCAGCACTAGACGGGCAGCGGCAGCTAAAATAACAACAACTGCGACATTTCTTTTAACCGATTTAACCTCCGATTAATTTCAAGTGATAGATAGGCGTCGTTTGACACCTATGTGGTTTCGACCAATTCAAACTCAAAGACTTTGAAAAGGATTTAGACCGAATTCCCTAAAACTGTACACTATCCTTTCAAACCTTAAAGATCTCCAAATAAGATGAAGCACTTTGATTATTCTTGTGCTTTGCGTTTCTCTCATTCCTTTGCATAGACTAAGCATAAACTGCTGTGATTCCCGCATTCATCATACTAACAAGGAGTGCTCTAAAGTTTTAAGTCCTATTTTTTCTTTGCTATGCTGTCTCCCTCCTAACAATACCAGAATCAGGGCTAACTTCATTGATCATATAATTTTATTTGTCTAATATTTAGCTCAATATGCTTTAGAAACATTTTAAAGCTTTACATTTATTATCTGCTGCTGAAGTAGTCGCTTTGAGATTCACAATGAAAACTTGAAATTTTGTTTCTTATCTGTGTAAATGCTTTCAGCTTTTCAGTTTCGGGCTTTGTTCGTTCTCTGACCTCTGACCATCTGACCATTGACCCTCAGTGTGTTTTGGTTTCTCCACAAACCCTCATCTGACCCTTCTGTACACTTCTGGATTCGCCACCGGAGGTACTCAAACTGTCTAGAAGGGCAGGCTCCTCAGAAATTACTAATGCTGTACACAAAGGGCATATGACGGGCAAGGACACCAGAAAGACAATGTGTGTAGGGCTAAATGTGCGAATTATATATATATACATACATAATATGCATATGTATATGTATACACATGCATACTTATACATGTATGTATACACATATACACGTATTACGCAAAATTTCACATGTATATTCACGCATATAATTATAGGCATAATATAAAGATGAATAGGGCTACAGGTGAAGTTATTCACACATTTTTAGGGTGGGTACACAAGTCCAGCTGTCTCTCTCCCTGTCGCTGTCTGAGTGTCTCTGTCTTTCCTTCTTCTATGGCGTATCTGTATTGTCCATCAGTGTTATGGAGAGTTTCTCGTCCGAGGGTCTTATTCGTATTCTGCGTCTTATCAATGGCGGTCGACCGTCTCCTTATACGCGCGAGGAACAGCGACTATGCAGTCGCCCTATATTTACCAATGGCAGATTTGACTGATGATAAGCATTACAGGCACATCGCAACCAACCCATATGTATATACATACACACACACATAGTACATATACATATTATGAATATGTACTGTATATGCATATAATTATAGACCCAAATATACATCTACATAGGTTGGCCGCAGTGTATGCTTTCCAATCAATTCGCTGCAATATGAAGTCCAGCTGGTCATTTAAGGCGCTACTTAACATAATAATTGAGCACGTATTTTAGAGGGACGCAAGCGGCGAAGAGACAGAAGAACGACGATCTAGAAGGCAGATGTAGGTCTATAGATCCACGTCTTACAAAATGAGATTTAAAAAAACGAATAAAGAAAAAGCAGAAAGTAAACAATAATACACAATGGTCAGTCGTACTGATTGTAAAGTAGTCTTCGGATGTTTCCTCTTGTACTCTAATCTAATCTGGAAACTTATATAGCACTATTATCATACTGCACAAGGCATAAATCGATAGTCGCTTCGAAGCAAACCCCCCCATCATCTTCTTCCGTTTCTGAAACTTTCCAATTTCGTCGTTGAATTTCTTATTGTCTTTTAAATCCTTACATCGTTTTTCTCCGACTACTTTCACGTTTTATAGACTATTTCTCTTCATTATCATGTTGCTGCTGTTACTGCTGTTACTGCTGTTGCGTTCATTCGTGTTTTAATGTTCTTCTTCCTGGTCTATAGCTCAATGTCTGCATGGCTGGGGTCTGTCTTCGATGTAAAACAGCTAGAATCCTTCTGAAATCCGCGTTCCTGCACTTCATCTCATTCCAAGCTTTAGTCTTTCCATCTCACTCAAGCGCTCTGTTTATGATCTGCCGTCTCAGTCTATTAATTCTCCTATTGTTCGCATCTATTGTTGGTCATCTTCCTTCTTCTCCTCTTTCTCTCAGCCGACCTACATTAGTTCCACAACTCCGCTTTGTAGCTTTTTTTCTATTTCAAAGCCGGCTTTCTTCAAAGTGTAGACCAGCATCATTTAGAGTTTGTATACGCGTTATGGTAAATTCTCCAATATCAGCATCCCTCAGCGAGACAATGACCAAGAGTGTCCAATTAGGCGATGCTCCGCGACTAAAAAGAGGAAGAATAATATTATTACGCCCAAGGCCACTAGGCGTCCAATAACATTCTGGTGAGCCATTAGCGCAAAAATGACTGGTGGTACAAAGCGTCAGTTAATTTATATCTACCAATGAAGAATGAATATGTAAAAGTGGGCGGAGCTAAAGCACTATAGCTAATCACTTTCAAGGTTACACTCCGTAGCAGTGAAGTGCTTCAATAGTGAAAAGAATGACTGAACTACTGGCTGTCAGTTATTAGTGATGGGATGGTCCTATGTTGATAATATCGAGCAAAAAAGTCGTTCTAACACTGTTGCTTTTATGGCAAAAATTATTTTGCAGATGTAGACAGACAGACAAATAGACAGATCTGCTATACCATTTCAGCTCTAAGCTAATTAGCCAAGCTTTCTAATGGTGAATGTTAAAGAAAACCACAGTCACGAGGCTAATTTACACTAACGTTTCGGATCGTTCATATACTGCATGTCGTGATAATTACAAATTATTAGTAATATGAAAACTTTTAACTCCCACAAAGTGACAGAGTAATGTAAATATGAGGTGAAATCGGTTTGTAAATGGCAGGTATGTAGGAAACACTACATTGGAGTAGAACTGAAGGCTCGAACAGATAGAAAGCTCTTCTAGAAATCGCAATTTGCAGGCGGCTAAGTCAATACACCAGTCGATCGTTTCTTTCTTTAGTCTCTTTTGACCAATCTAACAGAATCTATTATCTATGGCTTGCAAAACAAGTAATCTACTTTTTGGTGTGCCTTAAGTGATGTCATTAATGGTAGTTGGAAAATGACTGAAAGAAAACTTGCGAGTAATCGAGTACTCGTTAAACTACTGGCAGAGTACTTGAGTAAACAGTTACTCTGATACAGCAGCCATAAAGCTGGTGCGACAGATTACATCACGCGAACATGGCAGGTAAAACTGAGAAAGCCATGCAGACGTGTTTTAGCGGTGTAATTAGTGGTATTCGTGGTAACACGAAACACAGGTAAGGTATTTTACCCGAGGCTAATCTAATTTTATTTAGCCTACTTCCATAGTGTGCCGTTATCATAATGTCGAAGGCATCAGTCGATGATCGCTTTCAGTGAAATTGTAATCAAAATCATAATCTATTGAAGAAGCCAGGTCAAATTCCACTAGGTCAGAGAAACCAGAAGTTAGGCGACAGTGGGTTTAAGCAAGTTTAACGGGTGAGTCTTAAGTTTAGACCTAAATGACATCACAGAACTGTTAGAATGAATAGAACTTGGCAGCGAATTCCAAAGTGTAGAACGGCAACCGAGAACGCTCTAGAACCTAACAATGTCCAGGTGAGAGGCACAACAAGAGTCATAGTGTCCAATGATCGAGTGCAATTTTGGTATAACAATTGATCATGGAACAGAGATGTATAGGTTGGCTTTTATTTAAATGCTGTACTTTGTGAAGTATAAGATTTTAAACTGGATTCTCTGCTCGATGGGTAACCAGTGTAATGAACGAAATATTAGTGTAATATGCTGATACTTATGTACATCCGTTATAGCTTGCAAATAAACGCCGACCTCTTTTAAACGGCAAAAACGATATGTGTAAAGAAACGCTGAAGGCGTTTATAAGGAGTTTTACGGTAATTAAGAAGGGCTGTTGGAACAGGGCTTAAACGATTTAGCCAAGACCACCAATAATTTTACTGGTGGCAGAGTTTCTGCAGAGAGAAAGGCGTGGACCAGTGCTTATCCACTTACTCATTTACTTAAATCCTCAAGCGCAATCCTACATTTATGGGTCTGTGACGGTCAACCTTATAGTGACCAGAGTGAAGCCTATATTTTCTTGGTTGGGTGGATCCTTTTGAACTAATTACCTAACTGAAGGGGCTGTTGGAGTACAGCTTAAATTGTCGGTTCATAATTTAGACACGTCCACCAATAGTTTCACTGGTGGGGGGATTTCTGAGAGAAAGGCATGGGTCATTTCAGCAGTTGGCGGTGCTAGAAATAATGGCTCTGACCAATTTCAAGCACAACAAAAAGTTCGAAGTGCTTTCAGTAGATGTGAATGTAAATGTGTACATGTTTCTATACTGACCATATGGCCTCGACCCTGTTCACTTTTTGTGAATGAATTGATCGGTTGAGATCCTTAACCACCGCTGCCTGTTTTGAATTGGTGCCATGCCATTTAAGGTCCTTGCGAACGGACCATGCTAACCCGAGATTCAAATCTCTGAAGTAATCCACGATCGGTATGCCAACCTGCATCCTCGCGTACACAGGCGCCTTTGACGTACGCCTTAGCCAGAGTAGGTAACCATGCCAGTATGAGAGGCACTTTTTTACACTATTTGTCTGCAAAGCAATGAAAATAGTATAATCTACAGATATACATTAGTACTTTACATGACATTTTATGGGTGTTTCATTAGTTTGAGTAGCGGTCGGACCACAACCAGCTTTTATTGGTCGATCGATCAGGATCTACAAATGAGGAAAACACGGGAATTGGCTAAGGAGCCATAACAGCTTTCATAGGACAGGGCAGTGACGATGGCAGCATCGAAGTAGGGAGGGTATCAACTTTGGCGTGTCAAGTACGCCGACAGGATCCTGTTGATTGAAAATATGAGACTAGAGATCCACCTCAAGAAACTAATTTGCTAAAGCTTTTATTGACTAATTTTTATGGGTTTTCTCTTATTCACAGGGTGCAAAATTAATAGTAAGGTACAGTGGCGGATTGGACGTCCATCATAAACTTGACTGACTGACATTAGTATAAAATTTCACTATGTGCATAACATTCCAAACAACAAGATCTCTTCTTATTATCTCTTCTAGCTCTTCTATATTTCCTCCTCCTAACCCAAAATGCTGGAGCTGCCACCGGTAGATTTTTCGAATTGGCTCCAGAGAACAGTAATACTTATACTGATGAATCATATATCCACTGCGTCATACAGTAATTATGAAAGCCTAAAGGGCCTAATGCAATGCATAGCATATATGCCTACGGCAAAAATAGAAGTTTCAGGAGTCCTAAAGTAGTATAGCAAGTAACTGAGCAAATTAACAGATTACGGCTGTATTGTGTTATTGCAAATTTTACAATAACCCAACAACTGAATTACTGCTTTAACAGAATCTAAAAGCTTTCTAACAGTAAAATGTGTGAATTAAATGTACCATTCTAAAGCACGTTTGATTAAATATTTAAGCAACAACTCATTTGATTTTATGCGTTAACATTTGTTTTCTTACGATGACACCTTTGGCTGACTAAAGCAAAATAAGTGAGGGTGCCTGCAGCTTCTTGACCTCTGATTCTAGGTCAGGCCCGCTGTCCTTCCCTCGGATCACTACCCTGACAACTTGTTCACGGGTTAAAAGTCACGATTGTCGACAGTTTGACATTGTTCGTTTCGTTTCCGTCTGACCCGAAGGGTTGGATAGTTCCATTACGCACGCACCACGGACCACAATCTAGCCGTAAAAACGTTGACCAAATGAGCCATTAATGGGTTCGTCGACCGAGTGACAACGAAAATAGATATCAATGAGCATATATTCTGACTTCGAATCTTGGTGCGTGAAATTTTTCAATTTGTCTTCTGTTTACATTAACCGTAATTTTAAGCTTGTCTCATTGTTCAGTTGTTCCTTCCATGTCTCAAGACATCCGACTTTCACTTGACTGAACCTTCGGCCACTGTTGCAGGATGCGCAAAATAAATGAGAATAGCGTAGCAATGAATTATGAATATGTAATAGCTCAGTAATGCAATAAGTGTATGACACTACCTCAGCAGTGCACATGCTAATAGCGTAGTGTTTATGAGATCGATGAACGGATGAAATCTTAGCTGAGTTTTATTATTAATATACTTGTAAACTAATTAGTATACGTAGAGAATCTCAACGTCACTTCAATAAAAGTCTTTCACGTTCAGAATTCCTATGTAAAAGTTTCAAAGAGACTGTACGCATATTAGGTACGTAGTTTATGATAACTCTTGTTCATATAATCTGTAATACTGAGCCAAAAACTCACCAGGAGCCAGTGTCGGCAGTTAACACCCTGGAATTATAAAGACATTTCCTTTACCCTAGGCTGCTTTCATAGCATTATTTTGCAGCTTGTAATAATAAAAGATTAAACAGTAGTAGAGGTAAATTGCACCTCCATACAATACGATTATACTCCATCTAAGGAGATTTCTGCGATTCACTTCACCTAAGGAGATTACTAGGATTACATTCCACCTAAGGAGACTTTTACGATTACACTCCGACTAAGTAGACGTTTACGATTATATTTCAATTAAAGGGTCTTCAATCAAAACCCAGCGCAACAGTCAACCAATGAATCAGTAAAACTTACAGTCACTCATAAATTTGGTATGTGTCAATCAGCCGATAAGTCAATTGCACACACATACACACACGGGGACGTTTAGTTAGTCGGTTTTCAGTCATTCAGACGATCAGAATCGCTGAGTCAGGCTCAAGTCTGAATCGCATCAGAGTCAAGCTGAAGTCTATTCAGTCTTAATGAGTCTGACTTAATTCTGACACTGTGTGTCAGTTAAGAATTAGAGAGTCAGGCAAATGTCTAGCATTGTGTCAATCAGGATACTATCGCATGAAATAGCCATATAAAATATGAACATGAATAACAGGTCATCGCAATGAGAGTCATATCACGTCATTCTGGTCTACTTATTCGCATTTTTTGTAATTCTTGTGGTGGTTTCTTTCTAGTCTCTATGATGAGACTTATTTGGACATTTCCAATATCAGAGCCGTTCACAGAGATGAACACGATTGGATAACTCGGGCGAGAACCGAGTTAAGGGAAGGAGTTATTCGCTGAATACGCTCAAGCGAGTCACTCCCTTTCACAGGCATTTACTAATAATCCTTTCATCTCGGCGTAGTCACTTGGGCCTCACTCTGTGACAAAAATGAAGAAAAACTGGAAGCCTGCGTTATTATAAGCTCTGCATTTGCCATTATGCGACTGAAGAGTAAGACCTTCCCTATTATCGTTCAGTCTTCTGTTTATTTAGCGTCATTTCAAGAACCGGACTGATTTCCATGCATATGTTGAATCTTTTGTGATCATGCAATATCTTTGCTTTAGGTGCCTCTCTTCTATCGTATCTTTAATTATCTTCAGTGCTCTATGTAACTAAAAATAACTGCATATATACATTGCTTTAGCTCTTAAACTGCGCGATATACTTAAATGACTGCCATTTGCCACTGGTGATTACTTTCGATGTGGGCCTAGCGTTGACACCTGATTAATGCGCTTACCTACATACAGAAGCTATTATGTCGCCCTGTTTCAGGTTAGCTATCCAGTCATACCTTTGCTCCACGAGCCTAGGTAAACTGGCGCGAGACTCCACCCACCTGGAACAGCTTTACTCTGGATCTCCAGGCTACGGATGCTACTGCAACTTTCGCCAAAGCTTGTAAACTGTACTCTGTCACTGAAGCTGGGCTGAAAGCGCTTCCGAATAGACGAGGCGAAGTTACTGAAGGAGCGAATGAACGAAAGAACAAAACGAACGAATGAGTCAGTGATTGTATAAGTGAACGAGTAAATGAGTGTTTAAGAGAACAATCAGATTCTCGTTCTGTCAGAATTAAGGGACGCGGGACGAACCTCGTAATCGAGAGGATAAAAGCAAATAGAATACGGCTGATTTTAATGTCGGCGAATATTTAACATTTAGGCCTAACTATTAGGCCAACATATACTTACACAGAGATTCACTGCATACTTGGTTAGATTTAGCCGCACAAGATGAACCAAAGCTTCTGAAAAAAACGTTTTCGGAAAGAGCAATGCAATTCTGTACTCGCAGCGAGAGTAATTTTCTGTTCAATTACTTGTTTCAGCTGCTGCTTGCTGCAGAGAGAGTAGAATTATACACAATTATAGAGATAATTAGCCCATACCCGTCTTCACTATGCACAGAAATCTCCCTTCAAAATCCAAAATTCCGTTCCGTGCATGAATAAATGTTCTGTCGATGGAAAAGAGGCGAAAGGGAAGACAGTGTGTGCGAAGCCTGTGTACAGACTAATTGTCTGCATCCCGCCTATAGCTGGCTTGCAGATCAGCTGCAGAAGTTAGGGGTGCATGAATCGATGAGAAAGGGTGATCGATTGATACCAGTGTGCTGGTAATTCTAGGGTATTAAGTGTAATTTTGAGAGAAGAGTAGAACGAAATTGAGAAGATTTAAGGATAGTAAAGCAGGGAGAGGAGAAATAAAGATTTTATACAAGAAAATAAATCGTTTTTATGAAATAATTTAGCATAACGAGTTTTTGTGATGGCGGACTCCATTGTACTTTGAGTGATTTCATTTTTCAAGTCTTAAAATGCCATTGGTTTGATCAATTGCTTAATGCGCATTGCCAAATTACCCACTGCCCCGTCTTGCTGTCTTGCTCAACTTTTGTTCAGCATTGTTTTATGGTTAATTGCCACATTGCCATTGCCTTACTACCCACAGACTCACTGTCTATAGCCTCATTACCCATTGCCTTTGCTGTCCATAGCCTCACTGCCAAATGCTTCGCTGCCCATTAGTTTATAGGTCAACTTCAGCATTTCTAAACGCATCGCAATCTATTTGTCTCACATGCTAAGAATTCACGCAACTAAAATGTAGTCCATTATGTCGCGAATTCGTATGCAAATATTGAACAGCAGAACCGAGAATTTACTTTCGGTATCAGATTACAACTTGCTATTTACAAAGATTCTTCCTTGATCATAATTAGCAGCGACTGTCATACAGTCCTACAACACAGTAAAGACCCGAAAAGAAAATCTCACGAGAACCAAAGCACAGTCATACGGAAGGAGTATAAGACTCGGACATCCGGCAGTCTCTCAGTTCCGTTCGTCTTCTCCAACAACAGAATAAGCCACTCCAAATTGACTTGACTGGGTTAGGATTATATCCGTAGCCACCACAGGCAAAGATAATTTCGGCAATGGTCCCTAGTCTCTTGTCAACCAGTCCAATATTCTTCACTCTTGTGCTCACATCCAAGACTCTTCCAGCACCCCCAATACCAAGAAAGATGAAGGTAAAGGAAAGTTAGGCGCTTCTCTGCTTTTCCATCTTCCTCCACTTCAGTCATGGCCTCGCTTCTCCAGTCCGGTCAACATGAATATCCAACCCACCGTAACAGTTCCATTCCCTTTCTCTCTCTGGTCTTTTGGCAACCGGACTTCATTCTTGACGTGCCATCTTTGGAAAGCCCCACTGACTTGACGCAGCGCTCGGGAATAAACTGGTTCCCTGATCTTAGCTTTTAATTAGCGCTTTAGAAATTGTTTCCGATTACGATTACATAAGGCTCATCATGAAATAGAAGGCATTTGTGGCACACCAGTTCAGAATTAAAAAGCCTGTAAAATTTAGAAGTCTAGTTTGAACAATTTCCTTCGGCGTCTAAAACATGAAAAACGAAATTAATTGCAATCGGCTTTCGCTCTGTAATTTGATGGAGTTCTTCATCACGGCCTTTCATATCATCGTCTTCGCCAGACTTCAGGGGCTTCCTGTTTAGACAGTAGGGTGATGGCGCATAATAAGTGGCGATTGCAATCAGCTGCATATCATTAGGCGCTGTTACTGAAGGTGTCGACAAGAAACGAGCATCTATATACACAGGAACAGTTTCGAAGGTTTTGTGTTAGAATCGACATTTGCCTTGGCAGTCTTTGCTCTTTATATCTGTCTCACGATGTTGGCGCTTACGCTACCCAGTGCAACTTGAATCATTTACTGAGCCAACGGCCCGTCCTGCAGAAATCTTATTATAAAGCGCAATAATTTATAGGCGCAGTGACTGGGGCGGGAGTTGCAACGTCGGATCTGTTGGACTCGAGGGATGGGGTGGAAGGAGTCTTGCTTAGGCTCGATCGATCAGCTGCATTCATATACAGCCAATGCAATTCAAACTGCTTTGCCTAATGTATTAGACAGGCTCGACTCATAAATGGCGTCGAGCGTTAAGTCATTACAAATCGATTTGGTGAACTTGCTTTTAATGTTCACACCCTTTTGTTCACATCCGAATTAGTCGACCAAATGGCTTTTAGAGGCGATATACACATTCTTTTTCAATACCCTTACTTACATACTTACTTACTTACTTACTTACTTAATTACTTACTTACTTACTTACTCACTCATCAACTTACTTAATCTCTTTCTCACTATCTTACTTTTCTGTTTACCAATTTTTGTACTTGCTTATTTGCTCGCTTATTTACTTACTTACTTACCAACTTATGTGTTTCCATATTAGCTTGCTAGCTTATTCACTCAATTGCTTACTTAATGATTAAGCAACTTACCCGGGATTTAAGAACTTCAGGTTCAGTAATCGTGCATTTAGTTTAGCCTATTATTTTTACCACGTAACTTAACTCTTTTAAAACGCCTCAACCCTATAGATAGATTCGCCAGTGCTATTACCATGTACGGGCAGAGACCTTATTTTCTTGCATGCACATAATGCATGTATTATTAGCCTGGGCAAGTTGACATGTTTGGTAGCGACTGTGCAAATATGTATGTATCTAGATGGGTATTTATGTAGAGCTTTTACTAACTCTCAGAAGCACCGGAACATGACTATTTAACAGTTCGAACAAGGCGCGTCTTAAGTTTAGCTGGAAAAGTTTCTTATGCATCAGCCGGATATCCAGAGGAAGACTGTTCCAGACAGTTCGAAAATTTCAGAGTTTGGCGATGTGATTAGATGGACTAAGGTTCACAACTGACTCATGTAATGGCCATTCGGTCATGCACAGCAAGATTGAATTTGGTCTCTATACCCAGTCCACGCATTTGGACACTAGTAGACTGGCAAACTTATGAAATTTTACACGAATTTCAGCATATGTTTGAGGCTTCATATGACCGATATATATTATTTTGAATTTATGTATATATTCATATGCAGGTATACATTATGCATGTATGTATGATGACAGAATTTCAGGTCGTCATTGAATATAAACTATATGTAGAGGTACATTACGTAGAGTATATATAAGTAAGTAAGTAAGTAATGAATTTGTTAATACGCCATATTTCCATCAGCTGAGCGTGGAATCTTAGGCGTGGGTGAGTCACAAGGGTCAGACAACAAAAGCAAGACGGTACAAATAGGTCTTAAGCCGCTTTACGATTATGTCTGGTGAGATACTGTTGTGAGTAGGACAATCGTAAACAGGGAGACTATTCCAGATGACAGGTGCAGAATTGCTGAATTCACTTCAGGAGAATTAAGTAAATGATTAAGTAACATGTATAAATAGCATAACGTAGCCTATACTAATACCAGTAAAGCGTAAAGTAATATCAATATGTTACGTAAGTTGACCAGACTGCAACCTTTCCGCTTAAGCGATAACTTCAGGTCATCAATGAATTCCTTCTCCCAAAGTGTTCTGTAATCTATTATTTACAGTATGTAATTATATCCATATATGCAATAAAAGAGAAGTTCAGGTGATCGATGAATTCATAAACCCTGAATTATTTACTCCTGATGATTGAGTGGTCTTCTTTTCGCAAGATTTTAAGCTAGCCACAACTGTGGGTACCTAAATGGCATTCTGTAGCCGAGAAACTAGAAAGCTATAGTAAATGAGGACATTAAAAGTCTTCGTGTTACGAAACCGTTGTCGATCAGTTGATTTTAGGGACTCCATCGTGTAACAGTGACTCTGACTGATCGTTAATTTGCTTTTTCTACCATGCATATTAATGCACGATAGTAAATCATGTTAATCCCAAATGCCCACCACGCCACCCTCACGAGGTCCCCTATTAGAAAGAAACAGAGTGCGTGGTGGACGACCAAGGGATAAACAGTCTGAAACGCGGACGATGGAAGGCATCGACGCCGGATATGGTGTCTCTATAAAAACAACGGGAGGAAGGCAACGGGAAACCACCTGTCTAGAACTTCCCGAGTACACGTTGAATGCCAATAGTAAAGAAGCAAGACAACAACGTGAACGATTCGATCCACCAATTTGATGGAGAGATTCACGTTTGGCAGGGGAGGAAACAAGGCCTCTTCGGCCGTCATCCAGTGAAATCCTTGTAAAAATAAAATAAAGCTCAGAATAGGGACGTGGAATGTGAGAACAATCCTGAGACCGGAAAAGTTATCCAATGCCATCATAGAGATGAGAAGAACAGGTTTGGATATACTGGGACTGTCGGAGGTGAGATGGAAGGAGTGTAGTGACTTTATGAGTGAAGGAATTGGAGTGATATACACCGAGGGACAGAGAGGCCAAAATGGAGTGGCCATCCTACTAGGGGAAAGGGTTGCCAAGTGTGTCACAAGAATAGAAAAGTATAAAGATAGACTCGATGGTGGTAATAAAAGCCTACCCAATTGACATTGTGGTGATACAAATCTATATGCCCAACATAGCCCGTGATGAGGAAGAAGTAAATAGTATATATGAGGTGATAGAAGAAAAATTAGGGGACATCAAAGGAAGAGAGTTTACATTGATTATGGGAGACTGGAATGCGTCGGTTGGCGAAGGGGCCGAAGAAATCTGTGTCGGAAAGTATGGACTTGGGAAAAGAAATGACAGAGGACAAAATCTCGTGGATTTTATAGAAGACAAAAGTTAATTATAACAATATGGAAGGCTACTGGGAATGCTGCCCGATATCGACTGGACTACATCATGGTTAAATAAATGTATAGAAACAGCGTAAAGAATTCCAGAGTTTTGCCGGGAGCGGATGCAGATGCGGACCACAACTTGATAGCCATGACTGTCCATTTACGACTAAAATTCATCAAGAAGAAGAGGAAACAAGTAAAGAAATGGGATGAGGAAAAATTAAAGACTAGGAGTAAAGAACTATCAGAAAAGATAGAGGAGCCCTTAGTAGAAAGAATACACAGCCACGACAGAAGAAAGATGGAGAGGGCTGAAGGAGATTATTACTAAGGAAATATTGGAAACTGGGATGTCTAAAAGGGCAACCTCCTCGAATGGGTTACGACGGAAATGCTTCAGGATGACAGGCAAAAATGGAAACATCAGAGTACGGAGAAAGCTAAAAAGGAATATAGGAGACTAAATAACAAACTACGAAGAACAACATAAAAGGCTAGGGAAAAGTGGTGGGAAGAGCACTGTAGAGATTTGGTTATGTTTCATACCGTAAAGTCATTATAAAAGGTATGTTGTCCCTTTATTGTACCAGGATTGCGATTTTCTGTCTCACTAGCAGTTGACTTCAGGTCTCATTATGTTCCAGATTCTGCGAGATTACACATATATGCATACATGTTTTTATTTAGGCCGTGTCGATTAGATTCGTTCCTGTCCATTTTATATGATTTTATCAGTTGTGATCGTTCAACAAGGCTGCCGTTTGAACGAAGCTACACCTTTTTAGGTCCCTAGAGTAGGAGCAGTGTTACACCCCAAATGTCAGAAGCACTTCAATTAAATGTAGGCCTAGTCTGTGAAATAAATTCACTATATGGAAGCTATCCACAACAGGATCGTCATTATATAGGGCATAAAAAGCCCATAGACCTTATTCCTATAGGGACTTCATATGTCCTATCATATGGGACCATAATTTACAAGAAATATGAAGCCCACATGGGGAATTTTGTCATATTGCAATTGTAATTTGAGATTTATAAAGCGCCTTTTAGAGGATAAACTCAACAGAGGTGCTTCTGGCCCGAAAATGTAAAATCACTATTAAACAGTACAGTCTTCAGGCGCCTGCCTGCATATGGAACACTGGACATATGGACTTCATAATTATGTCCTACCATATGGGACCATAATTACATGTATACAGGACATATGAAGCCCACATGAAAATTTTGTCATATGGACTTAATAATTATGTCCTACCATATGGGACCATAATTACATGTATACAGGACATATGAAGCCCACATGAAAATTTTGTCATATGGACTTCATAATTATGTCCTACCATATGGGACCATAATTACATGTATACAGGACACATGGAAATTTTGTCACATGGACTTCATAATTATGATTACAAGCTTTGAGTTCCGACATAAATGAATTCCATAGACAATAGAAAGTGTCGTTAATGAAACTTGTAAGCAATTAGGCCTAATTTTTATAATGCTACTTACTGCTTTTGAAAACTAATATTATAAACTAGTCTATGCAAACTTCAGCCAAACTACTTCAGATATATAAAATATTGTTCTGCCTAACACAGTTTAAACATAATCAGCGTTTGTTAGATCAAACTCTTAACTTACTGCTGGAGGCCATGTTCGCGGCGCTTTTGAGAGAATACAAAAATGCGATGTATAAATATCAAGATACTGATACAGACATAAGACCCTAAAAGTATATATTGTTATGTATAGAAGGATATATTGGTCTATATGCCTGCAAGATATAGTTACATATATATAGGCGCATATGTAGGCTCTATGTATGGTACACTTTGCGTCATAGCGCTTTAAAGCTGGCGCTACATTATTATGAGAAATGACACGTACTTTGTCTCCATCGAACTGACATTAGAAGGAATGACCGCCGTTCAGTGGGAAAAAGAATAATTCTCCTCAGACTGCTAGAGAAAACTAATCAGTCGATCGCTATATATAGTAATTTTCAATGAGTCCGCATGCAGTATGCGATTGTGATTGTATACGTTTTTAAAACAGCTATGAAATATTCATTGAAATATTCATTGAAATATTCATTGAAATATTCATTGAAATATTCATTGAAATATTCATTGAAATATTCATTGAAATATTCATTGAAATATTCATTGAAATATTCATTGAAATATTCATTGAAATATTCATTGTTTTTTCTCCTCTTTACAATAATCCAAAGCAACTCTTAACGGCGATTATGGCTCTTCTCTCAGTCATGATTCTCACGACCTCTCTGCAAGGATACATTTATAATGCGAAAACTCGTAACCAGCCTCCATGGGAATTCTTTATTTCCCTCAGCCTTTCACGTTACTAAGCCACTGAAACAACGGTTGCCAAGCCACTGGAACAACGGTTGTCTAGTTACTGGATCGCTGCTGTCTTGTTTCTCTTAGCCAAAGAAGACTGAAACGTGGAAATTTAAATAATTGATAGGAAAGGAATCCCAATCAGTGAGTATTGTATCCATGGTCGTACGTAGATAGTCATGTTTACACGTTTTCTAGCGTTGGAGAAATTTGGAGGTTCAATTACGATACCTTTTGATGTTCAGTTATATGTAAGTGTAAATGTGACTGAACATTTCTGTAGCGCCTTCTTAAGAATCTCTCAAATATGCTCCTCAGCAGCCTATGGCTGATGAACTAGTTCTCAATATAAGAACGTACTGTAGTATATGACAAGGTCAGAACGCGAGGCACATTAGAGGGCATAAAATCTTATATTACCTTCTTGACGTAACGGAAAATATTATACGGTTTAACACCTTAAGTAAATTTATATAGGCTACCAAACCTGATATAATTATTATGTATTATAACTACAGTTAATATCTTATGACTTATACTCTATCTGAACCATATGACCTTACATAGCATAAGTTAGAGGCCCACTCCACGCATAATGAAGAAAAAAAATATTGCAGTCATTTCAGTCAGCTAAGGTGAAAATGATGCCTAAGTACACAAATCACTTAGGTGTCAGTGACAATTATAGGTTAAATAAAGTTGGGGTTGACGTCTAAGATAATTCAATGTAGTGTACTGTGATGTACTTTAGTGTAGCAATCTAGTACACTTTAGTGCAGAGTAATATCGCGTAACATAGAGTAGTGCACGCCACCATAGTTTTGCACCGTCGGTTTTGTCGTAATTACACTTTTACACTCTTGCAGAGCAAGCAACTGTGGCAGACTTCAGTTCTGCTGAACTCTTACTCGGCCTCGTAGGATTTGTTTTCTCTGCATACCGGGCAAACCTGCTCGTGTTCTAATCCCTTCCGTTGTCTTCACCTCACATAAAACATTTTCTTTCGTCTCAAAACACAAATCCTGCTTGGTCTGGTGGCTGGAGCGAGACACTCGACTGACCACGTCCTGTATTTTCGCCCGTGTAATGACCGCCGGCTGCTATAAATTATAAAGACCTCTAGCTGAGTCTTTGCAAACATGGAAACGTAAAATAGCCCACACCACTAGATGTAGGCCAATACTGGGATCTGCTTCGAAGCCCTGGACATCAATAAATCGTTGCTGCACGAAGCGAAGCACTTATTTTTCGGCGCACGGTGTAACCCTTTGGACCTTCGACTGGAAATCCCTTTAAGGTATTTTCGTGAATTACTGCTTCCGATGCGACCGTCGATCACTAACGACAGAGGAGAAGGTACAATGACAATGGATTCGGCAAGCATTATTACGTTCCAAATGTGCGTTGCTTACTTCAACGACTGCTTAATACGCCAACCATTGCACCTCTACTGGTTTCACGACTGACTACATTGGACTACTGTCCATTCGCAGATTAAATAATCCCTGTCGTCATCCATTGGAGAACATTAGACCGCAAGGTATCACTGGACGCATCGTTCTAGATATGTCTGGCACGTGTGTGAGTAAGTACCGCAGTAAGCTATTAACGATAATTTATAAAACTGTTAAAGCAAAAGCACTAGCCTCGTCTATAGCTAGTCGAACAGCTGAAGAGGTAATAGTTTCCCAGATGCTCCACTTCAAATCAAATGGCAGCGTTCAACAGCACAGCTGCGTCTACCGCCATCTATCTAGTTTCCAGGAACCGGCTGATCTTCATTAATCAGCCTTTGTCGAAGTAGCTTGTACTCCGCCGTCGTCTACGAAAATATTGTTGAACGCCACCTCCCGGCCTGTGGCTGAACCATTAAGGGTGCACCGCTTATGTCGACATAAGACAGGCTAAAGTCGCGGTAACAATGAAGCGCTGAAACTGATCTAAGTCTTAATCAACTCATTTCAAGTTTTCTCTCCTGGCGTCAGACGTTATTCCCGTCTTGCTCCGGCATTACGTGTAGGTCGGCAAGTGAAATTATTAGCTGCGTGGAATACGAGCCCCGGGGGCTGTGCATCTGGACTTTTCTAAGGTGTCGATAAATCCTGTGTAATCCTCTTTTCGTAATAGCCACAGTCGGACAGAAATTTTATGGGCGAAGATAGGAAATTGTATTGGTTAAGATGGGAAGCTATTCGCAAAATATCGCAACTTAACAGAGATGAATAAGCTTGAGTTTTCGATAGCAGATCTATATTGCAAACACTCATTCTATTTATTTAAGAAGTTAAGAAATGGTGGACCTGCAGTATCAGTAATCTCGGCAGATTTTAAGAAATGCCAAATGCGGATCCAGAGGAACCAGTCTGGTCTTTGTCCATCCTTGATTTAGGAGGGAAGGACAATAAGTTGATACCCAAAATCGGTTTGAATGATCGCGATCGCAAGAAAATTGTGAAATTAAGAAAGGACAAGAGAAACGAACAGAAAAGAGAGTAAGAATCTAACCTAATGACTTATGTTTTCGTAATATCCAAGGCATAATTCGATGGTTCGCTTGAAGTGAAATCGTACTCAAAATCATAACCCATTTAAGAAGCCCGGTCAGAGAAACCAGAAGTTAGGCTTCGGTGTGTAAGCAAGTTGAAGCAGGTGAGTCCTAAGATTAGACATAAATGACATCACAGAACTGACAACAAAGCCAAGGACCAGCAACCGAGAGCCCACTAGATCCCAACATTGTTCTCATACGAAGGACAAGAGTCGAACTGTCCATTGATCGAGTGCAGGATGTGTTGTTGGTATAACGGTCATGTTAGTTTTATCTGTAGGAGACAAAAAGCTTGCTGAGGAACAGATGGCCTGACTGATAAGCACAGAAGGGTCAGTTCCATTAACGTGAAACGTACAACGAACATAAGGGCCGAACCAATAGCCAAAGGGAGACAGATCAGGAACCTTCAGCTTATGGACTGACATAAGCTCAATACAATTAAAGGGTTCCAGACCTGGATTAGTTGTAGACCTATGTTGGAATTTTGATAAGAAAAAGGAGGGGCTCGCTGTTAGCAGCGTAGTTTGGGAAAGTGAAGAACAAGTCAGTGGGTGAATTAACGGAGGACAATAAGGGAAACAGGAACCAACTAGTTAAATAAATGCAAATATATTAAACCAAGCAAGGTAAAATACAATACTTCTTTGATAAAAACTAGATTAGCTACTAAATCTATAAATTTATCAAATTTAAGCTAATTTTAAAATGCTTGTAATATGAAATTTTACTAGCAGAATTTGAAACCAAAACAACAAGTAACTTAACTTGAGAAATGAAGAAGTGAAAGAAATCGGGCAAAAGAACCAGAAAATTCAAGATAAAAGCTAAAAAACTTAACGTCTCAAAAAATCCTCATAAATTTTGGAGACTTGAAATAGTCGTGGCTTCTAAAAAGTCGCCATGATTAAAAATATGTCGTCTGAAAGTTTGCACCTGTTAGCATCTCGACAGTGGGAGATTAATTTGCCTTCCCTGTTTTGTCAACATATGGATCTGCCTGTGAGCAATGTCATTATGGCCATGTAACTCAGCTCGACTGTAAGGGGCACAATTCAGGAACATTACCAGCCTGCGGACTGTAAGATACAAAACGAACTATATTCGAAGCTGGAAAATCAGTGGGAAAATTTGCTAAGGTTGCCTACAGGTCCGCTATTCGCTAATTACTCACAATCCATCCAATCTGATAACACAATCCGCTGCCTTTACATTACAATACTTCATCCCTTTGTCAATAAGTCACATACCTTCTGATAGTCTACACACCAGCGGCGCTTTCTCTAGACTAAGTGTTTGATTCGTCAGGATTTGATTGTTGGCCAGTGATCCAGGCTGTTCAGAATCCCATCTGGTGGTTGGTCCCCGATTAGCCGTTCTTCACCGCAATACATTGTCATGCATACAGACGCACTGAGGTGCATAGACCTACACAAAGACACCCAGAAACTAACAATTGAGCTTGGCGTACAGCATATAAATCGGGGTCCAGAGTCATAAGACAGCGTGGACCGGTATACTATGTTTCGATATTCTAGCACAAAATTAAACATGCCTAGTTTAACTACAATTAACAATTTGGTGTATAGTCCACCTAACAGGTCTATATATATTGATCTAATGGTCTAAATACGGTCGCTATATAAAACCGTGTACATTTACATTTACACTGTACATTTACATTTAGATCTGTTCAGTTAAGCAATGGAATTACAACAATTGAGCTCCGTTTCGTAACAGCGTTTAGCAGCAGATTAAGGCTGTTGACCTGTGTGTCTCTGTGTATTGTCTGCCTATGTGTGTGTGTATGTGTTTGTGTGCAAATGTGTGTGCCTGAAGCCAAAGCCAAAGCTAAAGCTAGACGCCTGCATTCCTCTTATATGTGTCTTCATGTATGTCCTTAAGGGTCTCAAGACTCATCATGGGCCTTTGTCGACCGTCCGTGGTATAGGCCTAAAAGTACTTACTTCATCACAGCACTTTTCTGCGGTCTGACAGTCCCTAGAATCGATCACAGTTATGATTGGTTGCACTTTGCGACGCACTTGAGTCTCTCCCGACTCGTCCGGCGATTCCTCGTCTCTGCGTCTATATCTGTTTTCATATTTATACAGATATACACGTTAGACATATATACGTATATATATATATATATATATATATATATATATATATATATATATGTGGGCGAGTGTATGTATGTGTTTCTGGAACGTCTCTTCTTCGGCGTCGGATGTGCTTCCTCGCTATATGAATGGTCATGAAGAAGTGCTTAAAAATAAACAGCCTATCTTCAGTCCAAATGACATTGTATATCTTAGAATAAAAGACAAAAAAACTAGGATAGGTTGATCAGCTGAAAATATGAAATAGATATCAGGGGCCAGAGACAAAGCCCTATCTCAGGGGCCAGAAGGGAGACGCCAAATAGAGTTGAAGGCAATATAATAATCGAGACTCAGGTTTTATTTAGAATATTGTAATCGTAATCACAGATTTGTATACATAGCGCCTCTTCAAGAGAAACTCCTCGGTAGCGCTCCAGATTTTGTACTGTTGACATATTTATTTCGAAAATGACGTAGTTCGTTTTCTCGAATGCAAACATTTTTTCGTGCAAACCGTGACAACTATTTTAAAAAAATGCACAAGTCAATGACGTGCATGATCTCAAGAACCAACTGCTGGATGAATGATTTCCTTGTGTTAGATATGGTCAGATACACAATGACACATACACCATGGGAAATGTACTTTTCATTTTTATCCAGTCCAGATCTTACAGATAAAAATAGTCAGACGAGAAGTGCACAACCAAAACATAATGACGTCTGAGAAACTATAACTGGCGAGTTCAGACGAGGAAAAACATGAGATCATTCGATGTCCATAAAATGCACTAAACATCATGCATATGAAAAAGAAGAATAGTTGCACGGATGTGAGCCATAATGTCTTCTGATTTCTTTGGTGAACCAGTTAATTTTTTTCAGGTCTGTAGTGTTAGTCTGCTATCTGGCTATGTTGTTTCTGATCTCTATCCTTTTTGCAAGCCCGTCCAATTACATCGATGGCGTTTGTTCGTATCCCTTGTTGTTTGTCTTTCCGCATGTCTCCTATGTTGTTTTGATCACTGATCTGTATGTCTCACCAGAGAAATCAGAAAGCAACTACGCAGAGACAAAAGCAACTGGGTGGAACAACAATGTAGACAAGCAGAAGAAGCTTTCAAGATAAATAGCATGCAGGAATTCTACAATAAAGCTACTTCGGGGACAATTCGAACTCAAAGTTGTTTCAGTCAAAGACGCAAAAATGTGAAATATTAGAAGACAATTCACGCATACTAGAACGATGGAAGGAACATTTCGAACAGCTACTAAATGTCGACGTACATAATGACCCCAAAGTCTCGGTCGAGATGCTCATAAACAATATAGAACAACAGATGCCCAACTTTTTACAGGATAAACTAAGAGATGCTATCAAAAAAATTTTAAAAAAATAAAGCACCAGGTATGAGTGGAATCTCTACAGAACTGCAGCAATGAGGAGAAAAAGTTGCGGAAACTATGCACATTCTCGTTACAAAGTTCCAACAAGACGGAGACAACCCAGAAGACTGGGGAAAATCGATGATCGTCCAATTATACAAAAGAAAGAGAAAAGGGAAGTCCGCCAGAATACAATAATTATAAAGGTATCAGCCGACAGATCGTGTCGGGAAAAGTCTTCACTAACATTATTACAAATAGATGAGACGTTGGGAGCGCACTTGGAGAAGAACAAGCCGGTTTCAGATCACGATGAAACTTGACCAGCTATTCATAATGAGACAGATTCTTGAAAGAAGCTTAGAGCACAGTCAGAGTCTTCATCAACTTCATAGAATTCAAGCAAGCATTCGACAGCTTATGGCCTAACGGAGCGTGAAGAACGGGGCAAAATGCAGGAAAACCAGAAAAATTTTTCAAACTTGTACAAATAATATGCAGGAAATCTTCGAGTGCGATAGAGGTTGAGAGGAAGATAATGGAATACTTCCAGACAAAAACAGGGGTACGTCACGGATGCATCTTATCACCGCACCTTTTCAACTTAGTATTGGAAGTAGTAATGGCTCCCAGCCTAAACACCCCCCTTAGCAGGAATCTACCTAAACGAAGGCGTAGTGAACGAACTTTGATTTGCTGACGACATTGGCCTCCAAACCAGAAACGAAAAAGAACTACAAGATACTAAGACACAGATAGACAAAACCAGTAGAAGATTCTGATTAATGATTAATGCAGAGAAAACTGAAACAGTGGTTTTTTGAAAAACAAAAGTGAAGCCAAAAAACATTCGCATCAAAGGAGAACCTATTGAACAGATAGATCAATTTGTTTATCAGGAGTAATATTCGCAGATGAAAATAGCGAGAAAGACATACGCAAAGAAAATTGGACGAATATCGCAAGAATTTTGAAGAATGGCCATGGTATGGAGAAGCTGGAAAATAACAAGGGAAAACAAAAAGAAGAGGTAGGGCCAATATGAGACGATGATACAGTCTTTTCTACATGGATCAAAATGCTGGACAATGAGAAAACAAGACGAAAAAAGAATTCTCACAACAGAAATGAGCTGGCCACGGAAACTCGCAGGAATCTCACGACTACAAAAATTTCTACAGAAATAATATATTGTTAACGTTGACCATGTCAAATAATATTGCTTACGCTAATACGAAATACACAATGTTTCCAGACTATTCGGTTTTTATGCAAATAAGTTGATTATCTTGATTTTGAACGATGAAGATACGCAGAGGTAGCAGTTCTTATGCAAAAATGATGCCAAAATTGACTGTTTCTAACTTTGTATGACGTCGCGAATAACGCTTTGGGTGGTATAAAACTGCATTTTTAATAATTGGAGATAATTTCATCAATGCCTGCAATATTTGAGCAATAATATTTTGTGTTTAGAGCCAAAACTTTGAAGGCGAACAAAATGCCCACTTTGTTTCAGACGGTCCTATACCCCTCTACATTTGTTGACGTACCCCTATATTTTTATATTAGTTTGTTTGAAGTCGCTTAGTCTTGTTAATCAAGGTCAACACAAAATGAGTAGGACTTTGAGTGACCCCGAGTACTTTTCAGAAGATAACCTATGTAAGAATGTATGTGTAGCGGTGTTCAATTCTAAAGATGTTGTTTACCTCAAGATTGAGTGTTATGGATGTGAATTCTTTGTCGAGGGTCTCGGAGAAAAGATGAAAAGTATCCATTGTTGATATTTGAGAACTGGAATTGACTGCCAAGAAGATGATGGATGGTACCTGATCCTCATTCGCCTTCTCTGTCCTTCCACAATATTTTTTCCTCTACAATGCTTCCCTTTGATGAGGATTTAAAACTGAGCATCAGTGAATATGACGTCAAATCCAGCCCGATGCAGAAGTAATAATAATATCTGTCTGTCTATTCGTTTGTCTGTCTGTTTGCATGTCTGTTGGTCTATATGTCTTTTGCTGTCCACATGTTATTGTGTGTTTATGCATACATATATACAAACATACATACATGTATGCATACATGGAATGAGAGCGGTATGCATACATGGAATGAGAGCGGCCGAAAGAAAAGGCGAGGCCAGCAGACAAGATAGGATGTAATAACAAACACGGTGGGAGACCCAGATGGATAAAGACCTAAGGAAGGGCATCAAGAACCTTCCAGAATCCAATAAACAACCTCAAAAACACAACAGACGTCAGGCTTCCACACTTTACACCCCTCCGCCCGTCAACCCAGGACCCATCCACTATAGATGCCTTTACTTCGAACAAAAAAGACCAATTTCTCGCGTAAAAGCAACTTGGCTACTGCCGTTCACATAATTGGATAACGAGCAAACGAATTAGAGACGGAGGATGCTGAGGAAGAGGATAAGATGGAGGAGGATGAGATGGAGGAAGAGGAAGAGAAGAGATGGAGGAAGCGGATGGAGGACATTAAGTAAGTAAGACATTTATTAACACGTCATGTGACCATCGGCTGGGCTAGGAATCGTAGAGAAAGACGGAAAGGAGGAGAGAGGAGATGGAGAAAGAGGAAGAGTTGGAGGAAGAAGAGATCGATGAAGAGATGGAGGAGGAGAAGATGAAGAGGAAGAGACGAAGGAGCAGGAAAAGAAGTGGGAGAACAAAGCTGAATATTATTTCACATTGTGTGTTAAACACACGAAGAATATAATTATGAAAGCACAAAAAAGAGCAAAGACGAAACTATGCCCTAGACTGCCTGAAGACAGCTCCACGAGGTCGATGATGAGCTCGTCGATCTGGCTGCCGCCTCTTCGGCTTTAGTGGAGCTGCAATGTCCTTTGCAGGTGTGAATGACTAGCTTCTCTGCTTTTTCCAGGAGTCTGATTCGCTCCCTAGGCGCGCTCCGCCGCTATCTTTTGATCAGTCGCCGTGCTCTTATCTCCAGTTGTCCCATATTTTTTCCGACACTGCCGCCGTCGGGTTAGAAATGCATATACCCCAAGCGACAGGACGGTCTAAATGGGGGTATTCAGGGGTCGTAAGCGGAAAAGGCCGTCCGCTCCTCCGTCGTATAAATAGCGGGCGCGGCTCGGCCGGCACAGCAAATGGTGTGGGAGGACCTGACCGGCGAGGTGTCAACACTAGTGGGAGAGGGCATCGACCCAGATGTTCCTAACCATGGGGGCGCGGTGGAAGTAGGAACGGCTTCTATAGCAAGGTTGTAGAGCGGCTAAACACTAGATGGTCCCAAATCCTCCTATTACATCTACTACATATTACACACGGCTTTGTCAATAGGTGGCGCTGAACACTCTTCAGTGAACTACAGGCCTATATCACTACCAGCTTGCTCGGATCGGATTGCTTATATTAAAAACCGAGTACATAATCCTACCTAGCGTGGATTTAATCAAGATATTCTAACACAACAACAGACGTTATTATACAAATGTCTTCGCCTCCGGCGACCAGCAAAATGGCGGAAGCTTTTTGATGCTTTGCAAGGCTCTTGTTTCTTCAGTCACGAGCCGCTCCAGACAGCGCAGAGCTCTACGGGATTGGAAGAGGTCACATGGCAGACCAAAAATCAAATCGATCCGAGTAGATAGAAAAGGATATGGAACGACCATGTTTTGGTCTCATCACTGCATAAAAGGTAACCCGAAAAAGCAAGGCACCCTAAAAACGAATCTCAAATTAGTTTCAGAAAAGACCTAGTCGAGTAGGATTCGAAATCCGGACGCAGCGGTGGAATGCCGACGATGGAGCAATCGACAGCCATTTCTTCTGCCAAAGCCATTTACTTATAAAATTTTGATTACTGGATGTTCTGTGCTGCCTAACTGCTTGCCATTGCACGTTGTGTCTGCTTTTGCAACTGTTCTATCAAGTTGATTTGATTTTCATGATTCGTTGCCTGTTTTCGCTTCTTCTGACTGAGTCGCCTTTTCTCTTCTACTGCTTGTCGCTGTGCTGATATGTCTCCGTCACACTCCTTCTGTCTTTCTGTTCATCTCTCTTTGCCTCGGCTTAAACTATACCGTCTATTATTAAACTGCACAGCAGGAAGGGCGGCTCAGCATCGAAATCGCGCATCGCTGCTCCAGAGGGATTATTGCCAGCTTAAGGAAACCAGGATATAGAAGTATCGTCGACAAGGCGGGAGAGTAAGGAAGGAAAGGCGGGTAATGGATGAGGTGAGGTTTGGGGTGACTGAACAGCGGGGTCGTTTTTGACCACTCAATTAACCCCGGGCGAGAATTGTCGGCCAGAATCCCCTGTGATCTAGGTCTGCATTAATTGTTCGGCGAGAGGGGTTTGACCTCAACAAGAGAGGAGAGGGTTTGGGGCTGAGAATTGAGAGGAGAGCTGTGCTTAATTCTCAAAGGCTCAGGGACGCAGACTGCTTTGCATTGACAATCACTACAACTAAAATAGCGATATATTATTCCGTGCAAAATGGGCTGCCAGGGGTAAGGGTGCCTGGCGCAGGGGCCTGGAAGCCAGGCCGTCTCTGAATGGGTTACGGAGGGAAGGGCCGATCGTCGGTGGATGGATATATCGATCGGGAGCCGAGTGCTGACGGCTGCTGCTGGTGCTGTTGGCCGCAAGATGACTCCCGCTGCCGAACGCATTGCGGAACGACGGGTCAGAACAGAGAAGACAAGAAAAGCAGAGACTGACAACGAAGGAATCGGTTAAGCGGAGGCAGACAGTAGCAGAAACCTAGAGACCGGATGTAAGGCGCAGAGAAAAAGAGAGGGACAGGGAGAGAGACTGAAAAGGACAGAGACATACAGTGCATAAGAGGAGAAGAGGGGACAGACAGCATAGAGACAGGGAGACAGAGAAATGTCTAGACAGGGATAGGGAAAGAGGAAGATGGGAAGGAATGGTAAGAACGCGACGGGGCGGAGAGGCGGATTTATACTTGAAAAAGAAACAGATGAAATAGTAAAGGAAGAGAGAAGAGACAGAGTGAGAGAAATTAAAGTAGACAAAAGCTAAAGCTAACGGTGATCGCTAGCATAGCCTATCACAGGCATACGTTGTGACTTGACTGGTTACAGACAAACAGACAGACAGACAGACACACAGACACAGACAGACAGACAGACAGCGAGTTACCCGTCCACATGCACACTCCTACTGTATGCTCTATAGTCGGTGGGAGGGGGTGGAGTAAATGAGTCGACGCCTAGAGATGTTGACGTCGTCTTCGACGTCACAAATGACGTAAATGGCAGACGACCAATGATCTGAAGAGAATACTGCTTCTAATGAGACGTGAAGAGACGTAATAGGTCTCTGTCTGTGTCCCTTCGCCTCTGACGAAGCCCGGGGCTGGGCTACGTTAATAACGCCACTGCGACGCATAAAAAGACAGACTTACACGTATACCAACAAAGAGAGACAGCTACATACAGAAAGAGAGGTACGGAGACATGATCTAACAGCGACCAACAATCGAACTGTCAGATGTTATATAAACATGTATACGTATGTATATAGACCTACTCAGACACCTCAGATACAGAAGCAGATGGAGAGGGAAAGAGATGGAACTGTATATTGACACGAAACATGAACAAAGAGAAGAAAATCACGATCCTTTTAAGCATGGTACGAACCGCATCTGCGTAGATCAGTCGATTTTCCTAGAACCGAAGGAGATGATTGTGGGATTCATCGTTATCAGATGCTTTTATGGCGTGAGGTGATATTACTCGATGCGATGATAGCCTACTGTATGACATGAGTTTGTTTGAAATGAGACAATACGATCAGTTAGATCGGACCTAATAACTATCATAATAACTTAAAATGTTACATGACGCGACCGTGTACATATATATTAGATGCAAGTAAAATATACATTGAGGTACATCAAGGTAAATGTAAATGTATAGGTTTTATATAGCGACCGTATTGCCTCGACCCTGCTCATTTTTCAATGACTTTATCGGGTGAGATCCACCACCACCGCCATTTAAGGTCCCCGAGCACACATGTTATTGTAGGTTGATTTAGGTATTTTTTAAACTTATTCTGTTCAGTGCTGCAGCTGGTTATGAATTTTTACAGCATTTCGGGATAACCAGCTGCATGATGCTTTCGAAATTTAATTTCTCGCGTAGGTTTTTGTTTAGATTCCGCTGTGGCCGATCGAAATCTTCACTCGCGAAAGTGTTTATTGGCACTTTGTGTTGGAGAATTGGGTTTTGTAGACTATTTGAAAATGTGTAATTAAAGCACCGACAACAATGTTGGTGGTAAATAACTGATTCGTGTGTAGAAATGGAATCAAAATGTTCATTCAGAAAAGCCAACCAATCTTTGTATTGGCTTGGTTTTAAAAGTTCAGGAATTATGAAGATCGTCGCGCCGGGGTAACCAGCACTATCAACTTTTCCTCGGTATTACATTGTTACCAATTAACATTACAAACTGGAGAATTATGTCGGCCGCCCCTATATAACCCAGTGGACCGTTGGAGGCTATTTGTCTGATGAAACCAAATTTCAGCTTGCTGAGTTATGCTTCACTTTGCAAAGCTAGATGTGACAGTAAAATTTGCTTTCAGAATTCAGCTGCACAAACAGTAGAATTTACAGTCATTATTCGGAAAAACTGATCATAGGGAATTTTAGTGTAAATAGTTGCATTAGGTTAGTTAGATTTTACATTTGTATAGAGTTGAATGAGATACTGTTTAGAGTTTGTAAGACATTAACATCGTCGAGCAGCATTCAAACATTTTAGAAATTAGACGGAAACAATGTAAAATGTCATTATTTCACGTATAAAGTTGGGATTTACCTGAGGCAAAATGGGAAATGGAGGTGAAAATGGACATGCCACTGAAAATGGAAAATCTGTAGACCAGGTAAATTGCTATCCTTTCAAACACAAAGAACCTTGAGAGAAGTGGGCCTGAGAAAATCCCAGAAACGATAGCAGAGGACTATCAGTAATAGCGAAAGACGTGTTAAAACACTTAGAGAATACCGCGCTCACATTACAAACAGCAAACAGGGTGACCTGACCCAGATGAACAGCTCAAAGAAATCAACAATAACGAGGGTTAGCAAAGACTCTGTGGAATGAAACTTCCTTAAACCTCATTTTATGTATGTATATGTGTATATATATAATACTTAGTACAGGTTTGCAGTGCCGTTCCATGGGGCTTCATATTCGAAGTTCATAGTAAGCAAATACTTTGCAAGTAAGTCAATCAATCGCTGGTAGATAATGCGAACCCGAGAAAGGGCGGGAAGCCGGTGCTTCCTCATTGCCTTTCGATATTGTGCTCGCTTGGTCACCGTCATCGTCATTCAGAAAACATGGGCCTCTGTGGGATAGCAATTGGAGAAAAACAGCAATATTCTTCCAAACCGTAAACATTGCAGTAAGCAGGTCCAATCTGTTTATTTATGTATGTACTTTAACATGCGGTACAACGCCTTCCAAGAACCTATCAGGGGTACAACTTCTATAAGCAACGAAAAGCTTATATGAATATAAGATTAGCAATGACGACGGCCAGACACTTAGGCAGCTGGGCGCATTTTGTTTGATCTCAGAATTTGTTTACCTTCTTGTATTTATGTGTGTAAAGTGTGCATCTGGATATCTGTATATCGCCTTCTAAGAACCTCCTTAAGGTCCTCCTCGCCCACCATAACGATGTTATTTTTCGGTAACTATTACACGTTCATCCGCAGGCTTCTCTTGAAGCAAAGCTGTATAAATTTCTAATTACGTTTACAATATGCAACACATATACACGAATAAAGGCCTATAGATCAGCTTTCTAAAGAAAAAGGCATACCTAAAAGTAAGACCTCGATAAAGACAAAGCTTCCATCGATTGCGCCCTGTCCTGTAAGCCTGTTTCTTTTAGTGCCAATAGGCAAGCCCTCAGTTCTGGCTGGCTATATACACTAAAGCTTTTATCCCATTAATATTGGACAGGATTCCATGGCGCCGCAGTCTTCGGCTGGGGGGATCTCTGGTCGTCGTGCATTCCTCATTCAAGTTCCTGTCGGAAAAGGAAGGTTTATGAGCGGAGCCCAAAATGCACTAAGGACGACGGAGGAAGCGTGGGTGGGGTTAGGAGGAAACACTTCGGCGACAGAAAGGCAGACAGATAGGCCTAAACGCAGAGACACAGAGAGACAGAGAGATGGCATTCGACTGCCGTTGGTAATAGCTATTCCTCCGCATTTTTGCCGCCATGTCCTTGATTCGAACCTCATTGCGTCAAGCGAAACTGGCAGATGGTATTCCAGTAGTAGACCAACTAACAAGGGAAAATGCTGAACTGGTAAATGTGCCCGCGACTATGCGAAAGGTTCTTTACCCTCGTGCCTTCTATTCTTAGGAAGGACTGATCAAACGATCAATTCTTGAATGACTGACAGACTGACTGGCAGACTCACTGACTTTACTTGATAACATTGTTGGGTTGAGACAGACAGATAAGCCAGATGGGCAGACAGGCAGGCAGGCAGGCAGGCAGGCTGGCTGGCAGGCAGGCAGGCAGGCAGATAAACAAACAAACGCAAATACAGACAGACCAACAGATGACAAGAATGATTGACCTACTGGCGGTCACTAAGACTTGCGGACTCATTAATCGATCAAACGATTAATCTATCGATCGATCTATTAGGTTGAGTGCATTTTCAGTGAATGTTTTATTGAGCTAATCAGCATTCAATCGGTCGGTTGCAAACTATTATTCCAAGAAAGGATGAAAAATATCGTCCTTCCGTAACCTCTTCTGCAGCCAGGCAGGCATATCTATCGTATCTCTCACTCCACCGCCTGATGTTTACCAGAGTTATATGGCACCAGTAGATTGTCGATTGTTCCGCAGGCTTTATATTCTGATGTATTGCGGGTGTCGTGTAACTGTCGCTAGATGACACTTGCTTCGCCGATTCTTACTGATAGCCGGTGCATATGCCCCTTACATCGCAGATCTCGTATTTCTGTCAACACAGAAGACACTGATCATCCGTGTACCATTGCTAGATGGCGCTTTCTTGTCGAAAGTATCGAGTAACTGTCGCTAGACAGCGCATACATCGGAAAGCTTCGTGTAATGGTCACTAGGCGAAGCCCTTACACCGATGCCAGCTGGTAGTTAAATCGAAAATGTCATGTAAGTAATATGTAAAGATAGCTGTGAGGGATAACGAATCTTATTCATGGTCTTCAGACTTGCTATTCTCTATCTTATAGTCTGCACATAGAAAGTTTCATTTGATCGAGCCTTTGATCACGCAATATATCGTATACTCCGTGGATAGGGACAAAGAGACGACACTTGCTTTTCTTTGCCTGTCAGCTGTCTTTGATACTGTAGACCATTGCCTTCTGCATCATCCCCAGCATTGGTTTGGCGTCTTTGGTCTTGGCTTAAATTGGCTTGCCGCGTATTTTGATCCATGAATTGAAACAGTATATATCTTAATGCCATTTATTCCTCTTAGGCTCAATTAACTTCTATGGCCTGTCAAGGTTTGGAGCTTGGTTGTCCTTATTTATATTAGATGCCACACACATAGTGATGGCATCTAATATAAATTCTTAAGTAATCATTTACTTGGATATAATTTCTAACTGGATGTACTCAGTTGCGCATTTCTGACAGCTTACCCTGTAATTCTTCAACTCTACCCCGTCTTTGCTGATGTAAGTCGTCAGTGGTTGCCACCAAACTGCTCCTAAATTCCATCGAAGCTTAATTTCTGTTAGTAAGTACTCCATGGCAACTTAAGAAGGTTGATGCTTATGCCTATCAAACTTTACAGCTAACATGGAGATGTTTTGAACTCAACAGTATTGTATAATAATCACATAAATGCACTTTGCAAATTGTCAAAGGCCGACTTGTACATTCGTGCTGAATTAGAACCTGACCATAACTGCCTCACCATTTTTTGCCACAAGTTCCGGTGAATAAGTTGGTTCCCATGACCGAACTCGTTTGGGTGTAGATGAAAGTCGGAGATTTCGATTATGTAGAGTTAGACATATCACATGAACTACTGCATTTTAGCCAACCACAATACATAAAATCAACTCTGTTTTCCAGTCTCCTCATTTTGCAGCCAACTTCTTTGGTTTACAGTTCTAAGGTCAACGAACTTTTAAGTGGCAAGTCCAACTCTCTCCTCAGCCCTTGGTTCAGCTCAAATGGAAAAGGAGCGGTGGTCAGTCAGTGGCAGCAGCGAATACTGACCGAAAACTGTCCAAAGACTGACCAGAGATAGGACAAAACTGGCCAAGACTCATCTAAGACTGGCTAAAGGTGCGACCAAAGCTTAGTGGAACATTGACTATATATGACCGTTTACTGACCCAAAACTGGTCAAAATGACCAAAAACTGACCATTGTATTAATTCATGCACTTTAACCTGGTTCTTAATTTCCGGTTAGCGAGTGAAGAAAAGCGTAAATTGGTGCAATGGGGATTATTGTGCGCCAACTACGGAAGAAATCAATTCCGACTGGCTATCGAGTTGTATCCCACAGATAATCATAAACTGAACTGGGACGAAATCTAAAGTCGACAGAAGCCTGCGTTGTATACAGCAATAGCTAAACACGAATCGGGCTGGAGAGGACATGAGGTTGAAACTGGAGAATACTGCTTGCAAAAGCAGTATTGAGGAAGATGTACGAGAACTTACCACGAGCTCTTTATTCTCATCTGTTTCCAGGACAGCGGAATGCGGGCGAAAATTGGCACCTCCCTCGCACCCCTCCTCAACACAAAACAACCCACTTACCAACGCAAACCCCATTCTGCCTCAAGTACAGTTTTGGCGGCCGAAGACACTTGGCCTCTCTGTATTTCATTAGGCAGATGTTATTATCGACCGTAAACGGAGAATAAATAGATACTGCGAGTAATCGCCCCAGCTGTGAATTGCTTTGCTAAAAGCCCCAAGTAGCAGCTTGAAAAAAATGGTCAATTTCGAAGAGGATGTGGTCTTAAAAATAAAATCTTTGAAGGCGAAGTGATTTCGCGCGAAAACCGCCAAGTCATGATGTGTTGTAACCTGTCAACAACTGCTGCGTAGTAGCTATTTCTCTGCTTTCACAGATATTGCAGTATAAAGCCTACATTGTCTGGTTGTCGTTTCTGCTCATGTCTTCAGATTATTATGTATACCTTGTGGCAGCTGTTGCTATGGTGACGGTTCTCTCTCAAGCTAATTTGTTTCTAGCATTGGGTCAAGCATCCACCAATTAGATGCGTAAACGTCTTGAATTGGCCGGCGTTCATCCACTGTTGCTGGTCCCTCCATCTGGATCTCTCTACTTCCTCGAGTTCGCAACTCTCTTGCCGAGACTCACTTTCGCTCTAAACTCAAATTTGACCTCTTTCGATTTATTTATGGCACAATGTCTCCTGTTCCCCGGTTTCAATGTACTTCTGAACTTTGCAATAATAATAATAATAATAATAATAATAATAATAATAATACACACTGTGCGAGCCGCATCTGTGTCACTGTGGCGAAAGAGTCGACGCCAGAGGACTTCACGGTCTGGTCTGCAGAAAGAGTGCTGCCAGACAACAACGCCATAACATGCTCAACGACATTATATGGAGAGCGCTTACCAGGGCGAACATCCCTGCTCAGAAAGAACCGTTGGGACTCACCAGGGAAGATGGCAAACGACCGCATGGCGTGACTCATCCCGTGGTCTCGCGGAAGGTGTCTTACATGGGATGTGGGAGTTTCTGACACATTTGCAGAGTCACATCTAGGTTTTACTTCAACCGGACCAAGTGAAGCTGCAAACCGGGCAGTCTCAGCCAAAAGGCTAAAATACGACCTATAGCCCAAACCCACTCGTTTGTGGCGGTCGCACTGGAGACCAGCGGCGCATGGAGTACGGAAGGATTGGATTTTGTGTGGGAGTTAGGACGAAGGATGACAATGGCAACCCACGATCCACTGGAGACCAGCTACCTGCTTCAAAGACTCTCAGTAGCTGTCCAGCGTGGGAACGCCATCTGCGTCTCCGGAACTCTACTATGAACATATAGGATGATGATGATGATGATGATGATGATGATGATGATGATGATGATAATAATAATAATAATAATATAATAATAATAATAAAATTTATAGAGCGCCGTAGTAATGATGGAATTATCAAATTACAGTTGTATTGTACCGTATAAACTGACTAATGATCTACATTTCATGATTATGTCTGCACCTGTTGTCAACGGCATGGTCTGGACTGTCAGTATCAGCGACATGGTTTTGGCTTGGTTTTAGTGCACCATCAGTTGATGTCTTGTGCAATGGACACTGGTGCTATAGCAGTTGCCTATTATTATTATTATTATTATTATTATTATTATTATTTCAACATCTCTAGCTTGTGTAGTTTTTGATCGTCTCCTGGGTGAGCCTTGTTCCCAAAGCTCTTATATTGACTTAATCCTGCATCTGTCTGCATGCAGCGTACCTAGTTATTGTAGGCCTAATGCAGAGTGAAATGTCATTTATTTGGCGCCGATTTCTAGGACCGTTTTCACAGGAGAGGAACTTCATACGAATTGCAAACATGACATTAACCTCATGCACCGTCACACGATGAGTACGACGGTTGCATCGACAGAGAATTCGGTTTGACATGACCCAGCGGGATTCTACCCTAACAGACATAGCGGCGAACTTTGAACTCAAGCAGCCACGAAGCCAGTTACTACTTCTGCTCGATCTGTGTATTAGATTTAATAACCATGCCACATAGAACGACCGAAGCGTCATCTATGTTCCAAATGCGTCATCTGTGCAGAGGGCCTCACTTCAGAACGACTTCTTCCAAGCAATTTCCATGCCGTCAGAAATCGATGATCTGCAAATTGGCCAGATCAATGGTGCGGCTGTTTGATCAATAGGTCAAAGTTTGACTGAAGGACTCAAAAATAAATCGACAACGGAGACCGAGAAACAGACTCTCCGAGATAAATCAACAGACATCGCATACACAGAGCTCCAGTAGCAATGAACCCACAGGGGCCTGTATCTTCACAACAGGGAAAGCAGAGGTTTTATTATAGGGGGCCTAGATCTCCCACTCGCCAGAGCCATCTCGTAATGACGTCAGCGATGCACCGATCCAGGATTAAGGCAGATGAAGACGAAAGAACCGGAAATAAGCTTCTAAAAATAGATTTTGTCACGAAGAAACAGTAAGCCGGCGTCAGCAACACACGCGAAAAATTATGGCTGACCAGGTCGACAGATGACAAATGCAAGAAGCGAGAGAGACAGAGAAAAGAACAAAGCCAGTGGCAGAGACAACAGTACAGATAGTGACATTCATTCATCTATTCATTCATTTGCAAAATTTATATAGCGCCTCTCCAAGATACCCACTCATAGAAGCTCCCAGACTAGCCCTAGCGAAACAGAACAGTTTTCAAATGTCTGTGGAAGGTGCATGCGACGTCCCTGCATGGTTAAAAGAAGACGCATATCAAGAAGGATGCTATTCCAGGTGGATGGACCAACCACAGAAAAGGCACAACGTTATATTATCAAAGTGGGTGCAAAAGGAACAACAAGTTCACCTCGACATCGACAAAAACAGTGGCAGAAACAGCGACAAAGAAAAAGACAGACAGTGGCGAAGACAGCGACGAGGAAAGAGACAAAGGCAGTGGCGGAGACAGTCCAGAAACAGCGATAGAAACAGACACGAAGGCAGTGGTAGAAACAGCTACAGAGACAATGACAGAGACTAAGACAGTGGCAGACAAAAAGACAGTGGCTGAGAAAGCAACAGGGACAGTGCCAGAGAAGAAAGCAAGAGAGAGCTACAGAGCAGAGGCTGTACGGAGACAGCGACAGGAGAGACCGAGATATATAGGGAGAGGAAGTGGCGAAGAAAAAAGACAAACAGACCTAAGGAAACATCTGATAGAGTGGCAGACGACCGACCGGTCTTAAAATTTCGACTGGTACCAACAGAAACGGACAAAACGGAAAGATAAAATAATTACGCGTTTGCCGAAAGTGATTGAGTGAAAAATCTCTGAACCTTCCACTGGCGAAACGACGCTATTTATCAGAAGAACACTAATATTCTTTCTTTCTCTGTTGAAGCTCTTATATTTCAGATGCTCTGATGCCCTTCTTGGACAATAATGTTGCTTTTATTTGCAGTGGAGAGCTGCGCAGCTACAGAAAACGATCAACTTATGACGGGAAAAGGCGCCAAACAAATGGCCCTCTATGAGGCAAGTGCATCCCGCCACTTGCGAAAATCTCTCTTTAAGCATTAACAATAAAAGTGTATAATAATAATAATAATAATAATAATAATAATAATAATAATAATAATAATAATAATAATAATAATAATAATAATAATAATAATAAACAGCAAAAACAACATACAAAGAAGAAAATAGTGACAATAACAATACAATAATAATAATAATTTATATTATTATTATTATTATTATTAATTTTTATTTTTGTTGTTGTTATTTTTTTTTATTATTATTATTATACCAGAATGCTACTCCCCTAATTTTTGTAATCCTGACTCCTGAGGGATCATATGTACCTCGGGTTAAAAAAATAATGAATTTGGCCAAAAAATAATGAATGTGTCAAACCGACGAGGCCTGGTTTTTGTCAACTGCTTTGGATATCGCCTTGATCAGATGAGAATAGATAACAGGAAAGCCACATTGGTCGACCAGCGTTTATCTCTGGCTGTGAAACCTACCATAATACTAGAGAAACCTCACACCAAGAGCATTGATTTAACATTTTCTAAAAAGACTGTTTTATGATAATAATTGTTTGGTGTAATCGAAATCATAATCCCGAGATTTCTACAGCGCCCAACGAAAGCCACGTCACGGGGACCAGCTTATGCACAGGCGCTTAGTAGAAACAAATTCGGTAGGCAAAAGGGTGCAGTTCCAGGTTAAGATCCAAAAGTCAGACAGAGTGACAGCGTGGCAGCTATGGCGGTGAATACATGCAATTCTGAGTAGCTAGGGCTATAGTATTCCCTGAGAAAGAAGAAGAAATTGTGTTTCGATGATTATTTTTACTGTGCTGCGTAACAGTGAAACATGACAGGTCACTTTTTGCAGGACGACGAGGAGGAGCGCCCCCTTGTGTCGCGCGTCATCTACCGCCTGGCCAACTACGAGGGAGGCATTGTGCCAAACGTAGAACAGGAAACGGCTGACGAAGCGGAAATGGCCGAAGAGGAAGGAGGCGGCGACACCGGAAACAAGAAGCGAAAGAAGAAGATCAAAAAGACGGGAAAAAAGGTTTCCATCATAATGGATTTTGCGAGGAGTTACATGTTTAATGGCACACATTCAAACAATACTCTATAACCTACTGTACAGTAGATACAGGTGATCCCGACTCCCACTGAACCCTGTCCACGATCTTTCGTAGTTGTCGAACGATTAGGCTTCGAACCGTCAACTCACCCGATTCGTAGCGTAGAGTTCACTCGAGAAAAGGCTTCAAGCGCACAAATCCTATCAATGACATTTGTAACTCAAACTTTCAACTTAGCACACGACATACCTCTACTGCAAATCCTCTCGCTATCTTCTAAATCGCACACTCGCTTATATAGGGCTTTTTCCACCAAGACAACAGACCAGTACAAACTGGTCTTGACCGACCTTCCTCTGTTGCACAATCGTGGGTTTCCTCAGAATCTCGATGACTTATCACAAAAATGGCCGCGAGAACGCCCAAATGATAAAATACACGTCAACAATAATTACTGCTGGTGACAGCCGACCTGCCCGCAGGGTTCTGCGAGCCAATCACACCGCCGCCAGCACGTGTTCGTTGCGTGCCAGCCAGCACGTGATCCACAAGTGTACAAACAAGTTAATAACTCACTCGATAACTCATGGATCTGCCAGCCAATCTCACCACCCCACCACCCGTCTGATGCGCGGCAGCCGTAAGCACGTGATCAGCGCGTGCAAAAAATCAATAACCCTATGACTCATGGAAATTTTCTGTGCAAATGCTCGCTTAAAACTTGATGACTAGGCAGCGTATGAGAACGTTCACAGTCTGTTCCCTTATATTACTAAACACTAATGTCGAACTATGCCATGACTATTACTTAACTGCCCTAACTCTATTGGTTCCCTACTTTATAGCCCATCCCCTAAATCTTGAATGTTCCAATATTACATTTGCATTTTGCTAGAATTGCCTAACATTCAAGGACCAAGAAAACAATCGAGGGATTATCGCAAGAAGAACCACATATTCGCCTAGAAAGGAAGGCATAAACATATTACGCAAAACCTTTGTACCTATCTAGATTTCAGGTAGGCCTAGTGTTAGCCTATCCTATGCCTTCCTTTGTAGTTCGCTGTCTCTTACATAGATTGCTTTCCTCTCGCCAGATTACATGTAGTTAGTTAATGCAAATTAGTATGGTAAGGTCGACGTTCACTGCCCGGGTCAACTTAAGATGTTAGACACACTTGTTGCTACTACTCATATTATATATTCAAAACCATACATTAAAGGATGCAGGATATTTTCTGAGTATTTGTGATAAATTCGTTTTAAGTAGCTACTCTATCAATCGAGGCATGTACGGATGAAAACCCTTACGCAGGGGATTTGGCCGCATAGGCTGCTTGATCGAAATCGTAAAGATACGCAAATGCCGCATGACCGGACTAGTCCGGCAATACATTGCGATAGTAATCCGGATGTACCCATATAGGAATTCCCCGGACGGAGAGTTGTTCTACAGCGGATTTTACACCCAGAAAGCTTTACGCAGACAGAGAGAACCGCAATCCAGTTTTCGTCTTTCGGAGCACGTCAGCTTTAATGTCGTGCGCATTTGCATTGAAGGGGTAGGTCTACTTACGCTAACATACCATGTCCTCTTTTCTAGAAATAATAAAGTTCCTCCCTGGCTGAATATATGCATGAAAGGCAGCAGATGTGGCCAAGAACTTCGCTTTTAAAAGCGAACCAATAATGCATCTAATACAGTATATTGTTAATCATTGCACAGGCTGTGTGCGTGTTATTTGTCTAGGCCATTATGTCGTTCTTGTTGCGATAATCCCTCGATTGTTTGCTTGATCCTTGGATGTTTGAAATTTCTCAGCGAAACACAATTTAATATTGGAACATTCAAGATTTCGGGGATTGGAACTTTTCAGCGGTCATTCTTTCAAAACGTCACAAAAACTAAAGAACTATTTTTCGAAGGAAATATAGATTAACGAAGCATCGACTAAAATGAAGAAAACGTTAAACATTTGTGATGACAGTTTCTTATGCTGTTTGTGCGAATATGAACAGAATTTATTAAAAGAAAATTTACCTTTAATTTAGGCTCTGAAGAAAAAACTGCAACGATATAAAAGCAAATCAAGACACTTGGCGCAAAAGAAAATTTGTGCTGCTGCTAAGAAGAAACTGATTCAGACTGGTGGACTCATCGATGCTTTGCTAACTTCTGAGCTTTCCCTCCTAGGCCTGCCTCTATATTCAAGTCGGTAGGATGGAGCATGCAAAGAAGATGATTTTAGTCAAACCCAGACAAATCTACTCTCCTAGTAAAGCCTTTGCAACTGCCCTCTTTTAACATTGCATCTGCATCCGCTTGTATATGTCCTTTCCCGCTAAGCCAACAGACCAGTTCAATTTGGTTTAGATCCTTTGTGTTCAAACGGTTTTCTACATAAAATAAAAATTCTACTGATAAAACAAAGTTTAATAAAGGTATGTATAATTGTCTATGTAAACTGTTAGACTGTTAAATGTGCCCAAAATGAATTAGAAGCAAGAACTCCGAGAATTTAGTCTTCTTCAAAGAAAATAAGCAGAATTATTCCAATAGTAGTTTTGCATAGTATCAGTCTGACGATCAAAAGTCGGCGAAGTGTCCAATGTTTCTGATTAAATTATTCTGAGAGAGTGCAGGACTGACGGCGTTTTTCTTTTTGCGTCTTAATTGCGACCTCGATCCCACTTGGACGAAAACCTCATTTAGTTTTTATTTGACTTTATATGCTTTAGAAAAAAGGGGATTCATGCATACAACTCCTGTAGCAAAAAGACAATAATTATGCATTTATTATTAAGAAAATTTCTTACACACACAAAATAAAAGAATTAAAATTCAGGACGCAAATTCGAAAGCGTTTTCTTCTTGGATTCACTCCACAAAACCTCCCTGTAAAACCTCCTCGATTAAAGTTATCGATTTTTCCGGGAATCTTAGCTCGGCTACAGGACGCACCAACAAAACTTAAATGGAAGCCTATCGCATAAGCCCACTGTTTACAAGGATCAATAACAAATTATCAGTTTGCATGACACTTTTCTTACCCTGCATGACTCGATCAACTCTTGAAGTTAAAGGTTGCAGCAAAATGACATAAGTCACTTTCGACTATAGGATTGAAAGAGAAGACTTCATAATTCAAGACAAATCATTTGGCTTAGCACGTGATGCCTAATGGCATCCAAGTAATGGGTCACATCATAGGTCAAATACAGCAGACTGCGGAACAAATAATTGTCGGGCCCATCATACTGCCGATCCATTCCACAGTGAATTAGTGAACACAAACCGTATAAAGGATGGTGCGAAATGCAATCATGTGCATGTAATCCCGACAAATCGCACCAAATGATGAGGCGAAGAACTCACACGTGACTCGGAGTTTTAAAGTCACTTGATCATTCACCAGGTACTTCAAATTTCGCATTGTTATGTAGTGCAGGGTCGTGTAGTATAAGATGGAAATTTTATAGCATGGGAGCTTACATTTTGATGGGTTTTCACATGGGTGAGGCATAGAGGTGTTGGACACGTGAAATTATGGTTGGATACATTTACACGTTTTCCTGCGACGTCCAAATTGCATCGACCGTTCTTCTTTTCAATGACGTACGTCTGCAGTTATTGTGGCTGATAGCAAATGCATCGACCTTTCACCTCTGCGTCCTGTATTCAAATCCCAAAGCGTCACATGAAATTGGCAGTTAGTTGTTGAGCCATGCATTCTGTAAGGGTGTCCTGGTCTGGAATATCGTTGTCGCGCTTGCACTTCAGTCGAAATATCCTTAAACATCTGGCCTAAAATTCCCCTCTGCGCGCCAAACAATGATTATTTGTCCATACACATAAGTATTTTATCACTGCGTTCATACTAGTGTCCGATATTTCAACTGATGCAATCCGCAATAAACGGTGGAATGAGTGGCGAGTATTCTTGCTGTATAACAATTACGCTCTTCAGTTCGAAGTTCTTTCGGGCGGGCAAAACGAAA